>CADDXX010000132.1:480592-491660 GCA_902810485.1 Alauda arvensis
AAGGTTTTTCTCAATTCTATTTTGCATTCAAAATTTTTTGACTTTCAGAGTCCCCCTTTTTTCAAGAAAGGTGTCTGGTAAAAACAGAAAACAACAAATTGTCACTAAATTCACCATGTTGGCCTCTTTTTCCAAGTGTCATTTTCACTCACGCTGCATGACAAGCTCATATGAGAAATGACAAAGAAAGTTCACAGAACTGTCACTTCTCTATTAAAATGAAATAGCCTCTCTTTTGCTGTCCTTCACAATTTTCAGAATTTAATGTCAGTAAATGAGTGGCACACCAGTGGCATTTATAAATTCAGTTCATTTTGCTCTACCTAGAAAACAGAAATGGAACTTGGCACCTTCTGTGTGTTTTCTTGATATCAGATATTTAGAAAACTATCTGACTACATGAAGAAGCATTTATCAAAGTAAACATGMTATCTATATGTAAACACCCCTACCTGTTGCAGAGATTACTTTTATATCCCCATTTTTTCCCAGCCTTGATGGTGTATTTTAGCACTCAGAGTGCTGATAAAAATGATTGGGTTCTGCTGACTACAAGAATGGGAAATGACAAATAGATGGAAATGTGCAGATCATTGTAAAAATAATTCCTAAACTTGCAACTGTAACTCATACATATTTCTTGCCACACAATAATAAATAAACAGGTGTAATAGATAAGTGTCTCTCTAGCCCCAAAAACCTGCTTTCACCATTAGTGACTATAAACATTAGCACTCCATCCTAGTGGGTGAACGTTTGTGTGAGATTCAACACTGGGCTCCCCTCATTACCTTTTGGGTATCGTTGTGGCTGCTGCCTGTCACACCCGAGTGTCTGTGACCACCTGCGCCACCTGAATGCTCATTTACAGGCGTTGTGCAGCGTGAGAATGGCTGCCATCCTTTGATTCGTGGAAAAGGAGAGCTCACACTCCATTCTAGAATAATTTCCTGACCTGAGACACAGTCGAAAAAGCCATGCAAAGGCAAAGGGCTGGGCGGTCACGGTGTGCAGCTCCCTGTGCTGCAGGCAGAGCAGGGAATGGTGCCCATTCCCACACCAAGCAGTCCCCGGGGTCCCTGCCCCGGACTCACCAAGATCTCAGCTCCCCTCCCCTGCTGAACTCCCAGCCACACTTCTCAGCCTGGTTTAAGATCTAGCTGACACACAGTTCCCACTCTGAGGGTCGGAGAGGATTGCTGGATTGCTCTCCCATTCTCAGTGTTGCTTTTCAAGCCCTCTTCCTTCTGGATCTTCATTTCTGCCTCCCGCTTTTTTTCCCTGCCCCTGCCTGGGGCAGTCATCACCTAATTTTCTCCTGTTCATTTCCCCATCTCCTTCCATACTTCAGTCATTGTCACGTTTACAGCTAAAAGGTTTTATCTGCCCCTTACACCCACATCTGAAGGAATGATTAAAATCCCGTTCAGAGCCTTGCAGTATTCCCTGCCAGGTTGTTCATCACTGTGGGGGTGGAATTGTAAATCCCTCAGGGGGAGTGTCTGGGGGTCCTTGTGTCTGACTGCCAGCTCTCCCGTCACACCTTCTCACTAATACCCTCCTGCATTAGCTCGCCTATCTTTGCACCCATAAACTGCATTCATATTCCTACTGAGAGCACAACGTGCCCATCCCCTCTGCATTGCCTTAAATCTCCCATCTTCCATTGCTCTTTCATTCTGCTATCCAAGGTTTGAAGTGTGTTCTTAATTTCCTCTGCAAAGTCTGGCAACTTTCACTTCCTCACGTCTTCTCCGTCATCTGGTGCTTTGCCTAAATCCTCAAGATTCCCTTTTTTTTTTTTTCTGCTTGCTCTTTTCTGCTCTAGAAGAGGGGGTTATTTATCCAACAATCTCTCAACTACTAATTTTCACATATCCSTGGGATACAGTTTTCAGACAATTGTTGTCTTTATTTTAAGAATAACTTAACCTCTCCATCCCACTTGCTTTTATTGACTGTTTCTCTTGCTATCTAAAACTTGGCCTTTTGAAAACAAAACTTACTATTTGTTGATATTTAAAAAAAATATTTGGTAAGCTTCTATCAGTTTCAAAATTCACCAAAATTCATGGCAGAATGAAAACACATTTTGCTGAATCTTGGAGCCTTTCACCTGTAACAAGCTGCATTGGCTGGACCATTTTGATAACACCTGTTGTCTGCATTTGGGAAAGTATATTATTTTGTGATGTTAGAGATCCCAGCAGTATTTATCTCCCTAGTGAAATGTCTTTCCAGCTTTATCTCTTTCCAGTCCACTTGAGCAGACAAGAGTCATAACAAGCAAAGGRTTTAGGACAGATGCACCCTTCAACACCAACAGAAATTAATCTACAGCAGTTCCCCAGCGTGCTTTGGCTCCAGACTCCAGCTTTCACCAGTTTTCAGCAGCTTTCCAAGCAGTGCCTGCCACCAGCCCATGTCTCAGTCATGGCAGGGGCTTGGCTGCTGCTACATTCTGCARAAACTCCAATTATTGTTTTATTCTCTCTAAAAGCTTTTTATACTAAACAAGTATTGCAGTTGCTCCTTTTTGCCTTAAACCCAATAGTGTGACATTACAGCTGAGTAGCTCATGGTCCCTGCTGCTGAACAATAATTCTATTTATGTCAACTGGAGCCCTTTGTAATACTTCATGCAGCCAGTGCAGCATTCTGAATATTTTCTGAGTTCTTGGAAAACTCTTGTGTTTAAGATGTACAGAAGGGCTTTTTTGATTACAGTGATAGATTCTGCTGGATCAGATCTCTCTTGTGCACCTTCTGTTACTGCTCAAGTAAGGCAGATGAATGAAAGATGGGGACTCTTCATCTTGCCAGCTATTCCAGGATTTCTTAAGAGTCCATGTTCTTTTATGGAGAAGTTGTATGGATTTTCAATACTAGACTTTCTGCAGTATTGTGCTTGTGGGTGTAGACAATTTTTTTCATACCAAGCAGAAAGACAAATGGAAGGAGCAGTTTGATGTTCCTCTGTCTGTAAAAGTGATTTTCCTGTTGCCTCTGCTCTTCTGCTATTGAGTTGGAAAACTAAATTCTGGAATTTTGCAACTTAAACAATTGCCATTAGCAGCACAATGTACAGTGAAATTAGCAGAGGGTAGAGTTCCCCTGAAGAGTGTGAGAGGGTCTAACTTTACAGCACAGTTTGGTTCTCATTCTGTGCAGTATAAAGTAGATAAGAATATCTAAGGATAGTTAGGAACATATCAACATAAACAACAGGAAAATCAGTCTAGGCCAGAGGCAGATCTGCCAGGACCATCTCCAACCATTCTAAAGTTTATCTGGGATGCAATAATTGACCTGGATCTGTTTCATGAGCTCAAGCTCAAAACCACCTTGAGGTATGAGAAACAGAAAATATGATAAATGTGTATCCTGAAAAGGGCACAAAATTACAAAACAGTAAATTTGATACTGATACCTTAAAAATAATCCAAAAGTACAGAAAAACTGAAACAAATAAACTAAAACATAGATGAATCTTTATCCTTTGTTTTTTTGAAGGAGACAAAAAGTCTGTGATAAAGAAGATCCAYTTAATATAATGTATCTGGCTTTCTAAAGGGTTCTCAAAATCTCCCTTGCCAAAAGAGAAAGATAAAAGAACTGAGAGTAGGAACAGAAGTTGAGGATCCACTAAAGAAGTAGAAAATACCCTTTGGGATGGGCTACTGGGCATTTAAATGGCAGATACAATTCAACAAAATAAATGTGAAATGATATAGATGAGGGAAATATAAATCATCATTTCACATGTAACATGATGTGTTATAAATTACAGCAAACTGCCTCTTGCAGAGTAATATGCAGTCCATGAGAATATCAGATCAGAGAATAGAAAAATAAAGACAAATGTTAGGAATTATTAAGAACAGGAAAAAAAAAAGAAAGAAAACTTTCTCTGAGGTAGTTTCTGATTTCATGTTTGGTCTGTCTTAGACATCTGCTTTTACTCATTGTTTGAGGCAGCCTACTATGGACTTTGGTTTTACTCTGTATAGCCATTTTAAAGCTTTYACTGACATGCCTCAGTGTATTCAGCAATTCATTCACTAAAAAGCATAAAACCCACATTTTATAAATAACAGAACTAAGCCTAATTACATAAGTCTTGTTTTCATTTTCAGTAAGTGCATATATATATATATGCATATATTTTTTGCTTCATTTTTACAATCCTAAATTGCAATGTTGTCTTTATTCCATTTTATATCCTCTAAATTTATAGCTCCCTAATATGTTCCTCAAGACCACAACTCTGACTAGGAAGATGAAGGAACATTAGGTCAACCATACTGGACATAGTTTGACTGGCAGCTTGCCTCAAATACTATTTTTCTCCTTGTCTATCCTTTTGATTTTACAACAGAAATTTCCCTGAAGCAGCACTTACATTATGATGCCTTCCCTGAYACAGGTTAATTGCTATTTATTGTAATTATTCTCTACTCTGCTTCAGTAAAGCTGTCAAAATACACCTTTGTGATTACATATTTCACTAYAAGAYTGGAATGAAGACTGGACCATTGAAATACAAGTAAAAAAAGAAAAACATTATTTCTGGGTTGTTAGTTTTTCTCATCAGCTACTTTGGAAGAAATTGGCACAGCATAATGCAGAGCACACATATTTTGCAAATATTCTAAGAAAAGCATACTGAGACAGACAAGTAATTAAAATAAAGTTKGATGGGGAAACATGCAAGCATATTAAAACTCATAAAAATATTAAATTTTGGTTTAGATACCAAGCATACACAAAATGGAGCTCCTCTGAACAGTGTCCTCCTTCAGATGCTCCWATGCCAAGCTCAAAATTAAACAAATTGAAAAATTGGTATAAAATTATGTCCCAGGCTGGAAAATTTCTTCATCATTGTGCTGTAAGTTGCCAAAGAATATTATCTGTATAATAAATCAGAGTCTATCTTGGATCTTGCCAAATAATTCTCTTTCTTCCCCCAGCTTTTGATAGGTATTATTTTCTTTTGGCTTATGCTGCTCTCAGTGAGGGACAGCTTTTCTCTAACTTGCCTCTTTCCCTCTGCTCTTGAAKGAATCAGTTTTACCTTGTCAAAGCTCACATGCCTCAGGAGTCCWTGAGTGCACAGCTTCTTCTGAAATGGGTACAGACATTGTCAGCATGAAGTTTCATCACTATTTCAGGCTAATCTAGGTCTGATGGAATAGTCTTTCAAATTAGGCATAGAAAGAAATTGTTTTATTACTTGTTTGGATCCCTCAGAACCAAACTCAAGACTTCTCTTTGGATCTCTTTCTCTTCTCTCATAATTGAAACCATCTATCATATAAGTTTCATTAGTCTCAGCATTGTCAAGGAAAGCAGAGTTCCCCTCAAAGTTTTTGGATACTCACCTTTTGCTGGATGAGGTGAATCCCTGGAGCTGCAGCATCTGCAGGGTGCTGGGGTCTCCACTTCCAGKGCACAGCCTTCAATGCCTTCTGCCTTGGGGCAATGGGGTGGCTTTGCACAAATCATCCCATAATTACCAAAAGGTATCAGGTATAGGTCACAGGTATCTAACATAAAACACAATTCTGGCTTAAGATTGCAAGACAAAATGATATCAAAATAAATGTTCAACTTGGCAAATCTTTGTCAGTGCATAGCTTGCATTTTTCAAACCTAGGGAGCTAAAGAGAGGCCAGTACCACTTTCACAGCTGAATTTGAAACTTGTGTTTCCCTGAAAAAGCAAACATACCATTGACTTTCATGATTACTGTTWTAACATATTTCTTAAATGAAATGGAATAAATGCAARGTTTCCTAATAYTTTTTCAAYAAGAGAATTTTGGGGGWTATTTTTGCTCTGATACACCTCTCTCTGTWCTCACTAATATTAGACTGGTARGATTTTSTWAGGGAGCTCAAACTCACCCAGAGAYAAAGTCTTYAGGCTGCAGAAAGGGCAGTGAGTGTTTGCAWATGCTCCTCTTGCCTYTCTTAATGAGGACWGTATGTGAGAAAAGACAGGTRATTGCCAATCCCCAGCTGTTTATTCCCAATTACTAGATTTACCCCAACAAGATTACTTTTCAATTTTATCTTATTCTGAATCTCAAGCAGTTAATAAAAATCTTTTTTTAACAAAGTAATATGTTTGTGGAACAGGTTTTACCATGGAGGCTGGAACTGTTTGATGGCAGGGAGAATCTTCTGCATTCCTCTGCTTCCCACCTTTCCTGAGCACAGTAGTGCTTATTCTAGAATAGAAAAGAAAAGGTAGCACTTTTCTGCAATTTTTTTAGTCAACGTTTTGTGGTTGTTCTAAGTCTGTGATTTGGGGGCCTTCTCCATGGAATTTGGCCATTCCAATGGCACTTTGTAATTTGCTTTGTTCGGAGAAGATTTCAGCCACACAAGTAGTGTAAAGCAGGGAATGTAGAATATAAAAATAAATGTTTTTCCAAACAGCAAGGTGTTTATATAGAAGGCTTGCAGAGAAGTGATGTCATTAGGGGAGGAATGAAAATACCCTGTAGAGCTCTATTGGCCACATACATCCTTAGCAAATACTGCTTCATGTTGTTTGGAACACCTATTCCAAAAAACAAAACCACACCAAAACCCATGTGAAAAATAGAAACATTTTTCCTGCAATTTTCTGGACCTCTAAAATGTAAGCTATAAAATAAAATACGTAGAAAACTCTCCGAACCTTCAGAAAAAAAGYATTATTTCAGTGTTTCTGTTGTCAAATTGCCATCTCTTACTAAGAAATTCCARTTTTATTTCCATTTCAAGACATAGGATCTTCACATCTCTGATTTTTCTGCCATCTATTTACTGTGTCATATTTATCATTTATGGGCACCCAYATTCCAGGCCAGGAATGCTATCTGGGGTGTGTAATATGTGGCATTTCTAATCTTTGCCAGCTTAACCAAAGCATTTTCTTTTACAGGCAATTGCTCAACAGGGATTGAAGTGTGCAGCGAAATATCAATACCTGTAGGTAAAACCATTTTCCACCTTGCCTGTTTTTATGGCTGCTGTAGATCACTTTTTCCTATGCCCCTGTAGGAACTGTCTTCTACCAAATCACAGCTCAGACAAGAGAGTGGAAAATGGAAACCCACCCACAGTGATGACAGCTAAATGAATATGCAGCACAATGCAAAGAGCTCCACATGTTAACTGGAACAAAATAAATTATTCCTGTATGTGCCAAGACATTTCCAGGCAGGTTTCACCACTTCAGCAGAATAAATCCAGTCATTCCTTTGATGTTTCTTCAACCATGAGAAAGAAAGTTCTCCACAGAACCCTCACAGGATTTTGTGTGGAAGTCACATTGTGACCAGGGCTAAAGAGAGCAGAAAAAGCAGCAGCAGCCAAGGTTCAACTGTCATTGGAAATCAGGGGACAACACCTCTCTGGGAAGTGCATGAGCTGTTTGTTGGAGCAGTGTGTTGACATCAGTGGACAGAATTCCTAAAAATGCCAATATTTTATGACCAGGTATAGTGTTCATTTGTTTTCCTCACTTTCAAAAACATAAAAACAGAAATGGAAACCTTTCCTATAACAAGRATGGGATTTGTGTCGTTCTTTTAATTTTTCATATTTTTCTTTTGTTGAGAGAAAGCAAAAACCAGGAACACGTGCAAATATAAGACGAAAACTTTAAAAAAATTTAAATTATGTGTAAATTAAAAAAAACTTACAACTATTTCAAGCCTTTTTTTCCCCCTAGTACTTTCTATGTTTTCACTCTAGGTAAATGATGGTTCAAACATTTCTTTTACTCACTCCTTCTTCTCACTGATTTCAAATTTGAAAAAAAAAAAAAAAAAAAGAATTAAATGGTGTTTTTGTAAATAGAGGAGATTCTTATAGCAGAAAATTCCTAGAAAAGTTGAATGAGCATATTCTGCTCTGTGCTGGCCTATTCCACATCCTGCTGCACAGGAGCTTTAGAGAAAGGCTTTTCCTCATCTGCATGGTGAAAAAAGGAGGATTTCCATTACAATGTCTCACAGCAGAGAGATTGCTGATCAACACTGCAGCAACCCACAGGATTTATGTTAATAGAATTGTGACCCAAGGTTTTACAGGAAACAATGTGTTAGAGATGTTCTGCTATACAGTATTTCACAGTTTAAAATTTCACAGGAGGCAGGGGTGTCTTCAATTCCATGGGCTCCCACATATAAAATTAATGACCTTAGAAGCCCCAGCATTTACTCCAAGACTGGGTGCAACCAACTTGCAGTGTTACTGTTCTATTTACATCACTGGTACAACAGCTCTCCTGAATTCAGCATTTCCCTGAGGAGGTCAATGGACTTTATAACTGTGTCTGAAAGTACCTCAGAAACTATTGACAGCAAGGCAAAAAATATGGCAATACCTGACTGGGAGAAGTGAGAGATAAAAAATGAAATCTGCTCTATAGTTTGAGTTCTATGATTGATACTGGAAAAAAATCATGGATGGATATAAAATCAATGAAATATGAACATAGTTCACATTTAAATAAAATCTGGATTGCTATCCCAAATCTGTGGAAGGGCTCATATTGTCTTCAAAGAAAGTTGAACTGTGGAATGGTTCCTCAGCTGCCTTTGGGTTATGGAAATCACAGGAACATGTGACAAAATCTCAACCATCTGCTGAAATCGTTGTTCCAATAGAAAAGTCAAGTGTGCACTTCAAACCRTTTTCCACTTAGCACAGAATTGTTTCATACAGAGTGGAATCTTTTAAATAAGGTGTCAAATATGGCTTTCTATATGCATCAAAGAAATAGCTGTGTMGAAATATATGTCAAATTCAAACTGGCACAGAATCCTCCTTCTGGTTCAGCTTAGAAGCTTTCACAGATTTTCGCCAAAATACTTACTTGTCTGAKCTCATTTATGTGTCAGAAATCATCACCACATACTCTGCATTTATGCTATTTTGACATTTGGTCTTTTTTTTTTTTTGTGAATGTATAAAGCACATTTAACCTACTTTCAGAAGTATATTGTGTGTGATATGATTTGTTTCTTGTGTAAAACWCCCTCTGATGTACCTTTCTGTGTGTTCTGCTGCAAAGCTCACACRGTTTTATGACTKCAGCATTAACTGCTGCTGGAAGGAGCTCACTTGGAGGCTGTTCTCTKCCCTTGAAATTAAGACTGTTGTGTTTTCAGTGGTCCAAAGTCTRTATCCAATTGCTAAGCTGCATGGACATAGATCAGAGCTACCATACCCAACAGAGTTTTAGCTTAGCTCAAAATGAGACCTGTGGAACCATAAATACACTATTTTAATGTAATATTAATACATAATAAATGCTAATATTACTTGGGGGCCTTATATTGGGATTTTGGGCCTTAATGGCAACATTATAGYTCATAGAGAACACAATTTTGGTGAGATATCCTGTCCTCATGTTCACTTTGTGTGCTTCCAAGTATCACTCAAAATGGACACAGATACTGCAAGAAAGCAGCAAGGAGTAAATTCTGGGGTTTAATCTAGAAAATATGTTTTCTGGACTGATTATATCATTTAGTGGAGGTGCTGGTACTCAGTTTAGGTATGTTGATTAACTAAACRTAGGTTTAAATATCAGCCAGTAGAGAAGAGCTGAGATAGAGTAGCCCAGATTTTCTATTCTATCATGACAGGCTTCAGACAGAAGAAACTTGTAACTGTTTGAAAAGATCTAATATGTGCTCTTGAATTTATTGTAAACTTTTGCTCTAGACATTATAAAGTTTTGGCAATAATCACTTCTTGGTTCGGAAGAAACCTGACATAGTTCTAGCTTCATCATTCATTAGGTTAGCCTTTTCAATGTCTTTTTTACTGTGTGAGAAGTTCTGAAATCCCAGAGCAAACAAACAACTCTTAAAAATGTGYTGTGATCTTTGGAATACATTACAGCAAWATAASACATAGAGAAATTGCATTTTTTTTCATACTCATMCCCTTTGGTAAATCAGATTCCTTTTTTAAAGGGATGGATCACAGACTAAGTTGTGAATATCTGCGTGAGACCTGGACCAGCCAGTAAGTTTTTGCTGAACATCCAACTTGAAAACTGCTCCTGCAAACTTTCAGTTTCCATGCAATACCAAATGGTGCCATGGCCATTAGGTACTGACATAATCATGGCAGCCAAACCCACMCTTTTGTCCTGCTCTTTCCCACCTGGTGCACCCCAGACCTGCACTGACTCCCTTCTGGCATTACAGACACATTCCTTCTCATGCACCATGGATGGCAAAGGGAGGATTTCACTATTTGGAATCAGCTTCCATTACTCCAGCTAACGCTGCAGGCTTTTAGAGGAAGCAATATTTGCTGTATAGCCAGAAAAAAAAGATAGTTCAACAAAACATAAGGCTCTGAAAAATGAAGCAGTTTGAAACAAGGATTTGTATTAATCTGCTGGAAAAATTGCTCCTGGGATTTTCTGCTAGGATTGTTGCAGACAAGCTGAACACAAATGACTATAAAATCCCTTTTTCTTGCTTTTTGTTTTCTTTTTCACCCTGACTTCTTCCTTCTCATTTTCCAGATATGATATTCTATCTTCCTTAGTTGTTCCTACATGTTAAAAAAGTCTTTTTTCCTTTTGTTTGTYAGGCAAAGCTATCAAAACAGGCTAATATTTTATGTTTTAATGTTGCATTTTTAACTTTTTCCAAATGCCTTTTAATACTTCARAACAATAACAGTGCTGTAGTTACTACTAGCTGCCCACTACTTAATAAAGACCAAGTCTACMTCAGCTGTCACTCAACATTCTCCCTCCTTAGTTGTTGCTTTTCTCTCTAGGGCCAGATGTGCTCACTGAGCAATTTGCCCAGGAGAGAAGAAAACATCACTGAGCAGATACCATAGTGATTGGGAGGCTGTTTATTTTTATTGATTTATTTCATTAGCTAGTATGGGCATCTCAATCGTTGTGTCTTCTTATGACATCCTGCAGTGACTTCAGAGAGTTTTACCTGACCAACTTTTCAAGCTGGTTTGATTCAGAAAATATTCACAGCCTGGCTCCAGTTTGTCTGGAAATCACAGAACTCTAGAATGGT
>CADDXX010000132.1:492005-568343 GCA_902810485.1 Alauda arvensis
AGCTCAGAGTAGCCTAAGATTATACAGTTCCCAAAACATGAAAGAAAGAACTAATTCATATAGCTCAGCACTGGTCTAAACTGTTTCMAACCTGGACAGAGTGGTGAGATATCTCACAGAGTATTAAGAATACATTTTTATCTATTTCAGTGACATTTCACTTCAAACAAATTCAGTTTGCATGTWTAAATAGTTCATAAAGCATAATAGGAATGACCAAGTCTCTCTACAGCATTTTAATAGATACATAATCTACTGAAAACCAGCATGATAGTAATTAACTGGAAGAAGCAGAAGAAGCAGTAAAGTTTTCTAGGAAAGAAGTGTTCTCTTAAAGACAGAGAAAACAAGGTGGAAAAGGAGATAAGAGTTGTGACAAAGAAGAATTACAGACCTTTGGCAGAAAAGCTGGTTTTTTAATCTATTTTGTAGCAATCTTAACCTAAAGGAGGCTGCTTTTGTCTYAATGTGAAATGTTTACAGTTCTGGGCTAGCTAAGCCTAGAAGATGGTAGAACACATATCTGATTGGCAGTGTTATTAGAGCAGGTAGTAAATCAAAACCAAACCAAATAAAGGGTAAGTAGTATAGATAGTTTGATATTTTTTAGAATGCTCTCATGTAAGAAGAATTTCTTTTAGTGTAAGAATAAAATAAAAATTAAGAGATTGCAAAATAATAATAATAATAATAATAATAATAATAATAATAATAATAATAATAATAATAATAATAATAATAATAATAAAAAAATTGCATCTACTTGCCAACCATTGAGGGGAAAAAAGGGTTATTTATTCCTGCTACTGTTATTCTATGCCTCCAGGTACTCAAAATGGCTAGAAAGACMTAGTTATAATACTATCACCAAACTGCAGCAAGATAGGTTTCCTAGAGAMTATCAWGCCAGAAAACTCAACTTTTCCTTTGTCCTTCAGCACATCTTTATATGGCCCTTGAAGATTTAATAGTTACCTTTTGCTTTAAACTTAATTCCTTATCTAAACCATAAAATTGTCTCTCTTGAGCAGAATTTGCTTTCAGAGCATCACTCTGTTGGATTTGGCCAAAGCCTGCACATGTKCACTGCTCCCTCAGGCATCTGAACCTGGGCCAGACAGGGATTCCCAGGAGGAACCAGCACTGCAGCTCCCTGGTGGCAYCTCCAGAGTCACACACACACACTSTGTGATGGGGATAAACAAGYGTCCAGGAAGGTACCAGTGCCAAGYTTCCCTGGRTTTCCTTTGAGCATCTCTMTCTCTCAATCACTCGTGGACTTCCTGAGCCACTCTCCTTCACAGGGCAGCTCCTGCCCCTTTCACACATTTTGTTTGTATCTTATTGTTCTTGTCCAATTCTGCTCCAGTTAAATGTAATATTTATGCTGAGGAAAGCTTCCAAAAAGATGSTTGTGTTTGCTTCTGAGTGACAGGAATGCCCTTTAGACAGATTTGCTGTCCTTATGTAATCATTGCATGAGTTTTTGTATGCTACTTACCACTGCTCTTTTTATAGTTCCATCTTTCTTTAAGCCTGCAGCTTCTTTTACTGATCTGCTGACTCAGAAATCTCCATGATCCACACTTTCTTCATAARGATCTGCTTTCCTCAGAACAGATCAGAAACTGCTGCACATATTGTACCAACGTACCTCTACAGAAACCAGGCTGCAGTTTTTGTTGTTTCTGCACTCCGTCTTTTCCCCAGGCATCAATGTCACAGTGTCACCTGAAGACAGTTMCTTTTTTCCTTCACAACTAGATTTCTATCCTGGTTGATTTACAATCTGCTCCCAGACCACTCTTTTTGAAAGATGGATTACCCATCACCTTGGCACTCTGAGTCATTAAGCTCACSTTTGAGCCAATCTGTCTTTAAGTCCCCAGATCTCATCTGCTTTAAACACATTGCCTTGACTGGACCTGAACAAAGCCCTTGTGCCATTTTTTTTYCCCAAATGCAGGTGCCTGCATCTCCACTGGACAGGAGTAACCAGCTCAAACTGGCTGCCAGCACAGCCCAGCAGTGCTCCATAACCCCAGCATGCTGCAGACGTTTTCCAGGCTGCTTGGAAGCATTAAAATCATGTGTAAAGTTCCAAAATTTATCACCACCTCTGTCCCTGGATCTCTAAAAGATGGGCAAACTCTGAAGCCTTTGAGGTGCCATGACTGAACACATGCCAAGCTAACCTTTAAGAAATCCACTGCTCTGTACMGGATTTTCTCTCCACTCTCCCTGAAATGCTGGACAGGGATTAGTGAAGCATAACTGTTATGTAAAAAGTCCCCATGTTATGTATAATTAGTGAATGCATGAGCAAGCAATAGGCTGGTTAATATTTCTGCTTGATACCTGTGTTGTCACAATGATTAACCTTTCACAACTGTCAGAGCAGCAACACCRTGTGATAATGCCAAAACAGAAAAGGGCTGGGAGGGAACAAAAGTGTTTGTGTAAAAGCTGATGCAATGGCTCCTGAGTCCAGTGCACTTCATGGTGGAGAAAAAACACATGTAGAAGTACAGGTCAGCAGACTGGAGGCAAACATCTAAGTAAAAAGGAAAATAAAATAATAGTTTTTAAAGTCCTTGATCATCAACAAGATTAAAATACTAAGGTTGCTCATATTTCTTCCATTTATAATTAATTTCCATGAAATGGTGTCCACCAATTACATATGAAAATCTTTTAGTTCCAGGTGTCTTTTCTAGAGCCACCTGCTTCTGGCAAAATTCTATTGATTTTCATTTTCAAAACAAAGAATATATTCTGCTGCTTCTGTATAATAAGTGCAGATTTTTGACAAATACATGGAGWATGACAGCTCTGCTGCACTTACGAGTCTTATTTAAATTAGATTTCAAAAGAAGGCTGAAAAACAATCAGGTTTCAATGGACAAAGACCTAATTAATAGAGTGAAGTTTGTCAAAATACAAAATCAGTTTGAATTTTCAAATTCAATTTAAAATGCATTCCAAAAGAATTAGTCAAGTAAATAGAAAGAAAATAAGCAGGGAAAAGAAACTAAACAGAACTTTAAGCAGTAGGATGGTAAAAATTTTGAAGAACTTTAAGCCCAAAAATTAAATGTAACATATGACTACATTTTTTGTGAAGAGGATAAACTAGAATATTGGGATGAAACTATGGTTAGTTAATGAACTGTGACTACAGAAATTAAAATTACCATATTCAACATTCATCCAAGGCTGAAATTTATGTGTTCACACAAGGAATATCCATCCAGAATGCTAAAAGAGCTGGCATGGGGTCAGACCTGGGAGGATTTATGACTGAGGAAAAACAGAAGTAGAAYTGTTTACAAAGAAGGAAAAATTGTAGTCCCAAAAACTGATTGATATGTCAGGACTATCAACAGCAGAATAAGTTAAACCAGAAACTAYATGAATACTATAAAAAAAATCAAAAAGGAGACTAAAATATAGTATGTGATTAATAATGAACAGTTGCATCAAAGTCATTGAATTGATTCTTGAATGAAAGTGCAAATATTTTTTGTTGCTGTGTTTTAGTTTTTGAAGATGTGGAGAAATCTGCATTCTTCAGGATCTATTCAGGCTGCTGAGAATGCTGAGAACCCAGGAGYAGCCCAGCCCAGCCTGAAGCACTKGTGTTCCCTGTTCCCTCMTCCTCCCAGCCCTGCCTCCCCTCTCAGCAGAGCTCTGAAGGCTGARCCTCCATTAAAATTAGAAGACAGAATTTAAAATGGGACCACTAAACCATACAAACCTTAGAGGACAATGATACCACGTAGCTATCAATGAATGTATCAGTTCCAGGTATTTATAGATGAAATTGAGCGTGCCARTTTGGACATATGTGAGTAACTATAGCTTCCTTGACTTTTTTATTTTAATGCAATATGTGGTAGATACAGTAACTTATCTTTAAAACCCACAAAACATAAGCTTCATTTCCTCCTATTTATAAAAAGATCTCAGTTTATACACTTCCATGGAAATAGAGTGCTCAGTTTCCTGCTAAACTGTTAGCATGTTTCTGCCAACCTCTCAAAATGTTTTCCTTTACCCTTGTTGATTGTGAGAATACTCCAAATCTTGTGGCAAAACACACTGGAAAAGAACAGAGAGAGGCTACAAGTAGATAATTTTTCACACAGTGAGCTGATATTCATGGGTCTTTTCCTAGAGGTGTGAAGTTTGGGAAATCAGACTACACTAAGGGAAGGTCTGGGCCTCCCCAGTAGAAGCCATTTCTTTTCCAACTTGTCTGCCACCATTAAACAATTTTCCTTGGACCACAAGACCATCATTCCTGAGAAACCTCTGCCAAGTCCCTTGTAAGCTCTAACTGCATTTCCTAACTGAAGACTCAGCAAAAGTCWCTCACTGCTCCCTCAGAACCAGGGTAAGAGCAAACTGTCTGGATTTGTGTCCTTCACATACAGCTCACGTATGATGGACTCTGCTATGGGCCCTGCATTCAGATTCTCTCCTACTGACAGTGGAGCTGTGCTCCAGTCACATTTCTATGCAATATTTTTCTAGTAGTCAAAAAAATTATTACATTTGCACAGAAACATTTCTTCAAAGCCATGACCTTGTTGGAATCACCATTGCACATGAAGGATCTGCTCTGATCTAGCAGAGATGAAAACCAAATACTGAAATACTCATGGTCACAGGAGAGTGATGAGAGCTCCAGCTTATGTTATTTCCACTGCCTGTCCCTACTAAAATAATTTCTTACAACTGGAGAAACAGAAATGAAGGCAAAAAACTATAGTTCTGTTGCCCATAAGGAGCAGAAAAAAACCCCTAAGATCAATAAAAATCTTTAAAGGTGAGTTCGGAATAATCTCCATTTTCTTTGAAATAGTAACTTCATTTTTAGTAGTTGCCTCACCTTTTTATTATTTACCAGATGCAGACAGTGAGCTACAACAAAATGAAAACAGAGCTGTCTTTCCCCTTTCCAGCCTGTACTCRTGCATGCTTCTTCATATGGTTTTATTTTTAAACATTTTCCCATAAAGATGTAACTTACTTTAGGRCTTACTTGAAGGAAGCTCCCAACAAGTTCCCATATGTGGTTGCTTAACCCAGAACAGCTGAGCTTTGTAAATCAGCAACAGAGCCRGCAGCACTCTGTGCCTGCACAGGCTGGTGGGGATTGCCTTTTGTGGCACAGTCCATTCACTAATGAGGAGCTGGCAGGAGGCACAATGCCCCCWGGACCTCATTAAATGGGTTCATTTTGGCCTGCTGGAACCTCACCTCAGGACTGGGCACAGTCCTGGAGCAGCAGTGCTGCTGCATGAGCTGTGGTTCTGCTCCCTGCAGACCTGGGGTCTTCCTGAAGAGTTTTAAGCCGTGTTTCCTCCCTGCCACTGTCTCTCTCTCACTGTGACATAAAGTTTCAATGGCACTTCAGTGGTTTACCTCAGGAGCTTGTCAATGCTCACACCTAAGAGGCTCAGCCCCAGCCTGGGACCACTCTGGAGTCACTCACTCACATGCCAGCAGATCCCTGCACTGACAGTCCCCAGGCACTGCTGGCCCTTCTCAGCCTGCTCTGCAGAGCTGCCAGCTTTGAGCTTAACAAACTGCACAGACATCTTCCCAACATAAGGGAAATTACCTGAGCAGCAGCAGAGCCAGCCTGTGCCACACTCTGCTCCAGGCCAGGCAGCCATGGGGGAAACAGGGAAAGCCACAAACACATTAATGTTGCTCTAGTCAAAATTCATTACTCATTTCTCTAGGTGTGGGGCAGYCTGGAAGTGAACAGCAGTCATTAGTGCTTCCTAACCTGCTCTCATTCTCCTCAGCTGTCATGTCCAGGTTTGCTCTTTCTAGCTCAGACATGCTGTCAAAAGCAATGCTTGTGAAGTGAAGCTCAAGTGCCAAGTCCAGTGGTCCCTCCAGGCTGTGGATTATTTTGCTTGGAGGCTCATCCGCTCTGGCTTAGCAGAAGAGTAAAAACACTACAAATTTGATCGATCTTTCCCCAGCTCATAGGTAGGCAACTTATATTACTATAGAAACTGGAATCTGAGGCTGTGGTTGTGCAAAACTTCAAGTTCCTCTAGAAGAGAAAGAACTGTGTGAGGAGCACTTGAGCTGTGACAGCAGTGCTTCAAGAGAAGCTGTGGACCCCTCATCCCCTGGCACAGCTTGGAGCACAGTGCCAGCTCTGCACTGCTCAGGTGTGTGCAAGCACAGTGGGAGCAGGAGGCTGGGCAGGGGAGCCCCTGCTGAATTTTGGACTCTTCCCCTGTTGGGCAGCCTTTGCAGCTGGTACAGGATTGTCAGCAGAAGTGGCCTTCTACAGTCAGATATTTTTTCTTTTAAGTCAAGTGGGTGTTGGATTGCACCCAAAGCTGCAGAAGTATTTGGAAAAAGACTTAGGCTCATAACTGCAGATTTTCATTAGCAAAGATTAAAAGCTGCTTTAAGTTAGCCTAAATAGGGGCTTTACTTACTAACATAACATTATACATTTCCAAGTCCCTCTAAGTACAGCTGGACATGCAGTGTCAGCACGACTGCAGTTGGTGTCTGGAGACCACCCGTGTTTGTCTGCCAGGTTGTGAGCCAGGCCGTGCAGGTGGTGCATGAAAATGTCCTGCTGCTTGGCTACCACTGCAGAGCAGGATGTATGTAAAGAGGTAYATGAGCTATGCTTTTCTAAATTAGTACTGACTTATTAATTTGGACAGGGATATTCTGGCTGTGGGCATGTAACAAGAAGTGAGAGAGCTATTTTTGCTCTTCTGTGTTGGTGCACAAATATGTTTGACAGGGCTGGTAGCAGCCAGCTTGCTGMGACATCCATCAGAGAAGCTGAAGCTCAGTCACAGTGGGGTGTTTGTTCCCAACAGCACCCTCAGCCATTCTGATCCCTCAGGGAGTTTGATCTCCTGCTGGCTCAGGGGGCTCAGCGCTGGCTTGCTCTTATCAGGGTCTGACTGTGCTGTCACTTCCATCYAAGCTTTCACTTATGTAACTAAAACTGTGTACTGAAAGCAGGGGTGAGTCTTGAACTTTGTGGTGTGCCTTATTTGACAAAGCTCACAGCTCTGCTACAGCTCTGGTGTATCCTAATGAAGTAACTGGTTTRGTGTACACAGAGGTGCTCCTTTTTCCTCTGTCTCCTGTGGTTCTGATGTATTGTAGTTCCACAGTGTGTCCCCTGGTAACTGCTCWCACACTCTCAGCAGACACCTCTCATGGCAGATTGCCATTTGGAAGGKAAGCAGTTTATTCCTGTTTTGAGATTTGCCATTCAGCATCTCTGTGGTGCAAACTCACATTAACAAAGGAGAAAGCTGAGCATACAGAGCTCCTCCAACACAGTCCAGAAGCCAGGCTGCAGGTGAGCAGGAGCCCTGGGGGCTGCAGCAGCATTTCCCTGGTTCTCCCTGGGGAGTGGGACAGCAGCCCAGGGTGCTTAGCCTCAGATAATTGTCCCTACTCATTCAGTTCATTACTGGGAACAAGCTGTGACTGCCTTGCTTTCACTGGTTTTGATGTTTATTTGATGTTTGATGTTAATTTGATGAGACTACTTGCTGACAAAGCTGCATGGAGGTTTAGGAAGCACTTCAAGGTAGCATCAGAAAACTGCCTGGTAGTTTTCTCTAATTTGAATAACACACTTTTGTCTGAGTGTCCCATGCTTTGTGCCTGTTACTTTCACAAAATAAAAGCAAAAGCAGAAAAGTTCCATCAACTGCACTCCTAGCATAAGGCAGACCCAAAGGTCTGGTAAGCTGCCATTGCATCCTAAACCTTTCTGAAACTACCCATCAAAAATTAGTGAAGTATTCAGGAGTTTTTTGGGGCTTTGGTCCATTCTGCTTAGTTACCAATACAGAAAAACCTATACCTTTAAGAAATAAATAGGAAGGGCAATTTAAAAACTGGTGATGATCATATTCTTCTCAGCTATGTAAATTTCCACTAAAATTGAAATTCAGTGGTGTTTCCCATGCTTAATTACAGAAGCCATTGTACACCATCAAAGCTATCTATAAATTCTTCACAAAGGGGCTAACATTTTGATCTTCACCTAAACCTGTTGTGATTTTTTGAGTTTTTTATATGTTTGTTTACCAAAACCAACTTGTGTTGCTAAATTTTGTTTCTGGTTTAATCAAGTTTCATTAGAACATGTTCTGCCTAAAATTTAGTCTCTAATTAATAACATTTACATATAGTCTAAGATGGGCAAAATTAGTTTAAGACTCTTACCCATTTGGAGTTCTGYACCTCTGAGGCTCAGCTACACCCTGGAGGCTGAAGTTGTAATAATGATGGGTTTCAAAAAAAAAAAAAAAAGCCCTGCAGGATTAAATAATGCAGAAGTACTCACAGCAATGAATGCAGGGAATTCTACAAGATTTTGCAGATTTCTGTCTTGCCATGAGATCCTGAATTCCTGGGAAGTTTCCCAGCCWGACTGTAAATGGCRGCCAAGCAGAAATTTCTGACAGGCTCTGTGGAAAACAGAAGAGTAATAGCAATTTAAATAATTACTTCAAAATCAGTGTGCATGAGAAATATCTTTTTAGATGAGTTGTACTGATAGGGGCTTCAAACTGGGCTGTTAAACAGATTAGTTCTAGATGGGGGCCAGTGCAAACTGCATCCAGCTACAGCCACTAGGTCCCAGTGGAAATGTTTATGCAGAACCACATCCCTCAAGCAGGCAAAAAAAAAGCAAAAATTTAC
The DNA here is from genome assembly GCA_902810485.1 of Alauda arvensis. NCBI lineage: Eukaryota > Metazoa > Chordata > Aves > Passeriformes > Alaudidae > Alauda > Alauda arvensis. The sequence goes on from CADDXX010000132.1 coordinate 500,730, forward strand.
ATTTTTGGTAYTCAACTGCTGAATTATTTATCTTCCATTTTCAATTTCCAGTATGAATTAAGCTGTGCAATAGATCCCCAGATTCATCGATCTGTTTAAATAAACAATGSGATACATTTAAATAAACAATGTGATGCACACCAGGCCACAAGGACCATCAGACTCTGATTTCTTTTGTTTCCATTTGTGGAGCAGGCAAATTATATCCTGCACAGTCAGAACAGGCCCATCCATGTGATTTCATCAAAGATCTCCATTTGTGGTGGTTAGTGCCACCACACCACTTGGTCTGTTTTTCCTAAATGGAAACATTTCTGGCTCTCGGAGGGTGAAGGAGACAACATTTCCGTAAGAGGACTTGCTACATGAACATTTGTGGTTCTGCCACTGGCACAACACCAGGAAATCCCAAACTCACAGGGYTCATGATTGGATATATGTTAACTACAAACTTGTTTCTCCTTTGAAGCTCTTGAAAAGGAGCATGATGGAAACTTTTTGCCCATTTGTGATAAGATTTACAGGTTAGGAAGGTTAAATTAGGCACCATTTCCTCTCATACAGCATACATTGTTTCCATAAGAAAAGAAGCACTATTCTCTGATCTAAATACACATTAAGTAAAAAGACTTCTTGCAGCCAGAGTTTAAAATTTCACAATAATTGATTGAGCARACATTCAGCCCCTGAGRYTGGAACACGCAGAGCCCGGGGAGGCACCACAAGGGAGCAGATGTAACCTTCCCTTCCAGGAGCCTCTCTCCTCCACAGGATGCTTTGAAGGAYGCTTTGCAGCACAGGGCTCCTGCATTTCCTTAAAGCTGTCCCCACAATCACCCAGGGGACACAGAGACCACCCAGGCCCAACAGACTCCCAGGAATAAAGGCTGCACCAACCCTGTTCCCTTCCGGGCCCTTCGGTTCAGGCACTCGAGTCTCTGGAGTTGACCTTGGTGTCAAACCCTCCAAAGCAGCAAAGCCAAGGCCCAATAAAAGCAAATACCCCATAGCAAGAAAAGGTAGAGGACAATTAATTRCCCAGAAGAAAACATGTGAAGGAAACTCCAGTGGTTCCCTAACAGAGAGAGAGAAGGAACTTACTTCCAAATCCCAGTTGGTTACTCCATTTTCAGCAGCTCCCCCAGTCCTCTTGACATGCTACAGTGACATTAAGGAAAGAAAAAAAATATTTGAAGCACTAAAGATGTGGTTTTTTAATTTTTCCTATATACAATTAAATACAATTTTCATGCCAGGGAACTTTTTCTTTCTTTATGTATAAGGCTTTCCTTCCAGAAGTGTTGATATTTTCACAAATATTTTCTCATTTATTATTATGAAATAAAGGATTTTTCTTCTACAGCCAGATTATTTTGTTCCCTGAGCACTGTTTTTGACTATTGGCAGTCCAACTGCCTGCTATTTATCAGAAAGATAATTTGATCAATCTCACAGCAGACAGATCCATGGTCCTCCTCCAGACAATATTGAAAATGCTTATGCTTAAATGTTTAGAATCAAGCAGGTTATAAAGCCACATTGTGTGATCAAGCTAAAGGAACAGCTATATTCAAAAATAACAAGTAATTTTCTTAAAGCCTTGAGATAATTTCAAAAATAGCTAGTCCCTCTAGCATCTTTTTTATTTATGTGCCAAAACAACAAAAACTTAAACAATATTGTAGAGAAAACCCATATATTTTGTAAATTTTGCAAAATTAAGAGATAACCACATAGATTGACTGAAAAAATTAGGAAATATTGGAAAAATAAAAACTTCTGTGCCCCAGAGTTATAAAAAACARAAATTGAATTTSTCTGTATTTAGACATTCTAGAAGAKTTTTCAGACCATAAGCTTCACACAGCTGGAAAGCTCTTGGTACTCTGAGAAGACTTAAAAATGTGATTTTTTGTTGAAGATGACACGTTCTGGCAATATAACTTACTCTCCCCTTAACATGCTCAGGAATATTTTGCTTTGTCTCAGAGGTGGATATCTGCATGTCCGTGTGCTTGCCCTGGCAGAGGATGCAGGAAGGAACTGCTCACATTTGGGCAGAGCTGTTGGTAACTTCTGTGCCTGCATTCCTCATGGAGCAGCAGCTCCTCTGCATGCCTGTGTTAGAGGTGCTAATTTACATGTGGAAGTGTTAATTAATGGCAATTCATAAGGTCACCTCTCTACAACAAATTCTTTCCCTGTGGAGAGGAACAGAGGGCAAGCACTGATGCCAAAGAGCACATGAGAGCCATTGCAAATAAAACAAACAGGCACATCCATTCCCTCAGCTTCTCTGCATTAAAAAAATATATATTTTACCCTCCAAAAGTTCACATCACTTCTCACAGATTTCAAGCCAGACAGATCCTCTACTGCAGAAAAAGCATGCCCATTTACCTAAAGATTTCCCAGATTTATAGGAAAAAGTTTTAAATTGGTAACAAAGTGGAAAAGAAGTGCAGTAGAGCCATGTCATTTCTTTCTGTCAAAGAATATGTGAGGCAACTTACAACTCCTGCAATCACTGCCTAAGCACCCTTTCTGAGGGAAGTACTTGCAGGACAGCAGAGTGAAAATCATGAAGATCAAGATGTTCCTTAAGGGCTTCTTGGGCTCTGGGTCAATAGGAATTTGTCTTCAGATCTGTCTCAAATRGCTTATCTCAGTCAAAAATTAAACCAAGGGAGGATGCTAAGAGGCTGGTTCAGAATGTAATAAAAATTATGTAAGAAAGGTATATTCCCTGGTTTCCTCTCCTGAGTGAGAGGATGCTAAATCAGCTGAAAGAGCAAGCAGAGACCTGGCTTTGCTGAATTATATGACAGAGAAAGAGAAAATCCTTTTTGTAAGCCATTTTTGTGCATGGTGAGTCAGGGAATTTACATTTCATTATGTGCTCAGCAAGAAGTGTAAAATACAAATCCTTCAAGCAGATGTGAACAGACACTTGGGAYCAATCTAATGTCAACTGCAAAAAAAATTGATAGGGTATGAATTAATGTTTCATTATGTCAGATCTATGAAGGCTGRGTGATCTCAGGCATGCAAATAATACACCTGTCCAATCTGCCACTTATTTTTGTCATCCACAAACATGGACAGAAGAAGCAGAGATGCTGTTAGATGTGTCTAGAAAGTCTAGAAACTCTCGATTTTTGTACTCAGGTTTGACTTACGCAACTCCTTCCAAACAAATGGAGTTGCAGCTTCTTTACCCATCTGTCGTGGTGTGTGCTAGCTGTGCTGCTATAGATCCYTGTATTGAATTTAGCCCCAAAGCTATTAGACTTTCACAGGTACTAAATTCTCCAACAGAATTTTCAGAAATATAAAATAAGGCAGTAAAGTTGTTAACTTAGAACTCRTTTGATATATTGTCAGCTCGAGGTCTTTCTAAGAAAACACATGGCAGAAAAGCAAAACAAAACTAAACAGCAACATAAATTCTGAGTTCATAAAATGTTCAGTATAATCTGCAGCATTATAGTAGTCACAGTTCTGTCTTATACTGACAGAAAGCATTTAAACATAACTTATGTACATATATATGTGCACGATGCACCCTGCCAGACAAAGCTCTGTGCTACATAAAGACAGATGGGAAAGAGCTGTGKATTCTGTGCTTGATTGCTGCATTGTGTCTGACTGAGACTGGCCATAGTYATAAAGATGGTTCATGCTTATTCATATTTACCTAGAAGTCCTCAAGACAGCCATTGAAACAGAAGTTGTTTTCTTATCCAACAAAACAAATGCAGAGGGTTTGAAAGTGTCTGAGTTCTTCTGGAAGATGCTGYCATAAGCARGGATTGCTYAGTGCTGCTGATACCTCGAGARGCTGCCTAGAACAGAGGCTAGACAGTGTTAAAGGAATAAAGTAGGTATTTATTWAAAAGGCCTTCAAAGGATACACCTTGGGCAGYACAAGAGCTTGGCCAAGGCTACACCCAAGATGGACAACAGGTCACATGTTTTCAYACTTTTATCAGTTTYGGTCCATTTACACATTGGGGTTAATTGTCCAATTGCAGCTTCAGGTCATGAAGTCCCATCAATTCACTGTTGTTTGAACTTCTTGGGCCTGAAGCCRCAATGGTGTCCTTGCTTCTGGGGCTGGAAAAGGATTGTTCTGTCTGAGTACCCTGTGAGGAGAACTGGCTAACACTTTATATGAAATTCAGAGTTATATACTAATGTGCTCTAGAATCTGGGACTTAAGACATCACTGCCTTCCTTCAATTACACAGATGGGTGGAGTATAGCAGGCACTGGACAGAAAATAAAGCCCTTGGAGCYGGGAGCCAGATTAACATAACACAGCAAAAGCTGGAGGCCAAACCTGYGAATCATTCCAGAAATAAAGTGGTAGGGATTTAAGCTTTGGAGAAATATTACCCTTCAGTGAAAAAATGTGAATTTTCATCAAGAAGTAAATCTAAAACAGGACTATTCTTTTAAAAGGACTTCAAAATTAAATGCCTCTGTCATGCAGTAACTCTGGAGTTTGCAAGAGAAGTATAGACCATCTGTTCAGGAGACCAGGAACAGTCTGTGCAGCTAATCAGCATGATAGCACTAGGAAATGAYTTCATAGGGGCCTATCACATCTGGTTTTAAAACTAGTAAGTAGACTTCTTTTAGCTTTATTGTGTTTACTGCATCTCTCACAAAACCTCTTTTCTGACAGGATTTACACTTTAATTCTTACGGGTTTTTCTCAGTCTCTAAACAGGGATACACATGAGAAGTAAATACATAAACAGTGGGGTGCAGGGTGTTCATGCAGCCTACTACTACTTCAGTGAATAACAGTCAGGGTTATCCCAGCAAGGATAAAACCACTATTGTCATAAAAGTCTAATATAAAACCTTATTTCACATGGGAACTTTTGATTTATTATAAGGAATAAACCAAAAAAAGCAGTGCTCCATTACTGAACTCATTTCTGTTTTTACCAGCCTACCATTATCTGGTGCATTTTCTTATCATTTTTAAGCATTTTGTTGATTTCTGAATATGGAAATTTGAAATGCTTTGCTGAGTGCCTTTTTGATCAATTTATTTTTTGCCAAGAATTGAGCAAATGTACATCAAAAAGTGCTACAGTTTTCAGAAATGTCTTTACAGCCTCCCTGATGGTAGGAACACCTGAGACAAAATATCTAAATGAACATATCTTAAAGCATTTAGGGGAAAAAAAAAGACTTATCAGGTTTTTCTGAGGATGGTGGGAGCTGCAGGGAGTTTTTTGCAGCAGTGTTACCCAGGTCAATACAAATATCCTGGATATTGTGTCAAAACAGTTCCAATGCTTCAGTGCATCTCACTAACATTTCCTGCTGCATTCAACTCTCTCAAGTCTACCTAACTTCTTCCTTGGAAGGACAGCTGTGTGTCCCCTGATTGCATTCAGGGCACAAACAGGTCACAGATTTCTAAGGACTTTGAGAAAGGAATAGAAATTAATGTAAAACTGACCTCATGACTCTGTTCCTGTTGGTCACACACCAGTAAAGGAGGGATTACARAGGAAAGGCAGGTGAGCTCTGCAGAAGGAACAACATCACTGAGAGGGAAAAGGCCCCTGAGCATTGCCCATAGGTTGCCCACACAAGGCAGTGACAGCAAGTCACTAAAGTCACTAAAGCCCCAGCAAGGTCTGAGCAGCTCTGGTCAAGTGTACATGGACCAGTTGGGTCCATACCTCACCCTGCTGTTGGTGAAAACAGGATCTGTTGTCCTGGGGAAGGAGGGGATGTGGATGGCACCATGCATTTCACACCACCTTTACTGTAAAGCTGTCATTTCATAGGTAGTGATTAGAACGAAATGACAAAAAAAAAAAAAAAAAAAAAAAAAAAAAAACAAAAAACAAGAAAGTTGTGTATTTATCTTTTTTATGTTTAAATCTGCCTTTTTATATTCTGTCTGCTTCCATAAGTCCTCTGCAGCATAAGTACAAATAAGTTCAAACTGCCTGATAACTCTAAGAACCCAAGATCTGGACATTCTACAGTCGGAGACTAAATACTGATTGATCCCTGACAATTAGGCATCAAAACCAGCTTTCAAATGTACAAAATTGATTTCATTACTTCTGGAAAGTATGAATTTGGGAAAAAAACATTTGAGAAATAAATTGAGAGAAAAAAAAAGACCTTTTGATTTCACACAAAGAGTAGTAGGAATGCTTTTATACCACTGCATGCCAGCAATTTGGAAAGTCAGTATGACCAAATGAAAACAGCAATGTGCTCTACATCTTTGTTCCAGCAGAAATATTGACTCTGAATTCCATGTGCTTCTAGATGTGTAATTCTGATGGTTTATGGGATTTTCACCTAATTTCATTGTCATTATGTCTCCAAATGGTTAAATTAACTGTGAGAGTTCAAGAACACATAATATCTAATCTTCCATATGCAGCAATAATGGCAAAACAGGAGTAGTTACCTAGAAAAACACAAATAAGAAAGAAATGGAAATATTTGAATTATTTCAGCGCTGAAAATATTGTTTCTATGTCTTGGTGCTGCATTATAATTATTATTATTATTTGCAGGATTTCCCCTTTCACACTTTTGATTAACTACTCCTGGTGTTGTTTCTGGCAGCATGAAGGAGATAATAGTGCTCAAAGTGCTTGGGGCTGTACCACAGTGTAATAGAAAAGGGGAACTCTGTGCTAGGGGAGGAACTCACAGCCTCCCTTCCACACCCCTGTGCTCATGCCRACAATTCCCCAGCCAGCTGGAATTTCCTTTCCTTGTGGCAGCTAGCCCAGAGCTGATCCCTCCAGCACCAGGACCCCAGGATATTACCCTGCCATTTGCTSAACTCTGGCTCTTACCAAGAGTCCAGCAGAACTCAAGACATCCTGTTTCTCTGGTGGCCTGATGAGTTTTCTCCCTAATTATGTCCCCCCCTACCACTGCTGTCACATCTTAGCAAGGTCTGTCATTACAACAATGAGCCTCAACTCAGTGGGGAGTGTTTCCAACAGGGGTATTCAGAGTGGATATTGAACTGGTTTAGGAAACTGAAAGATCCATTTTTGTGGGATAGGGCTTATTCTAGAGCCTTGCACTCCTGCCCAGAGAAGTCTAAACACTGTCATTGATGGATCTGGAAACAGGAATACATTTACATGTTATGCTTTTACATATTATGCTTATCTCAGAGCTAAAGTTCTGGTCAGCTCCAATGGGAAAAGGGAGCTGAACCTGTAAGACAATGAGCTGGGCCCTGAGGAGTGAGGAGCACAGCAATGGTGGTCTATCAACCAAGAGAGTTGGTATTTTCCCTGAAAACAAATCTGACTTGTTTGTTATCCTCATCTGTTTGTGCTGCCAATGTATTGACTGCAGCAGTTCCAAGATATGGATTGGCTTTATGGGAAAGAAGTTTTCCTGAACATGAACTCCACTTGAAAGCAAGGGTGGGCAGAAAGGATCAATGTAAATTGCATATTTGCAATTTAAAAGCAGTTACCAATCAACCTAATTTAGGTGGTTCCTGGACAATGTAGATGAATACTTAGAGCTATCTTATCAAGACTACGCTAATTAAACTAATTTTGAGCCACAGATATTGGGCATTAATAACAGACTATTGATGTGCAAGAAAACAAAACAGACTGMATTTAATTTTGACTCCAGACCTGATCTTTGSAAGTCAGTGCTMAGCAGAGAACTCCTCAGGTTCYCCTCTSTCTTCTGCTCTCTGCCTTCTCTTCCTCTTATCATAAAATTCCAGCTGTGAGCAGTCTGAGGACTGAGTTACTTCTCACCACTGGTCTGTAACCAGGCCTTTAAAAAATACTAATGCAAACAACACAGAGCTTGCACAGAAAAACAGAACACTCAAAATACAAAGTGGAATGGCAGGAAAATATCAGTGCAAAGCCCCTAGGTTATCTGCTCAGTCACCAGGAATTAAAGGTGTACTTGGCAAGCCATTATGAGTTCCCTAAGTACACAGAAGGTATGTAGCCATGCCTGCAGGCCAGTGCACAGAAACAGAGGGTTTCATTCCAGCTTYTCTCCACCTGCTTTAGTGAAGTGGTCTAGCAGCTCCTGCAACACCAGCATGAGCTCCAACAATAACGATGTGGTTTTGTAAGTATAATGACAACATCTGTAAGACATTAAGGGCCAAAACTCGGGCTTTCTTGCACATTTCTAAAGGTCTTTTAAAAAAAAGAAAGAAAAAAGAAAAAAAGTATATTGTGAAATACTTTTTTCAGTTGAGTGGTTAAAGAACAATTTGCAGCCAGGCATTTCCTAGAACCATAGAGTCATTTAGGTTGGAAAACACCTCTAAGATCACTGAGTCCAACCTTTAACCTAACACTGCCAGGTCCAGCACTAAACCAGGTCTCTAGCATCACATCTCCATTGTTTTTGAACATTTCTAAGGACAGTGATTCCACCATTCCCCTGGGCAGCAATGCCTGACCACCCTTTCAGTGAGGAAATTTTTCCCTAGTATCCAATCAAAACCTCCTTTGGCACAATGGGATGTCATTTCCTCTTGTCCTGTCACTTGTTACCTTGCAGGAGAGATCAGCCCCCACCTGGCTACAGCCTCCTTTCAGGCTCCTACCACATCTGCAAAACAGAATTATATCACCATGTAGGAGGCATAGAATGTCTAGAAAGCTACAGCAAAATAAAAGGAATGAAGTGGAGTCATCAGCACTGACCTCTGTGCCCTGTGCTTCCAGTCCCTCACCTTCCAGGAGGGCATGGATGGGATAAGCTGCCATGGTCATCCCTGAATGCAAACTGCCACTCTCACCTACTGGRCTGATGCTCCAAATTAACATTACACACAGGCAAGAGTTAAATATCTTAGATCTGCACCCAACTCCTTCAAGGCTCAGAGGGAGGGGGACAATTTGGCTCTAGTAGCAGAATGKAACCCTCCTGCCTTTCAAGGAGGAAGGACCATCCTCCAAAACAGGGAAATGCTGATCAACAAGTTTTGCATTTCATTATTTTTGTCTGCAGTATTTTCCAACCTGTTGGGTTTTATTTTCCTTTTCCATGCTGAAAACCAAGCCTTTCCTCAAGAAGAAATAATGTTTCTATTTGAGACAKAAAACACTTCAGGGAATTATGTGGTTTTCTAGACGTACACAGACCAGAGCTTCTGTCTGAGAATTTTCAAAGTAAGCACCAGATTCCTCCTCCCTACTGTGGATGCTTTACAGTGCCCAAGTGGCAGCATCTGAAAGGAAATGTGGGTTACTGTAGTACATTATCCTGAGCTGTCTAAAATCAGAGTCTGCAATGTTACCTAAGACAGAATACAGCTTGCCTGTTTAACACACTGCTGCAGTGACAGAAACATTGTTTTCAAGGTGTTAATTTACAATATTGAGCCAAAATAAAAGGCTCGTGTTTAAAAGCCTTCTGTATCAAGAATTATAATCTCTTAATACTTTAAATTCCTTTGTTTGTAGTAGTAAAGACTTCATCCAGGAGAAAAGTTGATTGGTAAAATTGCTGCAAGTTGCCCAGATATATATATATAGATATATATCAAATAGTATAAATAACTTCTAGAAACTTTGTGAAAATAACTGTATAACAACTTAGAAAAATATTAACTTTATCAAAGATGAGAGGTAGCAGCACAATGGATGACAAAAAATTTTGCAAAATGTTTGAAAACCAGTCTCAGTGGTAACTTGTCAAAGGATGTATTTCACTTTTCATTCTGAAGAAGAAATTAGGACCCTTTTACTCACATTTTCAGCTAAGACTGACCACACTCACATGACTGTGAGCAACCTAATCAGAGCAGTAGGAGGAAATTTGCCTATTCCCTTGGCTGAACTGGAAGTCCTAAATAAGCAAAAGCAAGCTAACCACTTAAAAAAATTGCTTTATATCTTAATGACCATGAAGAAAGATTGAAAAAAAATTATGTGGGATTTTTTTCTCTTTAAAGAGTTGTCTAAAGAAATACAAATTTTCAGTATTAAGGATGACTGCTACAACTCCAAATCCTGTGCTCTGAATGCATAGACACATGGTAAATTATTCAGTTCTTGGTTTCTAATGGAAAAAGGCATTTCAAAACAAGTCACCCTGAAATGTTTTTCATTATTTGGTTAAAATTTTCATTTGTTCTTTTTTACTAAAAGTTTGTCTCCTGGTATCTCTGATRTCAGTAATGCATTAGCTCTTTCAGTAAAGCAAACAGCAGAAAAACAGGTGGCTGGGAAGAATTTCTAAGGCCTAAAAAAACCATCCAGCTTAAGATTTTGACACTGTTAATACAGGGAGATTTATAGTCCACCTTAAGCAAAGATAGTTTAGCTTTTTCTGAGAATATAAATKGAATGTCTTTCTTTTCCAATGTAGACATCACATTCCTATTTTATACCAAAATCCTACTTATGCTCCAGTGTACATTGAGCTTAAACCAAAGCAGGCAAGTTTGATAACCTAAAATCCTCTGCAGGTGTTTTCCCAGCAATGAATAATTGAGTATTCTGATTAATCCCTACTCCTGGRGCCAGTGAGGGTTTTATCATCAGTTTTAATTGTAGTAAGTACACATTGGAAATTTATAAACACATTAAAGACAGCTGTTTTAATTACAAGACTGGATATTCAAGAGCATTGTATACAGACTTCTAAAATGAATTTCCTTACTCTTAGGATAACTGATGAGAAAAAGCTGGGTTACTCTCCCAGGTTTGTGTGCCTACCAATTCAAATTGCTTTCTAAGTATTTCAGCATTAAAATGTTCCAGACTCTGAACATAATGGCTCTCACCTGTTTCTTCTGGGCTTTTACACCTGCAGCTGAGCACAAACCCAGGAGGGAGGAAAAGGCACTGCCCGTGGGTCTGACAGGAGGGTGAGCAGTTCTCCTCACTGCCACTCCTCCACAGAGTGCCAGAAACCCCCACAGGGTGGGACAGGCACACAGGTGTGCCCAGGTGTGCTCAGGTGTGCCCAGGTGTGCTCAGGTGTGCCCAGGCAGGTCCACCAGCATCCAAGGGCTCTTTGGTGCTTTGGGTCCTGCCCTGGCAGGAGATGCTGCCTGGCTGCTGGGACTGGGCTTGGTGACTTGGGCACACCTGGAAATGCCCCACTCCCCCTCACTGCAGAGCACACAGAAATAATGAGAAAGAATGGAGGGACTGGGTTAGATGAGTGCTAAAGGAAGCACAGGTCTTGTGTGCTTAGAACCAAGCAAAAAGAAGGGAAAAAAATTAAATTTCTGGTGGATTAAACTCCCTGTATATCCCCATGGCATGGAGCTGGGATGTGAGGGCAGGAGATGTGGTAGCAGACCTCACCTTGGAGGACAACATTMTCCAGCTGTCACTTTTAGAGACATCTTTCCAAAAGATGAGCCTAGGCATTTTAACCTGGAAATTAAAGAATTGAGAGAAATTATTCCTCAAAGGAAACCACCCATGTAGTTAATTAGCAATGGGCCCTTCCATGACAGGGTGMTTTTTCATAATTTTACTTTCACTGAACTCAAATGAATCGTATATTAGCTTTTAAAAATGCTTTGAAACGACAATTTCTGGACTTAATGTAAGTAGGCATAAGAGAATGTAAAGGGGGTTAAAAGTTCAGGAAGATACTCAAGACAAATAATTGCATAAAATATGTCAGTACATTCTCAAGGAGGAGAAAAAGCAATGGCCGTTTATGAATCTTTAATGATTTTACTCCAGGATCAGCRAAGTCTTAATCAAAGTGGGATGCACACTTAGCCTGAGCAAATAAGGCATGAAGATTCAAAAAATCTTCCTGAATACTAATGTGGTTTTACACTTGGACTTTTAAGAAACTGATATTTGAAAAATGTCTGAAGACCTCCAGACCATGTGGAAAAAACTCATGATTCAATTAAACATTTTAAATTTCATGCCTTAAACATAAATATTAGCCTATTTACTGAAATTAAATCTCTGCTAGGTTTCTTTTTAAGCAAGCTCAGGAATGCCTAATGGCTTTTGGCAAGCACACTCTCAAAAGGGTTCTCTTTAGCATCAGAAGCTATTTATGTTCTCCTCAGCAAAGAGCACAGCAGGCAATAGTAACACACACACAGAAATGCTGAAAGGTAGGAAACTCCACCCTCCTGTGWTATGGCAAGATTGCTAGATGTGAAAATGGTTAAGTACATCCCAGGAACAACTGCAACAAAAAAAAGGGGAAAGAAAAATACACAGTTATTTTGGTTTTGGGAAACTTTTTTTTTTTTTTAATACTTAATTTACTTTGTTTTCTAATCAATACTAAGGCATTTAACTGCAAATGTGATCTAACAGTTAATTAAGATTTGTAATTAMTTAAGGCTATGGCAAGATTTTGACTTATCTCTGTTAAAATGGCCATTCTCCAACAAAACCCCAGTGTGAGTGCTTCTGCACTCCTGGGCTTTACTTTTTTAATKTCACTGTTATTACATCCCTATRCACACCTTGTCTAGACCTGAAATAGGAAGAAATATGAAATCACATCCATTGGCAATGGCCTCATCCAAGGTTTGTAAAGTTCTCTGGAACAGTTTTTCCTATCAGAAGGAAACTCTTCCACCATTTGTATGGATACTCAGTGATGGTAGAGGGTCATTAGCCAGACCTCTCTTACTTTCAAAACACAAAGTCTGTGCAGAGAAAGACAAAGATATTTAACAGCAGGCAGTGCAGAGCAGCCAACACATGCATTTATTTTAATGAGCAAGAAGGGATTGATTTTAATGTGCCCAGTGCAGAAATACTTCTACATAATGTATGTTCCCCACAAAAATACCTGCAACATTCTAATATTTAAAACATATAGAGAGGAAAAACCCAGTATCCCTGGGAAATAATAGATTGATACATRCCATTATTTTTGATGACTAAAGTTYGTGCAGTTARTTTTTATAGGCCRAAGAAGTAGGTGGATAATTCCTTATGAAAGAGGGCAGCAGTTACAGGATTCACCAGCAGTGATACTATCCAAAAATCTATGCACTGGTGAATGTGCACCTTATAAATAAATGTAGAAGGCAGCAAGCAGAGAGAAAACTTAGTGAAGGTATGATTACCAAGGAAATCAACAGGACAAATATTCGTCATTTCTTAGAATTTAAGAAATGGATRTTTAGCCCTTTAATAAAGAACCAGAATTAGCAGATTTTTCCTGTATGTACACTTTAATTACTTTTCCTTTGAGGAAGAAGGTTACCATATTCCTGCCACTAAACCAAAACTAATATGCAGCACTTTCAGCTGTTTAATGCAATGAGATRGGATTTTAGCCTTCATCCAAATATGTGCCGACAGAATTTTAATATAAATTCCTCTAACATGCATTTAGAACTGCTAGCAATCCATCCACTCTGCTTGTTGTTTTCTAGGTTTTTTGAAGTGTTTGCTRAGAACCATTGCACTGTTAGACAGTCAGAGTAGCTCACTTTAGCTGAGAGAGCTGCAGTGTGGAAAATGCAAGCCAGCCCTACCCAAGGAGACCTGGCTGCAAACAGAGTGTTCTGACATTTGGTGGTGGTATTTCCTTCTCTGGCTTTATGAAATAAATCTTAAAAGCAYGAAAATCATCAACACACAGAGAAAACTGGAAAATATGATGTTGTTGAACTTGCCTCTTGCTCCTGGAGGTGGCCCTTTCAAAACAGAGCTGAGCCCCTCTGCCAGAGCTCAGTGCCAGCRTTGGTGTTGCTCAGTTTGTGCATACACTGAACTCATGGTTTCCACCTCTGCTGACATTTGGCAGAAGTTCTTTTTTGGAAAAAATGAAAGAGAAATCCTTATTTCRATGGACTATCTGAAAGAAAGACTTTTGCAACAACAACAAAAAAATCTAGGATGGCTTTCTAAAGTCAGGTACTTCTGATTGTAAAATTCCTAAGGGAAATGCGTCCTGTCAGCTCAAATCAACAGCCTTTCACCTTTCCAGCTTGTGAGACACTGCTATTGATTGTGTCCAGCAGAAAAGAGCACTACAGCTTAGAGTTTATGGGTGCCTTGTTTGATAAAAGAGGTTGGCACCAAATAAGTGATCCTGCAGTCAAGAACTGATTCCTGGTCACTGCTGCCATTGGTCAGAGGAATCCCCAGGGAGACTCAAACACCCAAGGTTCTTTGCACCAACAGCATTGGTGCACTGCTAGACTTATTGTCCAGTTTTACAACTGGGAGCACTGACAGCACAGATGTCTCTTTATTTGCTAGGCAGAGAATTGCTCCTGGCAATTATATAGACAAATATTCAAAAAACTTAGATAATCTGATACTTTAAGTAGTTGCTGCCTTCTTTCCTTACCTTTACCATATCTATTTTTTAGAAAATCACTGTTTCTCCCTTAGCAATGCAGATATTTAGAACTTATAAGACAAAGTGAATACACAGGACCATATAAACTCCCCAAATAGTAGCATCACATGCTCCTTGTAGTTACTGCTTCCAGATAAATCAGCTCCTTGACTGCTCACTTTTAAAAGTTTTCATATTTTCTCTGGATATGAAAATTCTGTTCAAAACCTCAGTAGAAAAAGCATAAGAAAAGGTACATTCATTATCTGTGGCTCTCTATTGGAGGTTTTATTTTCTGTCACTACACAAATACTGTGAGTTTAGATCTTAGAGTAGGTATCAATTATTTAAAAAKGTGGTGCAGAAAGCAAGCACAGTTTTTCATGACAAATGACACCATCAGCAGAGTTCCATAATCCAGCATGCAGCATTTTCATTTTTCAGAGGACAAAGAGAAGAATGACTAATACATCAATTTCAGWGCTGTTCTCTTGCACTTTTTGAAAAGCACCTTGCTACGCAGGACCACCCTTAATTTACCATCTTTTGAAGACAGAAAATGTAATGAAAACATCCGTCTCTGGTTTCTGCTAGTCTGTAATATTAAACATCAAAGTAATAGTTATTCTCCACCCACCCATCAATCATGCCCTTATCCATGCATACTCTTCTGCTCTTCTGACACATTATTTAAACCACCTTAAATGGACACCTCTGCTTAAAGAAATTTTCACTACTGCAGAAGTGGAAAGTGACTCTGARCCCTATGAAGCCAAGCTGTACAGTCTTTCTCTTATGCTGACTTTAATTCCTTAGTGCTGTTAAGGAGAATTCCTGGAATTTAGAATTGCATTCATCACAACATGCTAAGTCTTAAATGTTACAGTAAGAGKTTTAGAGGAGGCACATCACCATGCACTTCAGGAGAATTAAGGTGTTTGTACCCACCTGAGAGCTTCCTATTCATTTTCACAGTTCAATAAACAAATTGTATTTCACCCACCCATGACCCTTAGAACCAACTTGTGTTCACCATGCCCAGGCCCTGAGGACACAAACCCCCTGACCTGATCCAAAAGCCATCTGACTCCATGAGTGCAGCACAGAGCCCACACAAATGTACTTGTTTCTCTGCAGGACTTACTAACTCAGAAGTGTCATGCTAGTACAACAACAGAGCTGGCAGCAAGCTCAGAGCATCACCAGGGTGGGCTTGTTCCTGTCCATGTCCCCATTGCCCTCACTGCTTTGTGACACAGCTGCATCATGGAAAGGTTTACAAGACACAGTGGAACAACATCAGTCYCTGCTTGTCAGAAGTTATGGCAACTGCCTGTGCCTGTAGTTGGAGCTGTGCTTTCTAGCTGCAAAAATTCTGTTTTTCACCCTCACTGGCTGCCACAAGGTTCTCTGCTGACTCACCTGCCCTTCTGAGCTTCCCACAGCTCTGCTTTGAAGGTTCCAAATCCCCCCAGGCCTTCCCAGGTTCTGCCTACAGTCACCCAGAACAAGTCTCAGAACATTTTGTAAAGTCCCTGACTCCTCCTCCACAATAGGAAGTCACTGTTGGGGAATAAATTTGAAATCATTTATGAGTGTTCAACAGCTGGGTGCAAAGGGATTACATACAGAGGGTACAGTGCATGCAGAGCACTTCTTCTTTAGAAGAACTTTTGTGCGTGCATGAGAGTGCAGGTGTGTCAAAGAAAATATCCAGTGCCACAATTTGGAAACATCAGTTAATCTTGACTCCTTTAATTGTCTCCAGTGCCCTGGGCACAGCCCTGACTGAGGCAGTCACTGCAGCTGTGGGGATTTCTGCCACATCCATGGCTGCTCCAGCAGGTCTCGACTGCGAATCATAGCCCAGTCCTGGCACTCACACCGAGGGCCCAGAGGCCAAGGAAATAATTGAAATCAGTGAGTTTATACACAAACACAGCCACATGCATGCAAAAACACATGCTCCACTTTGAAATCATACTTTTCAATTGAAAAAACCAAGCCAAGCCAGAAAGCACACGCCAGCACTTGGTAGCAGAAAGCGATTGCACACCAGCCCAAGTGGTGGGATGTGTGCAGCTCTGTCCAAGAGGCTGTCATCATTGTTCAATGCCTTATGTTATCTGAAGATTGATTTAGCAAGGCTRTGGAGTAAAGAACAGCAGTCTTTCACATTTATGTTGGAACAATATTAATCCCTATAACCAGCCTATATCTTGTCTCCTTCCCCAGTTACAGCTTTTGCTCTAAGTTTTGCCATCTGACACTTTAATGTAGAAACCTGTGCTATAAGTGGATCCAGTCCAAATACTTTATGCTTTTTGGAGGTGGAGGGGAAAAAAGRGGGGAATATTTTGATGGGCTGTGTTTTTATGAATATCATATTTCCAYACCACATCATCCCACTTGCTGTACATGAACCATGGATGAGAATCTGACATTCCAGCTCCAGGCCTCTCTCACAGCAGCAGAAATGTCTTTGAGATGTTTCTCACCCAGTCCCATGAYATTTGTGGAGTTCCTCAGCAGCAAAGGCTCACCTGGGGCTGCCACAGCAATGGAGCAGTGCAGGTTGGGGGAGGCACAGGCACCAGAGACAGCTTGTGGAAGAGGTTTGTAGAGTGCTCCAGGAGGAGAAAAAGGGGATTAATGTGCATGGAGCATCTTGCCCCCGATATATTTTGACAAACCAGTAATTTGGAATGTAACTGGGAGAAACCACCTAGATTCCACACAAGCCATCAGAAATAAGTCAAATGCACTTGTAGAAACTAGAGTTACTTTTAAGAACTCTTAAGAGACTTAAAACTCATCTGGGTTTCTTTATTTAAAGTTTTCATTAGCATAATTGAACTTTACATAAAAACACTAAGCTTTTTTATTACTCACCCTTAACAGATCATGCTGATTGATCCCTTAATATCCCTTACTACTCACACTCTTTGCTGATAATGAGTTGAGCTAATGCATCCAAAGACCTACACTTCTTACTGGCAAGGCCAGGACAGCACACACAAACAAAGCTGTTCTTTGAGAATCCAATAACAGAAGGCCAACAGAGYAGGTTTGAAGGCCAAATCATTTCCAGACTGATTTCCTTTTTCCTTCACTAAAGAATAATGATTTGGAGAAAGTCTAGCTCCCAAGGACCCAAAAATGTCATTTGCTGATAAAGACCAAAATGGACACAAATGTGTTCTTCTACTTGAGATTTTTTTTGAGTCCTTGCAAGATTGATAGCTTCCCAAAATGTCAATTCACAGAGAGTTAATCTTACTGGCTATATGAAACTATATAACTGCCTCTRGCTAAACTAGAAGTGATATACACATCCAAACAATTGCTTTTGTAATAAAATACTAGAAACTATCCCTTACACACAAATCCATCATTTATAATAGTCTATCAATGTGGTTTTAGTATATGCCAATATACTTCAGGAGTTCCTGGGGTAAAAAAAGAAGGAAAAAGAGGGAGCTGGGGGGAAGCCTAGGTCATTCTTTCCTGATTTGACCAACAAAAAGGAAATTTAAGTATTATCCCCTTGCAGAACCATRGAACTTGGCACAAAAATCCATGCCTTGTTACAGACTCCTGGTTTTCAGTTTCAGTAATGCTTCTAGCTTATATTGCTGGGGAAGGGGGRATTTCCAAACTATAAATTTTGTTTTAATTGGCAATATACTGTCTCCATGAAACCCCAAAGCATCTGAATGAAGATCACTTAACCCATACCAACAACATCCATGTAAAACCTGAAACCTCCCTCAACCTGACTGTGGATTAGTTGGTCWAATAGAAGACACCACCTTTATTAAGTCTTTTTACCTTGTTTATCCTTCCAGACAGTTTTGGTTAGAAACAAAAATGTTATTAGTGTCTGGTATATCACAACCTCTATCTGGGTCTCTTGAGAGTTCAGGTAATTCCCCTGGCAAACCCAGCTTTGCCAGCCAAAGGGATACAGCAGAAGAAAGGTTTGTGAAGTCTCAGTTGCAGTCACAARCCCTCTCCCTTCACTCACCTGTCAATCAGTGATCCTGACGGGTCTCTTCCAACACAGCATATTCTTTAGTTCTACAAACCTGAAAACATCCTGTATCCAGAGACTCATAAAGCCTGAKTGCCAAGCTCTATCTGATCTGGTTTCCCAGCCTCTTAGGATCTGGCAAATCTGCTTCAYATTTCAGCTCCTCTAGAGTCAGGCKTCTCAGCCTCCCAAGGCACCTCACTSCAGAGTGTGACCAGCATTTATGGAGGCTGCCGGTTATTGCAAAGCAAACCCTTTGTGCTGCTACCTTTGCTACACTGCTACTGCAAGCCACCTGCATTAAACACCAAAGCTGATATGTTGCTGAAATAAGTGAACTTCATGCCAGCAGGATTCTGCAGTTCTCAGCCTRCAATCTGTGCAGCACAGCCTTTAGCATACAGTAACTCTTAGATATTGCCACAACTCAGAATTGTAACCCTTGAGTCCATTTTCCTCAACACAACTCTTTGCTATGCAAYACAGCTTGGAAAGAGAAGCAAGAAGAAAAAAAAAAACAAAACCAGGACTACACCCTAAAAAACATCTTTGTTTTATTCTTCACATCATATGTTGTTGGCTACAGATGACAAAATGAATTTAGAGCAATTACAGATTAAGCACAAATACAGATTAAGCACAAATACACAAATACACAAAAAAGCCAGGGAGGATGCAGACCGACATAGCACTAAATAGCCATAGTCTATAATACTTCTAAATTAGCTAATTCGTTTCACTTCATTGATTCTTATATTAGCAAACTGCACACCTGCTCTGGCACTGCCTGTTTCAGCTGCAGCTCGATGTTGCCCTCCTGTGGGCCGAAAAGAGGGAGAGTCCTTCACACCTTCACCACAGCAAGAGAAATCTGGGCATTATTTGCTTCTCTCCAGCTGAGAAGGAGTAAGCACAGATGAGATGAATTCCTGTGGATCATGTAAGTGTAACATTGTTCTCCAGATTTAATCACTTCTGGAGTACTTTTGGAACAAGTCTGCTGCATAGGAAATTATTCCATAGGAATAAACATCTGCATCTTGCCAAACCAACCACAGTTTACAAGATGCTATTTATGCTGACTTTCTTCCAGCCAAGGGAGGGGARGAGATACATGAAGTTTTCTGGAAAAAAACAACTCTTCAATTTCTTCAGCAGTTTTTAACAGTAGAGTGAATTTTTTCCATCCTTTACCTGACAGTGGGAGGCTTCAGTCTTGAGGAATTTGAGATAGCAAACCATTTTTGCTTGAAATTTGATGAAGGCCTCTTGCTTGCCGAGGCTGGGGTGAGTTTGTCTGAAACAGCCTTGTTACAACAGTTCAGTCTTTGTCACTTGTGTGACTCTTCCCATGTTTTGTCACTTGGGGACTGCAGGTCCCCATTCCTGTACCAGGCTGAATTTGGGGTTTATCTGCATTCTGAACTGCGGTTCCATTGATTTGGGGATGGCACACGGTTAAGTTGGTTCCCAGAAAATCTTCCACTTCCTAAGGATGGGGTAAAGGAGCAAATTCCCCAACAGTAAGAGGTAGGAAACACTCCAAAACCTGTGRTTCACAAAACACAGATATCACTTAAAGACTGGGAAGCTAATATYTGATTTCTTCATGCCAGAAGCAACAGCCAGGAGACAGGATGAGAGAAAAGAGCATTCTCCTTTTCTTGTGCTKGATTCATGAGCAGTGAGAGCTATGAGGAACATAGGTTAATACAGCTTGTTTTGGTACTTACATTGGTAATTAATAATTCTTTCTGCAAAGCCCCAGAACTGTCACATCTGCCACTCCAACAAGGCTGACTCCCCCAGGACTCCTCTAGGAGCAATGGGAAGGAAAAGGTGCTTGAGGCAGCTRCAAGAAGAGCCTGAGCTCCAATTCCTCTTGTCAGAGCAGCACAGCTCAGGTCTGTGCCAGGGTCACTGGGGAGAGATGATCTCACTTCCAGTCTGGAGTGGGACCCTCCTCCATTCTGTCATAATACTTATGGCCCTCAAGAACAAAATCACATCAAACACAGAGTTTCAGGTTRTTTAATTCCTCTGAAGATGCAAGCTGTCCATAGCAGTGAGCCAAACAAAAGGAAAGAGGTTAAATCTTTAGCAGGATTTGACTCTACACGTAGTCAAGATGAAGCAATAGGCGGGGTAGTCTGGGATCATCAGTAAAATCCACCTCTGAATCCAGAAATGCACTTTGTGGCTGGGTCTGACTGCTGCCATAGGCCAAACCAACATCTTAAATCCAAACACRACCTCAAACAGAGGAAGCTGAGGTCAGACAGTTGTGGCTTGGGTTCATGTCTGCCTGCTACCAAGTCAAAGGCTTCCCTCTCAAAAACAGAGTGCTAATGATCAAGTGACAATCCAAACGCAAACAAGAAAAAAGCACCAAGACAACATCTGGAAGCAATACTCGTAGGAAGAGAACATGAAGACGTGGCCAAATGCTTCACTGCCAAAGAGGGGTGAAAAAAAAAAAGTATTTATGACAAGGGGCTTTCCCTGGCTGTGTTCAAAGATCAGCAAGAGAGCATCTTTGCAGAATAAAASACAAGGAGAGAAAGCACATACGTGGCGAGGGAATGAGGGAAGTAGAAACTGCTAGAAAAGCAACTCCAGGCTTGCTAAGGAAAAAGAAGCTGATTAGCAGGCAGTCAGYTGAGATCTACACAATAAATAGCATMATCAGCATYCAYATACATCCATCCAATAAGGCCTGAAAGAGCCACAATCCTCCCTTAACAACTGCCAAGTTTAAATCAGACATTACCATGCGCTGGCAAACAAAGTCAAATTTCTGAAATCTTTCTTGCCACAATCAATTCATTGATTAGGCATCAGCATAACACAAGGAGTCAAATTAATAAAATTCCCTGGAAAYTTTTACAGTAGTGCTTAGGCTATAGTGACTTGCTGACACAATGAATGCAGATGAATTCCAGAGATGAGCTGGCAAAGAAAATACGTTGAAGCAGAAGGAAATTTTTAAAGCAAATTTGTGCATTTCCTGAAATGGCAATTTTGCTGGATTTTGTTTCTGAGGAGGAGAAGGGAGAAAAAAAAATTAAAGCTACTTTTCTCTCCTCTTCTGCAGCAGCTTTAACAGAAACATTCCTCCTTAATCCCTGTCCAGTTCTTATACCCACACACCTTCAGGGCAGATTTCCAAATACTAGGAGACAGACAGAGATTCAGGACAAGTATTTACTCTGCTCTGGGAGGGAGGGAGGGGCAGCAAAACCCAGGTATGCTGTCCTATAAAAAGAGAGAGAGATGGATGTTGCCAAAAGCACCCACAGCCAGGTTTCCATTTCCCAGCTCCCAGTGCCTCTGTGCAGGAGGCTGAGGCTCCCAGTGGTGTGSAGAGAGCCCASAGCCTGGCAGCAGCCAGGGCTCRTGGTCTCTGCCCTCAGGAATAAGCTTTGGCACAAGCCTCCAAGCTGAGCTCCCTCCTCACGGCTGCAAACACAGAAGCCAACACCCCTTAGAGTCAGGACATGGAAAAATCTGTTGTCTGTACCAGCTGCTTTTAGAAGAGCTGCTTCTGCAGCTGAAAGCACTTCTAACCTACTTCTGAATTATATAATGGAGCAAGAGACAAATTACTGCCTCTTTCCACCCCTGCTTGAAGTGAGTTTCAGAGGCTTTATATTCTTCTTCTGAATAACTTCAGCTATGAAACAGTCTTCCAGTTAAAAAGCCATTTCTGAAAGCACCTTCATCCCATAATTCAAATAAAATATATTACACACATTTTTTTGTCCTTAATAGTACCTTCCTTGATGAATGCATACTTTCCATGCATCTACAAAATGAAACCTGACCASAGATGTGAAGAATTCCCGAGGATGCAAGATCTGATGAGTAAGCAGCTGCTTTATTAGCAACCACACAGCTCTTGATTTAGAGGCTTCATTCACTCAGAGCAAAGGAACATCTTCTGTGCCTGATGCTATAAATGTCAGTCAGGACTAAAAATGGCAATAGGACATTTCTGTTGTTGCTTCCCAGCCATGTCACCCGAGCCCAGTGAAGCTGAACGGGTGATGGAGGAAGCAGATGCCCTGGCAGTGGCACAGCAGCCCCAGCTCCTGCATCCAACACCTCCTCCTGTGTTCCTGCAAGCGAGGATGGCTGTCGAGGGAAAGCAGAGCCATGAAAACAAACAGGTCTCCCAGCTCCTGTCCACAGCCCAAAGCTCAGACCGAACCCACTCTGCATCTCCAAACTTTCCACCAACGTGACGAAAGCGTCAACTCCACAGCATTGCTTCATCCCTTCCAAACTATCTGGGACTGCCAGATCTGTATTGATCCCTGGCCAAGAATGACCTCTCAGGATAAACACAGCATGACTTACCCAGCTGAGAGCCCAGCTGTGGCTGCAGAGTGCTGTGGGATAACCAGGGTATCCAGCGCCGTGGCGTTTGTGGAGCAGGGCYGACACGTGGCACAAGAGGCACCTTCCTGTTTCCAGCACTGCTCTTTGTAAAGAAAGTTGTCCTTTCCCCCTTGCCCCATCAGYCTGCTKTGACCTSACTCATTACTACCGACCACRGAAGTCCCATGRTAAGTAAAGATACTTGCTACACTTTCCATTCTTGTAGGAAAAAAGGTTCTTAACCCTTTGTGTGCTCCTTTAGTGCACTTAGAAGGAGCAAAACATTAAGTAAACACCRAACAAGATAAGGATTTTTGTTTTCTGGATTAGTTTTTAAGGCCAGTTTAGGAATTCCCTTATTTTTCAGTTTTTTTTTTTTAAACACTCTTCCCATTCACCAACCCTAGAAAGGAAATTCCACAGCATGAACTGATCTGCCACACCCATAAAATCAAAAGCCAATCAAAAAAATTCAGAATGGCTTTACTCACAAAGAAATTGCCTCTTCTGATAATGATTTCCTTTGACAATAAAGTTACATTGAAAAAATTGGGCTTTGTCAACAGAGAACTTGTGAGGTAACACAAAGATTTCACGTTTTATTACTCAGCAGCTCAAGATCTTGACCTCAAGAGCAGGTAATAAAAATAAATTAACAATTAATATTTATAAAGCATAATAGCCTAACTATTTCACAGGTTTAAGGTGTAAAATGTACATAATTTTTCCYTTTGGTATTTTTCTCTGAAACCTACAAACCACATAATTGGTTAATGTACTCACTGAAGTATACAAAGTATCCATTTCAATTTTTCTGACTTGACTGAGTAAACAAATCCATCAAATTAGAGCTGATGGAAATTGCTCTATTCACCTGCCTCTTGTTAAGAAACTTCAAGACATGGGTCTGTGCAAATTTTTTTTTAAACACAGTTTTAAATTTTACATTATTTTTCTGACCTGGTTTTTAAAATATACAACTAGACATATATGTCAGTGGTCACTTGAAATATTTGAGTGTTTTGGTAAAGAATGAAGATATAGAAAAAAAACTAAAATTGGGGTTTCAATATTTGGAACAGTAAATAATTTCAAAGAAACATGACATTTTACTTCTGGGAGATAACAGTTATTGTCTCTTATCCAAAGWAYTAGCAGAAAGGCTTGGAAAAGGGGYCACACCTCTCCAGGTAACTCCATACTCACCACCAGACACCATATCGAAATGGCACATTCAACCACCATCTAGGAAAACATCAGCCAAATAATTACCCCATCATGTATGAACACAACCTCTACAGATCAACATTCAAATGCACAAGAGCATGAGAGTCAGAGGCAGCATCTCATCAGAAGGTGAGACAGGTACAGGAGGGGCTGAGCACAGAGCAGGGAGGCGGAGGAGAGGGAGAGGAGAGAGAAGAGCAGAGATGCTCCCACGGCATCGCCTTGGCTGGTGCTGCTCTTGGCTCCGGCGCAGTTTGGGCTCACACCAGAAGACATTTTTAGAAAGTAACAGAATAGGCCCAGGGAAGAGATCCCGCACCAAACATCAGCTTGTTGGGAAAGCTTTGCCTTTYTGTCCTTGCTGAGCAGATGGGGCTGGCAGAGGGCTCTGAGGTCCCTGCTCAGAGCCCCCGCCGCGCTGCCGGGAAGCGCTCGCTGCAATCGCAGACGCTCGCCTGGCAACCGAGTCACTCAGCCAGGGGCCACAGCCAAGCCTGGAAACTGAGACTCTGCAGCCTCTTCCCAGATTTGCTGCCAAATGGAATGAACAAATCAGTTCTTCTGGGCCGCAATTTTCCCATCAAATACTCTGACGCACTCAGATGAAAGGCTGTGCGAGCGCTGCTTTGTTACCAGGCACGATTTCATCCTCTCCCAGGCTGTAAACGGCAACTTCCACCTCAAAATGTGGGTATGCAAGGATTAGCCACTGCATTTTTAGGTGCATGTGGACAAATGCACACTGTACAAACTTGACCATATTGCTTAACTCCAATAACTGTACTTTAAGTATTATGTTAAAGTATTTGTGCAGCTTTTATTTCTGTCCTAATTTCTATTTTCCAGACCCCATCGTGGTTTTTACAAGCATCTGTACAATTCAATTTTGGATGGCAGACAGAGGATAAAGACACTGCTTTACCTACAACTTCTACTCAATAGAGAAGAAGTACACAGATAAGACAAAGCCTTTTTTTCCTTCCACTGTCTCTGTTTCCTCATACTTTCATTAACTAGGTTAAATAGTTTGACCTTCCCAGCAAATTACAGAAGAGCGTTTATGGAACACACAGATCATGAAATTGAGAAAAGCTGCTTCTTGGAAGAACCTAAGCCAAATGTGCAGAAATTCAGCATTTTGCAGGCATGGYCCCAAAACAGATCTCACTGTTTCAYTGTTCATACATTTTAATTGTTTCAAATTTATGGTTATTTAGTCTCTATTTATCAGAGTTTTAAAGATTATTCTTGTGAGCAGCCTTAAGTAACCACCAAATAAATTAAACTGTGCTCTTTTGGTATATTTATGTAATACATACCCAAGATACCAGAATAAATGACCAGAAGCTTAGCAGACAGGAGGCTATTGTAGGACTATCCAAAACTCACTCCTCAATTATAMGCATTTTTTCATGCTGTTATTATTCTTGGTTTAAGTTTAGTGAMTATGAGAATTCTAGTAGCCTTCTGCCCCAAGTTCCCATGAAAATGAGCACAAAAAGCTCCATTACATATTCAGAGGGCCTTCTTTGAGCTTCATGTGTTATCATTTAACCAAAACACAATGCACTCCAGCTTGCAGAAAGCAGCAGTTCAGTTCAAAGAGTTTTAACACACCTTCAAATAATTTCCTAAATGACAAATCAATACAAAACTGACACTGTGCAAAGCTGTTAGTCCACTATCTAGGCAGGCCTTTAGATAGTCCTGAACTTACAGCTAGTCTAAAAAAGAAGGAAAGTTGTATTTTTGGCATTTGGTTTGAATATATTTATTTCTGAACAGAGGGAGGGATGAAGAGAGAGGAACTGGAGCCTGGAGAAGCACACCATGAAGAAACCATGCTTCACATTTAAGTAGCATTTTCATTGCCAGTGGTATTGGCTGTGTTGCTGGACTGTTTTCTCCTTTCCCACACGACTCTACTACACAGAAGAACATTCATAATTCAAAACTTAGGCAGTTGGAAGGCTAGATGAAARGGAAGAATATTCTCTTTATCAAAGTTCACTTTATACAGAGGGCTATCAACATGCTGAACTCAGGCCAGGTGGGAACACAGAAAGAAGCTCTGTGCCCACAACCAACTTCCAGGAATCCAAGAGAAGCASTGAAGTGTTTCATGAAACGGTGAGGGAGGATCAGGCATCTCTGTAATGGCTTTACCAGTGGACCACAGGCATTTAGGAAAATGCTGGATTCAAGAAAAAGCTGGCACAAGGGATGGAGACGTGCCATGTCTGAGCAGTCTTAGCCCTGCCTGTACCATCAGACATTGCACCAAGAAACACACACAGCAGGCAGCACAGCAAAGGAAAAAATAATGAATTAAATTTCTTTAACAACTGTTGGCAAGGAAACAGTAAACTTGAGTTGGGGAGGGAGAATGTTGGGGTTCCAATTAGTGGCCTTGTAAGTAATTCTTATTGTTTCAGCTGGCCAAATGTGAGAAATGACAGCAGAGATGCCTACTGGGAATCCAGCCCCTTAGAACAGAAAATGAAAGRCAACAGAGGATCTGCTAACTTCTGACATGATCAATATATTTCACTCTCCATTACAGCTTGGCAAATGGATTGAARTAAGACATTTAATGATATTTTTTGCTTGAAGGATAGACCATGATATGCAATGTTGTCTATTGCTCACTCAATTCCACTGCCTTGCACGTTTTCTAAACTCATTTCCTCTGGATTAAGATTTAAAACTTTGCTTCGTATACATCTACTGATTCCATTATTAAAGGAAAAAACCCCAACAAATCCAAAAAAACAAACCCACAAACTTACTTCTTTCCTTTTAAAAATCAAACTGAATCCCAAATCCGTTATCTTTAGTAGGGTTATTTTTTTTTTAAATCTGCAAGCAAGCTGCAGTAGTGAAAGGAAAACATTCTTATCATTAGCAACAAACACTCATCACTTCTTAGACATTTAAAAGAGAAAAGATAAAAATCTAGTAAAGTTTGCTGTAAGTTTTTATCATGAGCAGATTTTCTGTGGAGGATTTTCAGTCCAAAGGAGCTTCCTTGGCTTGCCTTTGAAGTGAAGAAGCAGCACTACAATACAGCATGCTGCACATAAAATCTTCAGCTTGGAGATAAGCACATCAAAAACAAAAGGGCAAAAGCAGATGGGAATATTTATAAAAGAACTATACAGAAGCAGAATTTATATTTGAGTTACTTACAATAAATACATGAGTACCCTTCTCTAAAGTTTCTTTGTGAACCAAAAAAAAAAAAAAATTAGCCTTATGAGACCAATTCCTTTTGCATAAGCAAGGAGCTGCAGTTTTACTTTGTGCATATTTTTCTCCATTGTCTGCAGAAATCAAATAGCTCTGTAAGGGCATTTCCAGAAAAAAGAACAAGATTTGCTTACTGCAGATCTACACTTTGTCAACCAGAATTTCTTTGCATTTAAACATTCATATTATGCATTTTTACTATTTCTTTGAAAGAAAGGAGCATTCACTTCTCATTTCTATAGTTCTAGTGATTTAAATTGCTCAAGAACTGTATTAGCTTCCTTAATTTCYCAATTAAAAACAAGAAACAAACAGCCAAGCAAAGGGCATAAGAAACCAGCCCTAATCAGTGCCATGGAAAAAAACCCAGTGTGGAATCAGCCTTCCCTCTCCCAGAGGCTTTGCTCTGTCTCAGYGCTCAGCTTGGACATCCATCCATATAGGGAATATTTTTGTTGTCTTAATGGCTGCAAAGTTTTTATCTCTTCTGCAATATAATCTCTTTTTTTTTTTTGAGCTTCTGATTTCCAGCATTTCAATGCTGCTATAGCACTACATTAATATACTTCTGTTCCRTTGATACTAAAAGTAAATAAAAATGGGAACAGCTTGCCAAGAACAGATCCATTTATTTGCTCAAAAAACATTTCAAGAACACCTGCACAGCTATTTTGGAAACATAGTGGGATGTCCATTCAGCCTTTCCTGTTTGTGTAATTTCAGGTAGATAATGGAAAACAGAGCATTTCCCACACCACTATGTTAAAGAACATCTCATTTTTCCTAATTTTGCTATTTGAACAGCTAAGATGGATCAATTAATTCATGTTCATACTCCTATGCCCTTTTTGTCAGTAATATTTAGAGACAAAATGAGGCCATGTCTGTGTACTCTTCTCCATGCCCTTATTTTCAGAAGGAAAATTGTTTTCAGTATGAGTTGCACAATGAAAAAAACCCAATTTACAGAACAAGGCCAAGCTACAGCCTCTCTATAGGAAAAAATGAAGCATGAGTTTGTGTTCATACACTTACAGAGATGKATAATGAGATGAAGACTAAAAAGCCCTCCCCAAAGACAGACCTCAGCAGAGGCCCCCTGCTCCAACAGGCACAAGCTCACACTGAAGGGCTTGYCTGTGGGAGCTGAGAAACTGCTCTGGCCTGGAGCCCTCCATGTCCATCTCATCCAACTGGCTGCACAGACAAGAAGAAAATCAGGAACCCTCATCTGGGCTTTTTTACAGAGCAGAGCTCTGTGGAGCTCTGAAGAAGCAGCTTAAAAATTTACACTTCAAGAACACTTGAGAATAAAGATCCCTTGTCTCTGTCTCCCTTGCTCCTGCCTCCATTCATGCCAAAGCCATYGGCCACCCGTGCTTATTTTTTGTCCCTGGAAAGCTGACATCTGGCAAACACATGAGATGTGAAGGGATGGTTTGGATGGAGAGATGTGCACTGCATGCCTGAGTGATGGGAACACAGGCAAGGAGGCTAAGAGAACTAAAAGTTCATAGCACATGTGGCCARAATGCTCTCATGCAGATTAACACGTGATTGAAGTGTAAGAACTGAGAATTTCCTCTATTTTCAAGTAATTCTATTGAAATCTCCAGTTTGCTCCATCTCCATCTCCTGATGGCAGCTGGATCTAGAAATTCTAGGGCAAATCAGTATTTTATATACCAGGACCTATCCTACCTTACATGCTACGTGTTTGAAACAATGACCAAATGCTTGAAGTGGCTCCCTGGGTGAATCAAAAGTGATTCAGAGATGATAAATCTCTAAATTTGGCTGTGCCAGAAGTTCATTGTTGCACTCTGAACTCGCCCACCTCATACATTCCCCAGCACTGCCAAAGATAAAACTAGCTTCTGGTAGCTTATACTTAATTACTTTCTGCCCCAGCTTCTCACACATTCTACTTACTTCAATGCTGGAGAACCTTCCTTTAGAAGGCACTTCTTACAGAAATGCCTTAATTGCACCGTGTCTATTTTAGAAGTCTCTGAGGAAAAAGCAAATTAASTCCCCCAAATCTCCATCTCTCATAAGCTCAGAGACTTAACAGAATTTAGGAGCTACAACATTAGAGGAGTTAATCCTTACAAAGCACTCTCCATTTTCTCTAAGCTCTTAACACACATCCTGGGGGCAACTAAGTTGGATCAAACTCTAGCAGTAAACCCTAAATTTCTCTCTGCAATCAGTGTGCTTACAGTGGGACCAGAGCAGGATGCAGCTTGTTCTCTCTGCTACCCTCACCAATTCCATCTCTCCATCCTGACTGCTAGACCTATCATTCAAATATTAACATCACAACTTGAACACACCTTCCCCTTGTAGAAGACTGGTAATTGTTATCAGTCAGCAATTTGCTTTAAGGAACAAAGACCTGAGCAGTTATTCTGGTAGAAATGGAGACGTGGCAAACAGCAAGGCTGCAAACCTCCTCTTCACACAGTGACAGTGGATGACTGCACACTGGGAGAGATCAGTAACCCAYGTGTGAGAAAGCTCAAAGCCTCAAGGGTTAGAAAAGCCCACTCTGAAGGGTGGGTTCTGATGTTTTAAAGAATTAAGTATGGTAAAGCATCTCATGGGCTTACATTACTRCTCACACAGATTGTCATTCCAACTCGGGCTCTGAAAATGCAATGCTTCCATGCCCTGTCTACACCACAGACATTGCAGCAAGGAAGTAGCTTATAAATAAYTTATTCTGCTCCCTTCCTCCTCTCTCTGCTGCCCTATCCCAACAGACTGCAGAAACAAAATGGTGCAGTCACTCCTTTCACAACTAAGCAAAATTCTGGGAAATAGGAGAACTCTGGTTTAAGGCCAGGAGACCAGCTCCTGATGAAGTCTGTTGCTATATGACTGTACATCTCCCTTGCCAACCTCAGGCACTCAGACATTCTACAACCATAAAGCAGAAGTAAGTGGASCAGGCAAGTGCAAAGGGATCAATATTCAGCAGCCAAAACAGCARGTTTTTTCAAGAAAGCCCAGTTTTCTCCAGTGCCTAAGCAGCACAGCATCACCCCAGGCCAAGAGCCTCCTTGCTGGCCAGGCCCAGCTTTGCTACTTCTGCAGCTGCACTGGTGCCAATACAGCCTGTAAGCATGCTGACTGAAATCCTACTTCTGAACTGTTGCCACACTCTATTAAATAACTTAATATGATTCTATCAGAGAGCTGATCTTACATTTGATCCCTGTGCAAAATAATCCTGAGGGGCATTGCTTTAACACAGCCAAAKCAGCTCCTGTGAAGTGAAGCTTAATCTAGAAAAACTCACTTTCCAGAAACAATGAATTACCAAGAGAAAAAGATGATCCTGCATTTAACAACCTTAGCATCATGCCAGGATATCAACAGCTTCTCAGACCTCCTCCTGTTAGTTTAGGGTTGAGGTGCAGTAGGAGCACAGCTCTGTGCAAACAGCTGCAGAAGGAAGCAATTGTGTGGGGTGAGTTCTGAACTTTCCATCCCTTCTTCACTCTGCCCTTCCCCTAGCCCTGAAATACAATGAATGTCCCACCCTRGAAGTGGGATGCACGTGTACAGATTTGACCCATATGTCAAATAGGAACAGAATTACACACAGAAGAGAAAAAAAAATAAAAACAAAGGAGACTAAGTGCCAAATATTTCACTGAAGCAAATAAAAGATTCTCTTTCCATTTGTATTAAAGGTTTGGAGCAAGGTTCTTCAGCACTGTTGAGCAAGACTGTCTGCTTTATTAGATTCCAAGTAACTTCTCACCTTGAGATACAGAAACTATTTAGGACACCATGATGGAAAACCACTGAAGTGGCACTTCCACCAACAAAACCCTGGCAGTCATAAATTAATTACTTATTCTCAAAACTCTAGTTAACACGAGTGCAAATCTCATCTCTAAGAATTACCAATATCAATTCTACAATGTATTTTGTGAGAGCTCTGCCCTCCAATTTATAGCTTGCTGTGAAATCAAAAAAAATCTCATAATGACAAAAAAAAGGTWATAGTCAAGTAATTTATTTGACACCTCAGTCATAGGGGCTGCTGAGACAGGTATTGTCTTCCCTTCCACTCACAAAAATAGCAGAGCAGCTTACTCTGCCATGCAAGAAAGTGAGAATTCAGGGAGGCCAAGTTTCAAAAAATACTTACTCATTCCAGAACTGAATCCACTGAAGGCCATATCAGAAATAAATCAAATAAAACTGAAGTTCTTCAAAAAGCTCACTGCAGTAGCTGAAGAGAAAAACCTAAACCAGTTCTTTGAAGCAGAAAAAACAAAAGCAAAACTGGTT
This sequence comes from Alauda arvensis, assembly GCA_902810485.1. Taxonomy (NCBI): domain Eukaryota; kingdom Metazoa; phylum Chordata; class Aves; order Passeriformes; family Alaudidae; genus Alauda; species Alauda arvensis. The sequence goes on from CADDXX010000132.1 coordinate 532,231, forward strand.
ACATGCACATGGGAGAAGTACAGGGTCCTTTCTAGATTTTCTGTCTCTTTAATATCTCTGTCTGCTGTGAAAGAGAAGCTGCTGTGCAAGCCCTGCACTGAATTAGCATTAAGTCCATGAATACAGCAGATGTGGGGGAAAAGTCATTATAAAGAAACAGGCACAATCAAATAGATTTCATTATTATTGCCTCACTGGAAAAATCTATATTCTTTTGGGGCTTGCCACAGTCTTACTCTGCTCACAGTAAACATGRAACAGCAATCCTTTGGGAACAAAAAAAATGAACTGACAAATAGATATTGGAATTACTTGTTGAACAGWGATGTTAAGCAAGATTAAATGTGTAAAATACAACTAAAAGCACTGAATATTTCTTACGAGTAGAGCTGGAATAGTTCACAAATATGAAACAAAACCAGGCTATACTCAGTATTTTTAGGCAAAAAGAGACCTCAGAAATCCATTGCCTATATGCTGCTCTCTTACCCACACCACAGTCACTCCAAGCAGTTAACAGTGAAAAGTAAAGCTAGATGAAAGCAGAACAAACAAAATACTTTACAAATGCCTCATCTGTTGCAGAGCACCCTTAYGTCCCTGTACTCCCAAGGTTTCTCATACACTGCTGGAATTTAGGTTGCTGTCTCTATGCCCCAAAACAAACTTTGCTGAAGAGTGCTAAGTGCTTTTACAAGGAATGAAATATAGAAAGGATCTTCTAATAGTGGCACTTCTGTTTAGCCTGTGTGAGTTCATATCCTCMCATTCCAACAGCATGGCAAAGCTTTCAGAACTAATTCAGGTGAATTGTTCAAAARAAATTTCTTTTCCTGGGGTGTGTGAGTTCCCAAGAAGTTACTGAGAACGCTTCCATGCCTGTTATTGGCCACCTGAAAGGCATCTGCCACCCTTTGCAAATACTTTATTGAAAGAAGAAATAAGAGGGAATGTTAGTAACTCAAGCRTGGCAAACACATTTTCCCCTCCAACTAAAGTGCAGCACAGCAAACACAGTTATGTGTCATTAAGTGACAGAGTGAACCAAGAGCYGCAAACAGAAAAATTTAGCAGTAAATAAAGCCTTCAGTTTTCTTGAGGCAAAATATACAACAAAAAAAAAGGAAATGTAGCTGAGGATTACAGAATACATAATTAAAACACAAGTTATGGGGGGGAAAATTTCTGCTGAATTCTGCAAAACTCCCCTGTGTTACAATATGGTATTTTTGTGATTTTTTTTCCCCAAGAAATCTCCTCAAAACAATCAACAGTCGGTTAACTGATCCAGTGGTAAAAAATACTATTCTGTTCTAGGGTAGCCTAAGAGACCACAGACAAATGTTCAGAAAAAGATGATTAACAAAGGCTGTTTTCATTTTGAAGGCCTGAAGATTTTCTTATCTGTAAGGTTTGTCTAAGCACAGGCAGTAGAGAGACACTTGAGACAGCTGTTCCACACAGGAAACAAAGCTGAGGGACAGCAACTCCCAGATATTAGCCTGAAAGGAGAGAAGCTGACAGTGTAAAGAGAAATTAAAAGAAGGCAAAAAAATTTCCTGTCAAGAGCCATTCCTTTTCAAGTCAGCCCATTTTAATACTTTATTAAGGTTAACTCACTTTGATGTATTTGCCTCAGCATAACTTTAAATACGGCTACAACTCACTCCTCTAGGAAATAAGCAGATGCAGTTATTTTCAGTAAAAGAAAAAACTTTGAAACTCTCCTAATCCTGTCAGCTGCATATAAAGGTTCTGTTTAGAAAATGTGATATAAAGCTTCTTTAAAGATACAAAGTTAAAAAGTGAAGCATTGTTTAGATGATCAAACAGCCTCCTCATAAAAACAAACCCAGGAGCCATCACTCCTACTGGGGTCACACTGMAGGCTTGGCACACAGGCACTCACTGCAAGAATTCCAGTGGCAAACAACCCAAAATCTGACACACCCATCTCCCACCTACAGATCATTAGAAAATACTTGTCAGTAAATCAGTTTCTTTAAGAACAGTTGCAAATGCAAAGAAACTCCCTGATACAGTCAAGTCACAGCTGCTGCATTAATTTAAAATTACCCTTTATTTTTCACAAGGTTTTCCARCGTGTCGTGCATCTTGGCACGGTGGACTTCGAGACAGTTAGCTTCAAGTTTCTTTAAATTACAAACAGTAGATACAGTAGGAATATTTTAAACCAATTTCTTTAAAATAAATGTCAAGTTAAGACCCTTAGCTTTAAAAGAGACTGCCACCATTTCATTTTCCTGATACAAAATTCAAGTAGTTTTAAGAGTAGAAAACTGTCCCTAYAAAACATCCTATTAAAATTTACCAGCATTCTGAAAATAAGCATCAAATTTCCAGTATCCATTGGGTGCAACTACACATTTAGAAAAATAACTCACTTTTAAACAAAGGTCACTTGCTGAAGAAAAGTAAGCTTTTAACAGGATAAGTTCTCAGAACAAACGATAAAACATTTTCTCCTTAGATMAAGGATTTGATCCTTGTTCCATCTCTGCAATTCATTTATTTGTTTTCTTCTGARGGTGTTCATTTCAGTACTGACAATGAATTAAGAGACCAGGATACAGAGATGTTTTCCCTTCAGTATAAACCAGCGTATGGAATTATTGCTTATCAGAAACAACTGTAAACAAGGTTAATTTGATTTTGTTTTTATGCTGTGATTTTTCTTTCATTGGTTGGTACCAAATATACAGACCACCAAACTTTAGCTGTGTCACTTTACTCAATGAAAACCATAAATTTTCCCGATGATTTTGTATTTAGTTTTGCTTGGGGTTTGGGTTTTTTCAATGAAGAAATGGGTTCACTGTGCTTTTCCATTTTCTCTCCTTACCCACTCTTTAGGGCAGCAGAATGGAAAAACAAGTAGGACATTTTTACTTTGGGACTCAAGGCTCAGAGCAGATATCAAGAAATCTTCAACAATATTAGAACATTTTCTGTTTTCCTCCTTTTAGCCCAAAGTACCTCTGCTGTGTAGTAACAGTAACTTAAAGTTTCTTTTATCACCATCTTCCAGAAGAGATCTATAAATAAATGTTTATGTAAAGAACACTGCTGTTGAAGAGGACCAAAAAAAAAATAAAATTAAGGATCAATAAATGATACTGCAATGTATCTTGTGCCATTCAAGATGGGAAGTCCTTCGTGTAAATGTGTAAGTCTTCCTGGGTGCATGAAGCTCCATCCTTTCCTGGGAGACTCAATGGAGCAGTTGTACCTAAGGAATTTACATCCACCTCCCTGTGGTAAAAAACACAAACACAATAAAGCCCCAAACATTTACCTTGTGTTTTAATAAATTCCTTTTTATATGTTCACTACTTCAAATAATTTGCTATTTTTAATAGGCTGGGTTTTTTTCTTCTATCATCCCTTAGCAAGTTTGTTTACATGGCACCATCTTTAGAACACTAATTAACAGACAAGCATTTGCTATCAGATTTCCCTTTGTTTGCTTTAGCATTCACTGGATAACAGCTCATTATCTGACAAACAGACCTTCAATAACTTTACTATAGATTCTASCAGAGAGAAGCAAATGGTGTTCACAGGCCTTGCTCCTGGACTGCACCCCAGGACAGCATTTAAACAAATCTTAAATGAATTAATCTGGCTGCTGGTTTCAAACTGAAGGTGTGCTTTCTAAAATAGTAARTGTGGCAAGCACATTTATTGGTGTTAAGACTGTGAATGATACAGGCTTATAAACACAACAGGTTAAATTTCTCTGTAAATAAAAGTTGGATATTACTGCCACTGCCCTGTCTAACTTTACACTCTGGGAACTGTTTTATCTGGATCAGTATCAGACTAGAAAACAATTTAGCTCAGAAAAACCCTAAACAGATAGAAGAACTAAAAATAATCATTCTGTGGCTGATCTAAAAAAAAAAATTTAAAAATTCTACAGAAAAGCCACCACTTGWGTCAACTTGGCACTATTTAAACTCTTTTGAAAAGTTGGTTTTCACTGCACAGAAATGAAGTATTTCAGAAATGGTAAAAATGCAATGACTAACATCTCCTAAGGTTTTCTTCAAACCCCTTCTCTCCCACCATCTGAAACCAGTTTGATCAATTCAGTCTGACTGCATCATCACTTCTGGATCCTGGGACTGAGCAAGTCTAGTACTTGCCTAAAAAACCACAAGGCATAACATATCTCAATTTGTGATGTGCACCTTCTCCTTCCCAGCTGGGTCTCTAAGTATTTGTGTTTSAGCTTTAGTTCAGAAATAATATTAGATACTCAAAGGACAACATTGTTTTAGCCAGTAACTTACCTGAAAGTCCTCTCCTACTTTGTTGAGGGCGATGTTGATGGTGAAGGTGGAGGAGTCGTGGTGAGGTCTGAGTGACCTTTGTCTGTCAGGGCTGTATTTCACAACAAAGTTCAGTAGAGCAAAGCCCTGCAACRAAACATACAGTCAGAGCTCAAGCTGTGAGCTGCCAAGTCACACACAGGATYCTTGGGATTCTGTTTAAAGCTCAGTTAAAATCCAAAATCAACAACATTGAACTTTAACTACTGCTRTGTCACGTATGAACTCCCCAACCGAACCAAAGAGGTACATTCAGTAAAACACTTACATTTAGTCACACCATGCACACCAAAAGCAACAGCTTTTAACCCATACCTTGGTRTAATAGCCAGCAAAGACTTTTAGTGTTACAGGGGCGATGAACTCTCGTATGAAATGCAGCCATTCATTATCCAGGCCTATTTGCTTCATGTGAATGTCATCAGTTGGGACATTTTCATAACCTCCAGAAATGCGGCTGTCCTAATGGAAACACCACAAACAGCTTGGAAACAGGAACATGGAATGCTTCTGACATTTCAACAAAYAGTCATTTGAAATSTGCAGAATCACAGAACTGCAACAAAGCAATGTTTCAGTGGGTGTCTGCACAGCAATTCCACAGCTAACTGTCAAGGAAAAAAGTGTGCTGAGATATCARTGAGCAAAAACTGGAAGTTTTTATAGGATGAGTCAATATTTGGATGTGTTGTAAATAACAGGGCTTCTTGGGATAATAAGTTTTATTTACTGAGCTGCAGATGCAACTGAAATTTTATCAGATCAAGAGACTACAGGCCTCAACTTGACAGGGTAATAAATGTTGTAATAATTTGAAGACAAAAGTATGTTAAATTCTTTCCAGAGGCTCCTACCTACACTACAGTTGTGACTGTAATTTCTCATGATACCACATTTGTGAATTAGAGAAACATTCCTCTGATTTTAGTGGTAGTTAACAAATACCTTGAATTCTCTGAGAAAGTTGACACAATAGCTCATAACATTTGCAGGTAACTCCTCAGGGGGACAAGTCTGACAAATTAGTAGTTAAGAGGTAAATGAGTAAAACTTGTCTGAACAGCTAACCATAATCAGCCTGGGGTAACTGTCAGGTACCTGCTACAGAGCTGCACCACTRCCAGTGTCTAACTTGCCAATTCARAGTCTGCACTGGTTTCASTGGCACAGCTTGGGCAGCAGRGGGGCTGCAGGAATGGCCTTTGTGAGAAGCTGYTGGAAACTTTCCCTRTGGAGCCAATGSCAGCCACTGCAAGATGTACCTGCCTCTGGCCAAGGAGCCCAGCAGTGATGGAGACAGCACCTCTGTGTGGCAGTGTCTTTAAGAAAGGGAGGAAAAAAATTGCAACAGAAATTGCAACCAGAGAGACTGAGGATCTGTGAGAGAAACAGCCCTGCAGACTGCAGCAGGGTGAAGGGAAGGAGGGCAGGACCTGCTCCAGGCACTGGAGCTGAGATTCCCCTGCAGCCCCTGGTGCAGCCCCTGGAGAGGCAGCAGAGCCCCTGCAGCCCCTGGAGGTCCATGGGAGAGCAGAGATCCACCTGCAGCCCCTGCAGGGCCCCAGGGCAGAGCAGTGGATGCCCAAAGCAGGCTGTGACCCCATGGAAGCCTGTGCTGGAGCAGGGTCCTGGCAGCAGAGAGCAGCCCACGCTGCAGCAGTTTTTCTGGCAGGGGACCCACACTGGAGCAGTCTCTTCCTGAAGGACTGCACCCCATGGAAGAGACTCACAGTGGAGCAGAGGAAGAATGTAAGGAGCCATTCCCTTGAGGAGGAAGGAGTGGCAGAGAATGTGATGACCCAGTCTCCCATTTTCCCATCCCTGTGYGCTGCTGGGGAGGAGGAGGTRCAGAAAAYRGGGAGTGAATGTAAGCCTGGGAGGACAAGAGCAGTGGGAGGAAGGTGCTTTTAAGATGTTGTTTCATTGCTCATTATATTACAAATTGAATCAGAGTAGAAAGTAAACTAATTTCCTCAAAATGAGTCTGCTTTGCCTATGATGGCAATTGAATGATCTCTCCCTGTCCTTGTCTCTCAAGGCAAACTCTTTTCTTTACTTTCTCCTGTCCAATTGAGAGCAGTGACAGTGACTTTGGTGGGTGCCTGGCATCCAGCCAGGGTCAGCACACCACAACATTAATTGAAGAATGGCTCTAAACCTACTGAAGAACAGCTACATGGTAGACTAAAATAAGCACTTCATACCACAAAGCAGATGTTTCATACCACTGGCAATTGCTGGGATGTTTGTTTGTTGCAGTACACTGGGACTGTTGTAAAAGTAGTTAAGATCACTCATTAAGATTATGTTTGTATAGGCTGGCACTTACTTGGTGTTTTCCACCAGACCATTGTCCAAAATGTTCCATTTCTTCTACTAATTCATCACAAGCAGTGTCAGAAAATATGGGAAACCAAAACACATCTGGACATGGCTACAAAAAAACCCAAACAAACAAATAAAACAAAAAAACAACAAAAAAAACCTCCAAACAATTAAAAACTTGATTTTCAAGCMCTATGAGCCACATTCTAAGCCCTGACCCAGCACTAAGAATGTGCCAGTGCACCCACACCTTCTGTACCTCATGGCTCTACACGAAAACCCTGGTCTTCCACATTACAGGTTAATATGGGAAAACAGCTTAAAACTTGACATTGATTTGCACACAAACAATTTATCACAGCTTTTTAGAGAGGCAATGTTCATTAAATCACTGTCCTTAATTGTCACAGCTGATCATCCAACACAAGTGCCATAATCAAATGACAAAGATTCAGTTCTGATCCAAAACATCAAATAAACTGTTCAGTCAGACTAAAACAGCATTTGCATGGAAACATTTACTGCATGACAATTTATTATCAGTCAGTCCCACAAATTTTTAMAGAACTATTTATACTCACCTGTTCTACTATGTTATCAGTGAAGATCTTTGAGTAGTTTGGATTTATRTAAGTTTCCTTCCAGTCCTAAAAAAACATGATTTAAGGACATTACAAGAGAACAACAATAAAAAATAATTTATACTCTATTCATTTGCTCTACTGAAAGCACCAAAAACAATTCAAAAATTCTTATTTTCCAAAAAAAACTGGTTCTCATCATGTCAAAAATCATGAAACCTTYAGCTCAGGCCATATCTCCAATTTCATGCTCTGGTCACTAGCTAGCTTACTGATGATATATTGTCATTTGCTTAGATGGGTGAGAAAATCTTTTAGCACATAAAATCAGTATTTAGCACACAGTAAACAAAAGTTCTCCACATAAAGCCTTTAGATTTCAAGTCCTTTATAATATATAAATTTGCATAAATGAAATAACTTTTCTAGCAATAAWTAGATGCATACCACAGGATTCTCAAATATCTGCCAGAGGTCATTGTTGTAGTGGGAGGTATTGTAATTGGCTGTAGAAAGAAGTCTTCCAAATTCATGTCTGTTGGTRATGTACATGAAAACACCCTATACCAATTAGAGAAAGCATCATTAGCAAAACTGTCCAACTTAGCAACATTTTAAAAAAGGTCTGTTCATGACTGTGCTTTCATAAAATATAATAACACATATGCATAAATACATTGTAAAGGTGCTGTTAATTTAGCATCTTAATTTTTAAATTATTGACTCTAATCACCAAATACTCTTCACAACTTGTTGTTTACAAGCATTTGCCTGCATTTATTTTCTAAACACATTAAACTAAAACAGGTATTGTTGAGAAGACATGTAGAGCTATAGAAAAGAAAAAGCAGAGGAGTGATTGGTTGATTTGCTTTCCAGAAAACTTAAGCAGACACACTGAAAACATCTSATCTCAAACTGAAAATGCTAGCACACAAGAAAACCAACATATAGGGTTTAGTTTCAAATTTAAAACTGAAAGAATAATCTAACTATAAAAGTGAAATGAAAGTCAGAACAAGAATCTTAGTTCAGMGTATTCACTACATGATCCTGATGGTCTGGTGAATTGGCCTGAAATAAAAAGATATTGGCAAACACAGCACACAAGAATATTCAGATCAGCATCCAAAAAAACAGCTGAGCACTCTGAAGTCTGTACATGTATTTATATGCAAGGTATCAATTGTGGTAAGATACAGCTTTATTATCAAGCTATTAACAGAAGGTATTAACAGAATTCTATTGATTAGAAGTAGTAGAAGAAAATAGTGCTTTTAAAAAGAAACTTAGGTTCTATGGGATTTATTTTTTAGTCAAAGGTTTTTCAGACTAAAACTTTATTTCTGAAATGTTTGTGACTTTTGGATTTGCAGCAGATGGAGACAAAGTACCCATTTGGGTACTTTGGTACTCCCGTCTATGTTTTTGTCTGAAAAAGAGTTAAACTGTTAGAAAGATAATGATTATGTTAAATATGCCCAGTTWTGGGCACTTACCAAATCATTAAATAGCTGCAGCAGGGAGAATAAGGAGGGCCTGGGTCAAAGAAAACAGCTTGAAGTGACAATGTGGTCACTGAGGGRGCCTGGCAGACCTAGCAGTGACCTGAGCTTTCCTCCCTAGGACTGCCCCATCCATTGGGGCATGCTGACACAAGCATTGTCAGCACACCTTGACCTCAGAAGCACTGAGAAACCCCCCTGAGGAAACAAAGAGCCTCTCTGAGATGCTTTCAGCTGGGYATGAAAAACCTGTCCCTGGCAAAAACCTGAACCTCAGAAGACTGAAGAGAAAGCYAGAGCAGTATTTCATCAGAGGAAGTGGACAGAGGAGAAGTATCTTCCTGTGGTAGAATGATACTGCATGTAATAATAATTAATAAAAAAAATAAAGCAACACCTTTGGGGCTCTGAGCATATGGAATGTTTCCGAAGAAGGGGAGTCTTTTTCCCTTTGTAAAGTCTAAAATGAAGGAGAATCATCACATCAGTTTTCTGACACAATCTCTTTCTCTTTTTCCGACTACTTTCAGGTTTCCACAGTYACATCAGGGAAATAGCAGCCTTTGATTAAAAGCTGATAATGCCTTTACAGACAACATGCATCTCCAAGCAAAGCTCTTCATACACATGTCAAAGCTGTTTCCACCAGCCCCTTCTTATCTGCTGCAGTACAAAAACAAGCACGGGCCAAACCCTCCTACAGCCCAGACTGAGAAAAAGAGGAAGCAACTTTCTGATGAGCCAGTCAGATTAGTTTAATGAGCAAAGCACAGGTTTTGCAGGAACTGATGCTGAGGAGGTTTGAATACAACAGGACTGGACGGGGATGTTCTGAAGAATCAGTACAAACAGAGGAGATCATGCCTTGTTATGAGGGAATAAAAAAATTAATACTTGCCAACTTTTCTTGTTCAATTCAGCAAAAAATATTTTTCAATGCTATAGTGTCTGGAAATAGGTCTGGTTTAGGTCTTATTTGACTCTGTGTTGAAACTAGTGTAAACATCAGTAGAAATATTGATTTACAGATTCATAACTTTACAATACAAGTAAGTTGTCTCATTACTTCCAGATTAAMACAAGTAACATTTATCTGATACAGTTTTGATCTATCTAGAAAACTTAATGAGTAATTCATGCTCCCACAATAGATTCCTACTGTTTCTTAAATCACCTAGACTTTTTATTTAATACTGCCCATCATTAGTTTCAGTATATATCTACTTAATAAAAAATTGCACAATATTCCAACTTAGCCTGCTGGAAGTTTGACAGAGATAATCCCAATGCATTGGTAAGTTTTAAKTCATACACAGCAGAGCAGTTGAGCCCTCTTTCATCTGTTGAGGTTGTGCCAAGAAGAAAGGTATTTTAACCTCAACAGAAATTTTCAGGGAATTTAACTGGAAACCACCATGCAGTCAGTGCATCAGTGCACTGGCCCTGGAAAAACCTCTGTTCTCAACAATTTAAAGAAATACACCTAAAGGCTTTTATCATGCAAAAATTGGCCAGTACTTTGAACAGAAGTAAAATATAATATCCAAGATCAATCAGGTAAAGCAGTCCACGAGCACAGCAGGACACAAAGAAATGTGTGTATTTGCAAGCAAGCTGCTCCAGGTGCACCTTACCATTTCCCTGGCATTCCTGCAGAGGGCCATGTCAGGATCCAACTTATCACGCATGAAGTAGTTCTTTTCTTTCATCTCAGATCTGAGAGTCTGTCCCTTAATTAAGTATATATTAGCCATGTAAGGGATATTCCATACTCCTCTGGTGAAAAGAAGGAAAAAAAAAGCCTCAACACAAAAATAGTTTAAAGCTATGAAAACTAATTTGTTGCCTGTTCTATTAAATCAGCATCTTGTATTTGCTGGCAAGACTATGCAAGTTGCAAGGAGAAGCTGAAAGGTTCCCAAGACACTTGGAAAACTACATCTGGACATCTCAAACATAGGTGTAGGCAGCAATTCAATTTTTATGAAATATTATTATAAAAAGGCAGCAAGATCAAATTCTCTATAGAGTTTTAACTACATGTGTACTTCATGTTTCCATAGTTAAAGCAATCACTCAAACTCTCTTATAATATTATTCTACACTACCAGATGGAGAAAGTGACTCCAAAACAGATTTTTAAATGAGTTTAAAGACTTCACTGAGACTTCACACAGCTGGTCTGACCTCCTCACACAAATACCCACAGACCACAGCAGGCCATGTATTTATGTGAGYTGGGCCAATATCAACACAAAAGCATTGCTTTCAAAACTCCCCCTTCTGCAGATTTCCACCCCCCTGTCAGTGCCACAAGCACATCTTTTAGTTCAGTAGGACTGAAAACAAGTCCTATTCAAGCAGTCTGTTTCAGACCTTTTTGTTCTTCCARAGCAAAGAAAAGGCACCACCATATGCAACAGTCAAGCTTAGAACAAGTGAAAGCACACATTAATTTAGGAGAGGGATAAACCCAAAAGTTTGTCCTTGACAAAGGAATTGCTGAAGAGCTCCTTAAGATATCTGACATCATATACAGGATGAAACACACAAAGAAATGAGAGCTGTTCCACTATTTGGAGCATTTGCCCCAAAAAGATGTGAAAGTCATTTGACGAACGCAACCATTCCTTGTGGCTGAGGCTCCAGGGATGTACAGTTTTGGGTTCATGCTATTTGCTTATCCTGSCTTTTTCTGTCCTGTGCACTGCTAGAGCAACCAGACACTCTCAGACAGGTACCAGTAATGACTGTGTCCAGTCCATCACATTAAACACTTGGGCTTTTTTTTTTTTCTAGCTGTAAGTGGGAATAAACAGGTTTCATAGAAACAAAAAACAAAACACTATACCTAACCTCATCTCTCCTGGAACAAAACCATATTCTTATATTTTCATGCAATATACTATTATATTGCTAATAACCTCCTGGGTGCCCTGACTTGAACAATCAGTTTGCAGTTACTCACACTCTGTTCCCTTGGACAATATCCACATAATCCTCTGATCGCGCGTAATACCCATCGGGGCTCAGGGCACCCCAGAAATTGGACCACAGCTTCCCATGGCGAGTCACAAGAGGAGCAATTATCTTCCTGTGAGGTGACATATTGAACAAGAAAATATGGAAATCTGAAGCACTTGAAATTCACATCAGGAATTGCTGTTTGACAGGAACAAAATGCTCTGTGAATTGTTGGCCCCCAAGCCTGTTATGAACTATGGCAATGAAAYAGCACAAGTAAACAAAGAGGATTTAACTCTGCAAAAACAAATGGGATCTTTTCTCCTCTGGACAGACTCCAGAGAATCCTTTCAATTTAGAAGAAATTCTACATAATAAGAGCTTTACTATACCTGTTCTGTTCTATCAGTATTCTTAAAGTTTTGGGGTTTGTCAGCACAACATCTGCATCTATGCTTAAGTAATAKTCACATGTTTTATCCTGGCGACAAAGGTCCCTAAAAAGACAAAAAAGTATTATTAACATGAGTTAGTAACTATGTCCACGTGGACACATGTCCAGAAAAAATTCAAAAACAACAACAACAAAAGATTTAAAAAAACCCCAAATCACAAGTAAATACTGATTTAYTRYATTAAAAGTCCTCTGCAGCACAGTATTGTAAAGAAAGGTCTCTTTARATTACAGTAGTGAGATTAACTAAAAGATTCATATACATGGATCAGATGACATATTATATTTTTCTTTTAATTAACTAGGTGGCCTCTAGCCCTCACCAAGTTTAGTAATACCTTCTATACAATGTCCAATGGAAAATAGGGCAGGGGGGACATGCCATTAATTTATACAGCTGGGTATCAGAACAATCACTTAACAGTGAAGTATGACCTTATTTAGTATAAGCAACTGCATGTGGCTGTAATGCTGTCTTTGGAAAAAGTTTCACAGATGCAATCTGCTAATCTGAATGGTAATTGAAACCTTATGGAGAGAGTAAGACAACAACTATAAAGAAACACATATTTAAAGACCTTTTATTTGTCTTTTTGACACAAAGTTGGTAAAGAGAAATATAAACCAATTGCAAAGGCAGTTAATTTATATTGGAGAAAGTAACTGAATGTGTCCATACACTATTTCTATCAGYTGTGATTTTGRTCTCAGAAGAATAAACTGCACAAAWTCCCATGCCTTCAAGAGAAAGACAAAGAAAACACATTCTACTGTAAACATAAAAGATACACAGGCTATGTCTGTATGTTTCTGGTGGGGTGGACTTGCTAGGCCAAACCTTGGTATAGTGAATTCAGCTTTCCTATGCCATGAGAACAGTAGGAGATTATAGGAAATCAAATATACTTTTAGAGAAGGTGGAACAATTTTCTCAGGTCAAAGCAACAGCTTCCTATCATGCAGGTTGTACTATTGAATTTGTCTATTTTCCCTATTTTAATTCCAATGTAACAGCTTGAAACATTATCTTACTTTCTTGTTTTAAAATATCTRTAATCAGTGCTTTAGTTCAAGTTCCACTTGATTTGATTGATTGTGACTGTTTTCTGCAAAGGCAAAGATCTTTGTCACTTCTAAAGATCTGCTGAAGKGTGGATGTGACAGGTTACATCCAAGTCAAGGCAGGGGCTGCCATGGCTCCCTGCCTGCTCTCCTTCCATCCCTCTCCCAACCCAGCACGACATCTTCCATCAGAATTACTWCTTATCAACACCTTTTGGGCCTTTCTGTTCCAACTTTCTTCTGCTCWAAGGACATAAGAGGTATGACTTTGTTAGAATCASAGAAGGTAGAGCTTTTTTATTCCRTAACTTTAAGCACTCCTTCCTCTTSAAGCTTGATCACTAAAGATCTRGCAATAATTTCAGAACAATTTTGGAAATAACCATAATGTCAGAAATGGTCTTCCCACTGCTGCTAAAATCACTGTGTTTAAACACACACCCAGATTACATCTCTGGTCAGTCTCTGGGCTTCCCTTAACTGACATCTTATTTAGACATTTTTATGACAGAAATTCCTTTCTCACATRCTTGCTCCAGCTGAAACCAGCAGGTTTGACTTTGGCCATAACATGGTCCTGCAATTCAGTCTTTATGGTATTTKCCATTACTAATCCACTCTGTTCAAAGCTTTACAACCACTGAACACAAGTCACATGTAGCTTTATCAYTGCCTAATTACAATTATTAATTGTAACCTGACTTGTATTCTGCACTTGGCATTAGATACTTAATTTCTTCCAAAAGCATTCAGCTCCTTTATCCTTATKCTAGTGAGGAAAATAGACCTGAGACCAGACTTGATCCCAGTCCAGGGTTCAAGCCACACTTGCCAGCACTGCCTCAAAGGCAGGTAAACCCTCTGCTGCTAACAAAAACATGAATATAATTAATGCTTTTAATTAGAAAAACGTGATAAAGTGGAAAAAAAATTATATTTAGTTTTAGGTAAATATACCTGGAAAATTAATTACTTAATAGCAAAATGCACTGCCCTTTAACTTTCACCTTTTTTTCTGTCCCCCATCCCTTTTAAATCCAGAACCAGAAAATTMTTTTCCAACTGTTCCCATGTGCTTAGTGTTAGAAACCCTCATTCACATCATAATCCAAACCACAAAACATGAAATTTGAAGTTTTGGTCTAAGTCACACTCAGTCATTCAGTACCCTACTGAGAACTCTGACAGCATTCCTGTCCTTAACAGTCAGGAAAGTTCAAGGTTACTATTCTGACTTATTTTTTCCTCCTGTTTCTTTCTCTACAGTGTTGAAGACTGAATCACCACATAGCAGATTTTATCCTTCACGTTTGACATGATAACTTGTATCTGAAAATGCTACAAGAATTATGCTGCAAGCATGAAGTTCTGCCATTTGGCGATCCTCTGCACCTTAAGGTCACTAACAAAAATCTCCCCAGAACACTGCAGGTTTCAGATGGAGAGAAAGAAAGTGATTAAAGTTTCAGTCAAAATTAATAAAGCAAGCACACTCTCAAGAAATKAWTRCWTCTTCTCTTTAGGCYTTCAGTGTTGCCCAGTAGCTTTGCCCAATGAAATAAATGTAACCCTTTATACTCTCATGCTTTAGAGTATTACATTCTTACACTGTATGCTAACATCTCTAGATACAGAAATCCCAGATTTCATATRAAACTATTTGCATGCATGTCCAGGTCACTCCAAGGAACACATGGAAAGTACTTTCTAGCAAAGCTTATTTGTAAAATGCTTTCTTATCTAAATTCAATGGCTAAAACCTTCAATCTACCTGCTCAACACTCCACCTGCTCTAAACTAAGACCAAATGTYGATAAGAAAGCTCTGTTCTTGCACACAGGTTAGAGAAATTTCAGTGCAGCAATTACCAACAATTTAGAAGAAAGCTGAGATTTTTTGGCTGGCAGGGTGAAGTGAAGCTCAGCAGATCAGTCTGAAGTATTTTGCAATCAGTGATGTGATTTGACTGCATTTACAAACCACAAGTCCATCTGGAACAGTGACCTCATCTGAAAACGGGAGAATGTCACGGCTCTTCCCTTCATCACACTTTCCACTGAGATATTCCAAGGGTCTACTTGGTTGTAACAGAGACATTTTGTCTACCCAATTTCTCTACCATTGAGCTTTTTTTTTTTTTTTTTGGACATAGTTTGAACTTGCAATTAATCAAGTTATCATTTTTAGACCTCTCAGTCTGGAAATACAATTCCACATGCAAGCCTGAGGCAGAGCACTTAAACCATTTGACAGACCTCTGAAAGAAAAGGTGTTCCAGATACAAGTCCGCAACCAAAAGCCAGGCTGACACCCCCTGCCTTTCAAGGTTACATTTCGCATCTCTCCAGACAGCCACAACAGCATAAACACATTCACATCAACCATCATGAAAAACAAACAAACCCAGAAAACAGATAAAGCACTAATGTTTAGTTTTGCATCTCAGGTTAAAGCATCGTTACCACAGCTATCACACCTGGAAACCTCTGAAATCAGCTATGGGTGGAAAACACGTTTGTAATCAACACTCACAGTTCAGTTTTCCTCCTCCACCTGAGACTGAAACCCAAAACTACCGAAGTGTTCAGGAGAAGCAACTCCAGAAAATCCAAGTCTCTAACAGGAAACACTGGACATCTGGGAGACAAAGATTTAATCCCTGCTCTTCCTTGCCCCACAGCCAAGATGCTTGCTCTACTCAAAGCTGTGTCCCACTCCCTCCTGTGTCCAGGCTGGTTTTTTATCAATACCAAATGGGAACTCACAGACAATGCCTTAATATCCTCCTCCAGGAAACACAYAGGAGACCCCAAACACAGCTCAAAATTCAACAGGGCTGTCAATGAACTCTGACTTTGAGCTCTATACTATTGTCCTGAAACTTCTGAAAGTTTTTCAGTGTAAACTTTCATTAAAATGTGCAAATTCCCACTAAAAGCTGAGATAAATGACCTTTTTAATTAAGTTTTGGGAAATTCCTGCCCTTACTGTTACTAATATTTTTGAGGGAGGAACAAAAAAGAACCAACTTCCCCAAAAGAGAARCTCTGAAGGCTGTAAGTACCAGGAGAAAAAAACATTATGGAAAATATATTTTTAATAAATAAAGCCTCWGAAGTATTTCCCAACTTTCTGTTATTACTTGAAAATATTTCATTACTTTTTATGTTTTCTGTCATAACAAATTCTCTAACAGCTGGCTGAAATCTCATCTGCAACCAAGGCAAAACAAACAGGATTTTTCCTKAAAGAAAAAAAGAACTCATACTTTATAGACAAAGGCTAAAAAAAGAAAGACATGGAAAGGCAACTTGAATGTTTCAAGTGATGAAAATGCAGAGAAAATATTCATATGACAAGCAGCTAAACCTTCCTTCTTTTTATTCTACTTAGTTTTCCTTCCTTCTTATCCCAATTCAGCCCACAAGAAGGAAAGCTGAGCACTCCTGTTTCCCAGTATTGTTGAATTCTAAAAAGTTTTGCAGACTGCTCAGCTTTGGACCCTTTCCAACACCTATCCAACTTTCACAAGCACAGGGAGGGATTTCYATATCAGGAAGAAGCAAGAAATTAGATGCTTCAATTATTCCTCATTGTGTGAATGAGAAAAGCTGACCAAAGTTTGCTGCTATGGSTGAAACAGAATAAACTTTATTTTCTCACACTTTTACTGACATGAGAGTATCATTTACTCAGAATCTCATGATGATTTATTACCACWTTTTATTGAGACAAAAGCCAAGATGAAGAAAGGTGAGGAGAAAACTGATCAAACTGCATTATAYACTCCAAAGTATTCTGCTAAAACAAACTAGACTTTCAATGTTTAAATGCCCCTCTTTGTATTAACTGAACCCTGTCAGGCATCTTCAACTAAACAGACTCTGTGTGAAATGTGCAARTGAGAAGATAAATTAATTCTAAATCTTCTGGAAACTCACAGAGCCACACTAAGAGCAGATTTGGAAAAGAGGAGAAAGCAAGTATTTGAGGTAGATAATTTTGTTCTATGTATCAATAACAGAGGCAGGAGAAGATGAATCAGAAGACCGAATATCAATCTTGAAATCAGAACAATAAACAAGTTTGAAGAATCACTCTTTTCAGGGTATTCCCACTGCAGTATTAGTGAGAAATAAATGAGGTTATGATGACCAAAGCCAGATGAGGAGTCGAAAGGAAGTAATTTTTTATAGTAACTGCCTTCACCTTGAACATTCCAGACTTCCAAGCCAGACTTTTTAAAGAAAAGTGAAATGTGTTTGTTCCAGTGAAGTCAGTGATGCTCACAAGGGCAGCCAAGCACACCAGGTGTGCAAAGCAAGCAGCAGMTTAACTGAATCTGCTTCACACAAATTGAAAGGAGCCCTGCAATCACATCGAAATTTGGATTTAGATGTGATTTACTTGGAAAATCCTACCACTGAGGTTGATACTYTTTGGATGATTGAGTGTTTTGCCATGGTCCCATTCCACACACTTCAGATTTTCTCTATGGATCTCTCAGGACAGAATCTTTATTAAAGGGGCCTTTCAAAACTGGAACAACTTGGGTCAAATTACATCCACACCATGGAGAACATATCACACAYATGATTACCCACCTGCCTTTCAAATGGGATTTGAAATGGCTTTGTGCAAATATACATGTAAATRACTATGTTTTTTCCACAGATCAAGCAGTGACCATATATCAAAAGCTCACTGTAATTCAGTAAGTTTTACCAAAAGATGACAAATTTCAAGGTCGTTGAGTAAGATTTAGTATTAATGCAGATATTGATTTCACTGAAGATTCTGCCTTATGTTGTCTATATAACAGCAAAGAGGAAAAGACAACTCCAGAAACTCCACCTCAGTTACACACAACATACACTAAGGAAAGTTTGCCAACAGGGTACATCTGCTTTAGTGAGTATTAGAAATAAAGAAAGAATGATTTATAAACATGTGAATGGCTGCTTAGACTAACCCTGGACATCTGCAGCATTTCCTAGAGAGGCAAGGGGAGATGTCTGGACCTCAGCCAGAGATCAGTTCTCCAGYGGCTTCAGCACAGCAAAGCCCCATTCAAGCAAATTTCCAAGAACACCACAGAGACTCAAGACCTTCCTTCTCTCAGCTGAGGCTAGGAACAGCCTATGCTCAACCTCTGAACAGAAAATGGCCTTTGGAAATTAACTTCTCTGCTCTGGCACTCAGGGAAGATTTGGTGGAAGAGTGAGTGAAAGAATTATCATGGAATGAATCCTGCTCCAGGGCCACAGCAAGGGGGTCCTGATCTTGGTGGGATCATGGGCTGAGAAACTCCACCATGTGCCACGAGCCACTCTGCAGGAGCCAGCCCTGCAGCCACCCAAGAGAGCCTGTGACAGGCAGGTCACACATGGCACACCAACTCCAAGGCTCAAATTTAGCTCAGAAAGTGCCAGGTTTAAAAGCCAAAGTTTTGGATACTCTAGCAAGAACAAAAGTAAAAAGCAAGACCAAACATAAGACAAAGTCAGTTGCCTTTGTGAGAAACTTCTGCTAGAGCACTTTTAAAGGATATTCCTGCCTCTTTGAACCACAGGAAGAAATATAATTCAGTCACCTGTATATAATATAATTCAGTCAYCCAGGTCAAGCTTTCAACCATATTTTTACGTAAAGATAATATCACTTAAGAATAAAGAAAAAAGAGTAGGCACTTGAACAACAAAAGTGCAATTGTTAAAAGCATATCCAGTGCAAAAAATGAAAAAAAAAATCTGCATTAACTTTTTAAAATACTATGCATTGTCTAGGCCATCATCACAAGACAAGATGACAGACTGCTGAAGTAGCCCAAACCAGAGAGATTTCTTTCACAATGATCAACAGCTTTTTATATTAGACAGAAACCATAAAACATTCAACAATTCATATCTTATGTCTAGATCTTTTCCACCACAAAAGCTCCCATTTTCACAGGTGAAGATTTAAACGTTAAAGATGCAAAATAATACACTTGCAAGATGAAAAAAATGAGTGTATGCATCAGTATAACAGATTTATAAATTAGAACCTACATTCCCATATTCCGGGCTTCTGCTTGACTCAGGTTTTCTTCAGGTCCAACAATTTTAATATTCCTGATAATGTTCTTGGCTTTTTCCCAGAATTTCTTGATGTGCTTTTCATGGTAAACCTCCTGTAATCATGTAAACATTTTTTATAGCAAATTTAAGGCACAAATTACTATGACTCATAAACACAGTGTCCAAGAACACACTGTATTCTSTCCTAAAGAAACAGATCCAAACAGTGTTTGAGAATATTCCAGTATATCTGTCATTAAAATGAACCTCCTCTGTCCAAAACTTTAGGATAATAATCCAACATGTCAGCAATATTAATCAAAGCTGTACAACARTGCAAGATTCACAAACTAYCTCTGCAGTATTTTTCAGGATWTTTATGTTCAAGTCTTCAAAACCCATCCTACAACYTCAGTGGCATGCAGGACTTTTTTATGCCACTCCAGAATCTCCTCAGAGAGGGAGCTGCACCAAATTGTACAGGCACAGCCATGGTTTCTTCAAAATACAGTCCTACTGATTGTTCCTTTAATTTCTGTTTACCCTCCTCCTTACCTTTCTATTTATCTCTATTTAARAGCACTCAGCTGCACACAATACTTYCAAACCAGTGCCCTCACTGTAGCTTTGCTTTGGTTGACATTAGAATAACTGAAATAGTGGGTAAGGGCTTTCCCTCTCCATAATAAAAGGCTGTTCAGTCTCTAACATATTCCATTTCAATTACCATAAAACTTTTGGCTGAAGCTACAAAMCCTACACAGCCCACAATTCCCATGTGCACATCCCATTTACACCTTCAACATCCCCTGACAAAACCACAGTGAACACTTTAGAGATAAGCTCTACTTCTATTAGTGACCCCCTTTTTGCCATCACATCAACCCAGCAGTGCATGCACACTGGAAAGGGGCACAGTTACATTTTACTCCCATTTCTCTTCCATTCTCATTTTTTTTCCAAAATAATTGCACACATTTGACACCTCACTCACTAGAATCATAAAGCACAGAATGATTTGGGTTGGAAGGGACTTTAAAGATCATCTCCTTCCAGCCCCCCTGCCACGGGCAGGGACAGCTTCCATTGGACCAGGCTGCCCAAAACAGCACTACTGGCTGAAGTCACTGGGTAACCAGCAGAGAGTACTAAAAACAACTTATCTGAACAAACCAATCTTTCCATGGGACCCAGCAGGAGTGCCAACAGAAACAAAAATGCACTGGGGTATSAGGAAGATGGAAAGAAGATCCCATGGTCAGCTATCAGGGGACAGGTGCTGATAACATGGTATCACTGCTGCTCAGTCCTGAAGCAGCCAGCAGCTGGCCCAAATGGTCACTGGAACTGCTCCCTTCCAACTGCAACTGCTCTGTTCTAATTTTACTCTATTGTTTTACGCCAGTCAGTACTTCCTCCACAAGCAAACAATTCAAAATACATTTTTTTTCATTAGTAAAAGAATCTAAGGAGTTTCTTTAAGCAGACTTCAGTAAGTCCTGGCACAATTTCATCTAATTTTTCTAGCACTGCATACTAAACTCTGAAGGATTATCTCCTATGCATTTTAACTGTGTTCTTATATTAAATTTTTATACTCTACACTTTATTAATTGCATCATTTCCAAAACTGAAGTTTTATATAATGATAAAGTCATACTTACATTATTATGAACGAAGATACTGAGTGCCTCCCGTGGGTAGTCCAGAGTCAACAGTCTGTCTAAAAATTTAGGTAGGAAAGGAGTGGGTTGTTCAATGAAAACACCAATTTTTACTCTTGGATATTCCTAAAAAAAATGATATTTTGACACAACCAATAAGACTTGCCTCTTTTCTAAGATTAGTTATAGTAAAGAACAGCTAAGGTCATGTAGTAAACTTAGTCCAAACAATCAAAACCAATGTGCTCAAAAGTGCTATGCACCCCATTTGTTTTCATGGCTTCACAAAATAAGCAAAGATAATGGATTTAATATTGCTATGAAGCTCTTTGAATTTAATTACACACACCAGAAGTAAAAAAWAATGCAATATGGTTTTTAAAATTCTTACTTCAAAAAAACTGAAACAGCAAAAGGATCATTTAAGGAAATACACCTAGAACAGAATGGCAAATATTTTTTTTAAAGGAAGTACAGACACAGGTTACATTTACAAAAAAATATAGAGGAGAACAGTTTTTAAAAAATACTTGAAGAATAAATACTACAAAATATACCCTTCTATAAATGTATATGCACTATTTCTCCMCATTCATTTTAACTGGGCTCTGCACTTCATCCCTATTCACTGATTTTAGAAAGACCTTTAATAAACTAACAGTTTCTCTCCTTACATCCAACAATACTGAACTTTCATGGACCTTATTTTAGAGTCAGTTCACATCTTTTGATGGTATTTGGCTGTTTGGTATGTGCTTGATGGAGATCATGAGATCATGACCACTGAAAGAAACACAGACAGCACTTTTTTGTAGTCCTAAAGAGAATTATTGCACTATGCAAGACAACAAAAATTAACCTTCAAAGGCCTCCCCTCCTACACAAAGAAATACATTGACTAAAAATGATTTCCATTGCTAAAGCAGACAATTACTATAAAAATCTAATCCATTACAAGGCTCAGAGAGAAACCTTATASGAGCATAAGAGGCTGCCAGCTAGCTTTTTAAGCAGACCAACACCCACTTGAGGAGTGTCTGCATAAAGCATCAACACTTGCTGAGGTTTCACAGTGTCACTGTCTGCATCASAACCCAAAAACCTCCTGGCAAAAGCCCCAGCTCGGAAACATCCAGAGTTTATCCTGACAACCTCCTCCCCACTGCTGCAACTGCAAACCTCATCAGGGTAGGTGTGAAAGCAGAGCCACACTGAGACCCCAGGAACTCCAGAACAGCTGGAATGCACTGATGTGTCTCCAACAAAGTGTCCCTCTCCAGCAGCCACTGCTGTCACAGGAACTGGTGACCAGGGACAAGGAAAGCTGCCTGGGCTAAGCTGAGCAGCACTGCAGCCATTGTACTTTGTACATTTATCTAATTCAGAGTCATTCTCCCTTATTCTCCAAGGGAAAGAAAAAGAGGTTCAGGCTGGATGTGCAAAGGCTATGGAGACAATGAGGAATTACTGACACTGCTTCACTGCACTGAAATGTGAACTTGGATCTACACTGGATGTGTGCTTGGATCTACACTGAAATCTCACTGTGACCAAAGCAGTGTTTAAAAAATCAGGAGTAAAAATTCCTGTAAACTGCAGCTCCTCAAAGCACAGAGTTCACCAGTTTAGACCTTGGTTTACTACAAAGAGTTGTCACTGCATAATCTGAACCTAGGGCACAATGAGCATTTTGAGTTTATRAAATGAGAAGYTGCCTCTCAGCAAAAGCTTTGGGARTACCCCATCTKCACCCAGATGTTACATTTTCTCTGATAGATCTTCTCATTTTCAGTGARGTCATGTGTTTGACTTTTAAAGTTTACTTTTTAATAAACGCTTGAGTACAAGACAATTTTTGGAAGAAATACAGGGCAACCTCTCAGCAAAACTGCACAGAGCAAAGTCCAGGATCTCTTGCCAAGAGTTGCCAGTGAAATAAGAAGAGGAGCAAGGCCATTGTTTTCAGCCACACTGGAAAGTCTCCACACCAGTGAGAAGCTTTTGAATTTAAAAGCATTCCTAGGGAGRTTAAATTGGGCAACAAACTTAATTTAGGTTTCAGAAAAAAACTGGAACAAAACCAAAAACATTTAAGAAACTGGCAAAAATCTGCACTTGTTGAGTCCAGGTGCTCTCTTCAACTCATTTTCCATTAAGCTGCTTCTACCTGAACAGGTGGCTGATCTGGGGGGGGGCACAGGCTGCTGACATTACCAGAAGAGAGCAGTTACTGAGTTTTCCCACACCTCAGCCATGACTGCAGCCCAGGAGATGCTGTTTCTGTCAAAAGGACAAGGACTGAGCAAAAGACCTTGTAAATATATCTCTGAGCTCCTTTGTAGGCAATCTCAAAAAAACAAGCAAAATCCTCAGAAGATTTGAATGCATAAATGAAGACAGTTAAATAAAACAATGTGGAGAAAATTATTAGAGGCACAGAACAGGAACTGCTCTTTTCACTGAGAATTTCTCAAGTAGCAACCAGACTGGCCTGAACAGAGAGCACGTTCAGAAAATGAAATACTGCTGGTACTTAGAAATGCCTGAAGTAAACACTTCCACTGAGGCCAAGGAAAAGCTCTGTTATTTCTTCTGGCAGAGTGAGTGAGGCATGAAGTCCAAAGAATGCATTACAGTAAAGAAGACCTATTCCAAGTAAATGTACATAACTATAGGAAGCCATCCAGTAAATCATTGCATCCCCCTTACTGGCTTTATGATTTAACTGCTCCAAAACCATGTCATAGTTATCAACACCACTGGAAAAACATCTTTGACATCTTTTCCTCAGGTAAACTGAATGATAGGAGTGCAAACACTATCTAATTATAACACCATTCAAATATTTGTCTTAAAAGCAAGATAAAAATTAAAAACACAGAAAGAATCTGAAAGTTATTAAAATTCCAGCAATGACTTTTTTAGTTTGTATTCCAGTCCATTAGCTATGTATTGCCCAGAAATTCTTTCATTTTTTCCTTTCATTACAAAGATAACAAGCCACTATTTCTTTCATCCTATCCTCAACATGATCTTCTAAGACCTGTTCTCATTCAAATCCTCAATACAGAACAGAAATGAAACATCTGCTGGAAAGAGCCTGTTAGGAATAATCAGAATTTACTTTTTTTGTCCAAGTCTTACAACTCCACATGGCAGWGTTTAGTATTTACTCTGCCTCAAGTTTACTGTGTACAAGCTGAAATATTTATAGAGACATGAAAAACATCATGCTTGGAGTGGAAGAGGCAAAGGTGCCAAGTACTGGATATACACACGTGCCATCTGTATGTGTGCATTTGTCCTGCAGGAATTCTGAAAACTGTACTGAAATCCAGTCTCAATTACATCACATCTTTTCCTACAGAAAYACATTTGCTTATACAAATATGTGTATTGTCCTCTACAAGGCAAAGCAGTTTGGGATTGTTTCATCTCATAAAATAACTGTAACCATGTTAGTTCAAACAATTAGACTCTATTTGCAACAGAAGTTGTTCAAATGATGCATATTGACTGTTTTGTAGGTCAAAAAAAATCTGAAATACCTAGAGTTTTTCTACCTCTTCCAAAATTCTAATTATTCTCTAGAACCTTGCACAGTTCAAATATTGCTCATTCACCCTCACTGATCAGAGGTGAAGATCTGGAGGGCTTTTGGGGRTGGCATTATCTTCAGTAATACTGTGCAAATCTGTATTAAAGTGCAGAAAAATATTCCTGAAAGTAGTGAAACATAATACTGCATGAAGAAGCCACATGGCCTCAGAAATCAYTAAACACCTATCAACTACCCAAAAAGGCCTTGTTCCAGTGCAGAGTGTTCTTACCTTTACTGCTGACAGGTCTAGYAAGTCCAAATCACAAACAGTGCAACCAGTTTCCTGTGTCCAAGCATTTGGAATATAGTTCCCCAAATAATTCAGGTGAATCTGGTACATAAATGAACAATTCAGATTAATGAAAGATGCATGCAAAGGATGATCTGCACCTTTCAAACAATTCAGGTTTATTCACTTAATCACTTTTAACTAAAGGCAACTGAAAAGGAAAAAAAAAACAGGTAAAATTTTCTTATTATTTTTGCTGACAGAGATTACATATGTACCATGAAGCCTACAAAAATGAGTATTTCATAAAAATGACATGCACTTGAGGTGAAAAATAAAAGTATTACTAACTAGAGAAAACTTTTTACCCCATATATTTTTGTCCTCTTGATCYTATCCTGGGTTTAAAACAGAAGAATTTAACCACACTGACAAAGTGATGCACAGCAAGAGCTTCTGCTTTGTTTTTAAAGCATCACTACAGGCAGAGGAGTTGTTTTACACTTCTTTGGCACACAACAGAGACACAGCTGCCAGATTACCAAAACACAGCCCTTTCTCTCAGAGCAACTGTGCAGGGACCTCTGAACCACTGAAWCCTTACACATCAGCAGAGCCTGTCAAAACAGCAATGTCACAGGGCAGAGAGTGCTCTGTGTGTGCCCAAAGCCATGGGCACAGTGACAGCAGTGATCAGTGACACTGAAGGCAAGGGCAAAAGCCAGCGACACCTACACCCAGATGGATACACAGAGACTTCTTCCTTTGCCTAAATGTAATTTATTTTTATAAACTGGGCCTAGGGTAGGAACAGAAGCGTTGCTGTTCTGTATCCCAGCCCAACACTCTTGGCTAGATTATCCTGCCCCCTGTTACTCTGACTGCCATTTAATAACCAGATGGACACTCTTCACTAGTTTCAAGAACAGTTCTGTGTTAGTGAACTAATTAACAGAAGCTTTCTTGCTTCTAATACCCCATTCTACAATGAATTTGAGAGCAGAATGAGTTGTTTCAGCACCCATGCCAAGTTATAGTGACAGAAGAATAACAAATTCAAATGGGTTTTTTATCCTCTCAATTCCTCTCAATTTTTATCCTCTCAATTCCACTTCAATGGAAATGTGCATTGGTGGTGTACTATAATTGTTTCATACTCTTGTACCATTGTATTTTTTGCCTGCATTGATGTTTTGGTTTAAGATGAAAATAAAACCAAACTGTCACTCACTTTAGTTGGGCCATTTCCATGAATGGTGACTGGTAGGGTGTCATACACTGAATTCCTTGCTCTTACTTTTCCTTCTTCAAATTTCAAGAGGACTTCATCTGCAAATCAACAAATAAGTACAGTAAGTTCATAAATAAAAGCTAAAATTTCAGAGTTTAAGTCCTTGCTGATACAATATACCTTGCTGTTRCTATCATTGTTAGTATTTAGAAGCTTTTGTTCACTTTTTAAACCAGATCTTGAATTCTAAGCTCCTTATGATAAATAARGCAACATCAAACTTCATAGTTTTTCATCAGAAGCTTCAGTATTGGAATAAAATCTGCTTTAAAAATAAATCTAATTTAGCACAAATGTTATTCATAGAKAAATCAGTTATTTCAGATATGATCTGACCACAAAAAGTTGTTCCAAAAYTGGAGGTCAGATGTAAGAAAGGAACTTTGCACAGAGGCATTTTTTCCATTTAAATTCATGACAGTTAAATAAAGGAAATTCTACATTTTTGTACATTCTACATCATCATATATAGCCATTTGCTTGAGAACATCTAAAATACAATTTCAATTACTAATCTTACTCCTGTATTTAAGCTGTGGAAAGGCAGATGGAAAAGTTATCCTTATCTCTGTATTTACTGCCAACTTTATMTATTTAAAATTATTTTTCTATTTTAATTCAAACATTTTAGCAATGAGAGAATTCAATTAATAATCAGCCCCAAAGACCTGTAACTGATCTGGTGATCAGGTCTGTCCATCCAAACACTTCCTTAAAATAAGCACACGTTTAAAGAACTACATTCACAGTAAAGCAAAAAAAGAAGTGTCAATAACAGCTAATGAAATACACAATGTGCCAATCATACACTTACCAACAGCTCCATTTAGGGTCTGGAAAATTGTACATTTGTGGTCCAAAGTAATGTTAATGTGCTCCTGAAATCAAAGTACCAAAGCTGTTGAGGCGTTCTGAAAGCCAATGTTTTTACAGCAATGTTGCAATTATCACAGTGGCAGCAAGGAATCAGGGAAAATGACTCCTATGGCTCTTTACATTGCTACATTTTKCTGTATTCCCAAGCTGTGCAGTTCTACAGCAATCAGTTTTGCATATGCAGAAACGTTAAACTTGAAAGATAAAGGTCATAACTCTCCACAGGAACTGCAATTTAGCAGTATAAGCCAAAGAAAATTTGTGTCCCAAAAAAAAAAAAAATTAACAAGTCTTGGCCAAGAAGCAAAACATGCTGTGTGTTTCAGAGTCACAAAAACATAAAAGTCAAATTTAAGTATCATGTCAGAATAGAAAACACTGGTGGTTTTAAAACATGTTCCTAATGTTGTATTACTAATCCTGGCTTACTTTAAATACCATGTTTACCATTTTTAAAATGTTGATTCAAGTATGTAACATTTAAAACACACTTAAAAACCCCTATACTGATGACATCCTTGGTTTTGTCTTCCAAGATTTTCTTACACATTCTACAGCATTGGGCATATAATTACTATACAAAGGATCAGTGGGCATGTGTAGTAAGCACCATGGAAGGGCTCTGAACCATGGTGCAGCACTGCTCTGCACAGACACACAGTTTTGGTCTAGAAGACAATCATTTTAGACAACTAATTATGTTACTTCTGACTTGGATGCAGAATCAGCTTTAATATCTCTACACCCTGTCTCTWCAATTGTGTACCTGGCATCTGACTTAACTGGCATATAAGCAATTCAGACATGAAAGGCTGGAAGGAATTTGCTGTGAGGAGCAGCTGAGCTTTGCCTGGTTTAGAGGAGCAGGCTGAGGGGCTCCTCTGTGCTCCCCACAGCTTCCTGAGGAGGGGATGGGGAGAGGGAGGWGCTGAGCTGGTGGGAATGGTTSAAAGCTGCACCAGGGAAGGTTCAGACTGGACATTAGGAAGCATTTCTTTATGAGCAGGGTGGTCAAACCCTGGATCAGTTCCTAGAGAGGTTGTCAATACCTCCAGCCTGTYAAGGGCTTAAAAAGCATTTGGGCAATGACCTTAATAACACACTTTAGCTTCTGGTCAGGCCCATGTTGGTCAGCCAGTCAGACTAGATRATCACTGTAGGTCCCTCMCAGCAGAAATATTCCATTCTATTTCTGAAYCAAACAGATCTGATTTTCCATTAAGTTATGCCAGAAACAACATCTGTATTTYAAAAACTTTGCATCTGCCTTAAGCATACAAATTACCAAAATCCTTCTCAAAATTCTGCTATATCAGCTTCCAAAGTCTTTTTGCACCAATATTTTGTTAACTTCCCTTATCCCTCTTTTTCCAGCACCAGGGACACACCTCTAACACCTATCACACTTTAACACTGCAACTCAGCAGAGAACTTTGTTAAGCAAGGGCACAGAGAGGTCTTCACCAAAAATTTACAATGCAGCTTTATTGAAAATATTTGCACAGAAAGCTGAAGGCAGGATCTGAAATGGCAGCAAGCCAAAATATAAAACACTGGATCAGCAAGTAGTTCAGCGGCACCCTGGAAAAATGCCACATTCTCTGGCCATCAAACTGTCCAGTACATGGGACCCTCATTGAGATGAATGTGTCTGATCATACACCTCAGAGCTGTTATTTCTAACAATGAAGCACAACCTGCCTGGGTCTGAAGACAGCCTGAAATAATRTATCAAGTCATGACCCTTTGGGAGCCTGTTCATCATTCCAGCAGTAGGAACCTCAGGAGAACAAACAACTGTCAACATGGCACTCCAGTGTAAAGAGACAGCATTCCTTGTCTTCKCATCTCCTGGTGTTTTATGAGGAGCAGCATGTTATTTCAAGCAGAAAGAAAAGAGAAAGCAACTTGCTACCTACCCTTGCCAATGGGTCAACATAGATTTTGGTGTAAAACAGCTGGTCATCATCATTATCCTGCAGATTCCATTGCTGCACAATACGATTTATGKACGGAGCATAACCAATAAATCCTGCAACATCACACACACACAGAGGTTATTTCCATAGAAAGCAYTACCCTGCCAATGCTGTCCACCAACCAGGGACTTCATTCTGAGTGCTGCCAGTAAAGAAAAAGTATGAAATGTATGAAACTTGGCTCAAATTCCAGTCTTCTTCCTGAGGTATGGAACAGGTCTGTTTCAAAAAGTTAATTATTAATGGCTATTTTTATACTAATGGTATTTTAAGGAAAAAAACAAATCAGCTCTGCCCAGGATGGTTCTGTGAATGCCAAAGCATGATATCATACTATCACTTTCCCAAGAAGCCCGTCTGTGGAAAAAGTTTAATTTTCATCAATCACTTCTTATTGGACGAGATGCCTGAATCTAATACTGACAGAAATACAATGAGAATTCAAATCAAAACCAGTATAAACCAAAATAAAAGATAGGACAGATAGGAGAGGGAAAGAAACAGGGACACTCCCAGATCTGCACACTAAAGAAGGGTGCCCCAGAAATGACACACTCAACAGCTTCTACACAGCACAGTATTTGTATCAGAGMATGTATTAATCAAGTGCAAAATTATTTGCAAAGCTGGCATTGAAAGGAGGATTCCAGAACTCATCCATCACTGAGATTACAGGGAGTAGCTCCCACCCCTTTGAGAAGGAGCTGTGTAAGCATGCTGCCAGGCCAGGCAGAGCTGCCAGCATATCCACCCTGTGTGCAGAGCCTGCAGGAAGCAGGCAGCTGAGTTTGGGAATCCTGTGACCTGGCTAAACTGTGCCTGTAAATAGCACGTGCTGCTTTGCCTGGGCTTGTGCACTGCATTGTTTCTGGAGCAATGGGGCCATCCTTGCTCAGTGCCCACACAGCTGCTTGCGAGACCCTAACTATATTTACCTGCCTTTCACAAGTCATTGCCAAACACACACTGTGCAAATCTGAATGAAAACCATGCCTGAGCACAGAAGAGGAGCTAYTCAAGTGGGGAGGGGAGGAAGATGACAGCACATCCACTCATCAGTGTTACACTTGGGTAATTCAGGAACAGCTCCACACACAAGTACAGAGAACAGATAACAGAGATGCTCAAGTGTTTGAGGATCACACTTGCCTCCTGAGTTCAGGAATCGTTTTCCACTCCGGACAACAGGATACTTGTCAGCCAGCCTTTTATCTGGCCAAATCAGTCCATCTGCTGCAAACACCACTTTGTGATTTGTTTCCTGAAATTTCTTTAGCAGTTCTTCAGGGCCCCCGGCAAAGATAACATCATAGCTGAAAAGGAAAGAAAATACATCTGTTAGGTTAGTTTCCTTTTCATGTTTCTGTGTTCAAAACAAGTCATTGGACTATTCAAATTTAAAAATCAAACAGCCCTTTCATTCTGAAAAATGACTCAAATCATATTTAACAATCATGTAAAAATTCTGTACCCTTCCAGGAGAAAAGCTTCCCTCAATATTACTTATCCAAAGTAGTTTCCCCTTCTGTTTTTTAGTCTTCTACATKCTGGACATTCTGTTTTCCTCATATTTTGTTTATCTGAAATTGATTTTCCTATTTCAGGTATTTTGATTATGCTTTTTAAAACAATTAAAAAATATAAAGTGTTAACATCTTAAAAGTAGGACTGAAAAATGACTTAGATGACTTTCACTGGGAAAATCTGGATGATCTTGTTCCTAAATACAAGAGCACTGACTCTTCTGAAAAGTCTTATCAAGAATCTACTTAGATCTCAATGAAGTTGCCCATAAAAAGTGTATTGCATCATTACAAGACATAGATTTCTCCTTCAACGTCTTTACTGTGCTGAAGACATAAAAGGCTCAAGACATCACAATATTTAATCATGAAAGACCTTATTTATGCCTTTGAGACACAATTCCTATTGAGGATAAAGGCCTAAAGGTGGAAGGCTGTTACACACAGCTGAAGGTCACCAGTGTGCCAAACCAGAACAAAACCTGCCTGGGTTTGGCCAAGGTCCTGTAAGAATGGAGCATCCCCAGCCTGGTGGTTTCTTTATGGCTGAACCAAATCCAGATCAATGTTTCTGGGCACAGGAGGTTGGGAACACAACCAAGCAAACCAAGCAAACAAACCAATCCCCCACCATGGGCAGGGATGCCACACACGAGGTCAGTCTGCTCAAAGCCCCACCCAGGCTGGCCTGGAACTCAGAATTTGCCAGGGATTGGGCATCCACAGCTGCTCTGCRTGACCTGTGCCAATGCCTCCCACTTCAAGGTTCACTTTACACAGCATGRAGAATGTCTCAGTGAAATTGTAATCTCACAGATTAGTCTCTGGCTGAAGCAGCAAAATTTTCAATGGCAGCTTCTCAGCCTTGCGGTTTCCTCATCTGAACACAGGAATATTCTTACTCTACACATGTACCTCAGAAATTAAAAATCACTAATCCTGATAACAGGCAAAGGAACAGCAGAGCCAAAAACCAAGGTCTAACCTTGACCAAGACTTYTCTTGCAAAGCCTTTTAGCTGATCTACTTAYGACAGCAGYACCCCTACCTGYAGTGCACAGAACACTTTGCATTGCAATGGATTACCCAGCAATAGTGCCTTACTGACTTATGGTACTCCTCTGAAATTATTCAACATGTCTTTTCTTCAAAGAGGATTTCATGAAACTGGCATAAGAGAACTGAACAACAGCTGGCTTACAAATGTAAAAAAGGATTTTCACCACAAAGCAAAGTATGAACCCTGCAGAGGAAGTGTGTTATGTAGTCTATATAAGTCAGTGGTTTTCTGAAARCTCTGCTATGTTTTTCTGCAACTTTGGCAGAAGTACGCATGAAAGAAATTGTACATTTTGGACCTTCCCCAGTTTCACAGAAAATGCTGTTTCTGCCCAAATTTGCAGGAATACACTTCACTCCCTTTTCCATTCATTTTCTGTAGCSTGACTCAGGGCCAGACTGAGCCTGTAGAACACACAAGAAACAGGAGACACGTTGAAGACAGACAAAAAGAGATCTGTCTGAGGCTTTAACTTAATAGCTCATGGCAGGCTGTGCTTCTCCTCTGYGACCAGGGTAGTGCTGCTGCTGCTAGGACTTACAGCTGCAGGAAGGAACCAAACACCCTGGAACATTGCTTCCAAGGACTGTCATTCTGGGAAAGAAAGCCAAAGTTGAGCAACATGCTGGGCCAGCCACAGGCTCTCCCTGTGAAAGGGATATGCTACTTAATACACAGTTATAAAAAAAGCACAGTTTATAATCCTAAACCCAGAGCTGAGCTGCTRAACTGCAATGGATATTATACAGCTCTATTAATCCAGCAGGAACCTACATGTGCCATAAATGGCCAAGGGCCTCTGTTTTGTCTGGAGGTGACTTTCTGTCACCACACCTCTTCCTGGGAATGACCACCACCCCTTGCTGACAGTATCCTCATCAGCTGCTTTATGAGACTCCTCTTTTTCTCTCCATTCAAAAGAAAAACTTCTTAACACCTGTAAATGCATAATTTGCCTTGTTTACCTGCTTTGTCAGATTCCATTTGGCCTATTCAGACCTCACCTCCTGCTGTAAGGGGGGATTCACTTCAGGCCTACACCACTGAGACCATCACAAAACAGGTCCCAAGACTATCCTTGACAGTTTATACTGTTATTAGGGGTGACACAATGACTTGCTTTAAACAGGACTTCAAAATTTGACAGGGAAAAAGAGTGTAGACATATCCAGGAAAAAGCAGGCTTCCTTGGCAACCAGGAACAGCTCAGATACTCTATTTATTCTTCATAAATCCGTCCAATTAAGTAGAAAGCAAGAAGAAGAAAAATAAAAGAAAGAAAAAAAACCAGAAAGTTTCCACAACCTAATCCCATTTCCTGAGGCTCCCAGATGGCAGATGCTTGGGACTRGAATCCATCCCTCCCTCCCTCCCTTGTAGCAGCAAATCATCCTGGCTATGCACCCTGCACTCCCAGCAACACAGGGAAACAGCAGCAGAGACCCAGGTGCTCTAGAACTGCCCCTGCAATTTTTGCATCCCCAACTTTAACAGTGAGAACTTGCTGCTATTGGAWCTGCAGGGTAAGAGCTCAAAATGCAGGTGAGAGAGTGCCTACTAGTGACTAGCAATGTCACAGAACAGACACAAAACTCCTTTGTCACTTAGACTGTGTCCCCAACCAGGATCTCACCTTAACCATTTTGAGATAAATGGAAAATATAATTCTCTTAGCTTCTGATGAATGTTAAAAAAATTCAACAAAACAAACAACAAACTGAGAGGCTTCAAAATTCTTCCATTACACAAAGAGATGTCTGTGGGAGTTCTGGATGAACAGCCACAGCACCAACCAATTTATCCAGGATACATGGGCCATTAGCCAGGTTCAATCTGAAATGGTCCAAAATAAACCAGAAGTTAGCTCAAGCAAAAACAAGCCTAATTTAAATAGTGTTCCATCTGCAGGCATCTTGCTATCTACACACAGGCACAAGCTGTCCACAGAAGAAGCTCAAACTATTTCCAGAATTCTGAGCCATATAACAAACTGCTGAAAAAAAAACCCAACAAACCAATAAACTAAGTTTGTTAAGTAAACAGTTCCCTAGAAATTACTTGCCTAGTTACAGTAAGCAAACCAGACATTTCCTTTCCCCACCCCCAAGATTAATATTCCAAATGTTCCACAATGAATATAATAAAAAACACTTGAAGAAGAAAGGAAGTTCACGACATTGGTCTTTTCCAAACTTACTGCTACATTGATCAGTGTTTAAAYTGAAAACCAATATTGCTGGGAATGAAAAAGCTCATTAGAATTAAAATATAATGCTAGAATCAGCAAACTGTTTTTTTCTCTCCTGTCTGGAATTAGCTCCACCAGCTTTAAATAAATATGTACTTGGGATTTCRGACTTCAGGAACTTGGGAGGCCTGAAATCCTGTGATTTTTCATGGGAATAAAAATGGCTTTTGCACTTCAGCACATACAGTCCTCTGTACTCTCTCACCCATGCCAGCAGACAGCCTGCCCCTCCAGAGAGTGAATTATGATGGAGAAGAATTTGAGCTAGACATTTGTACCAATGTGATAATAAATTTGCATATTTTACCACATAGGAAGAAAATAGTTGTGAATTAGGATAATAAATTCAGAAATAAAGAAATTAAACGTAAGTAGAAAACRTTTGGGAAATGTTTGACTCATCTGAGCATTAGCACAGAACAAARCCTTTGAAATTAAYCTTGAAAAGTTTCAGCTCTTGTATGATTAGTAGGTCAACACTATGAACAAAAATATATTTACTTTTAGAAAGATTATTTTTACACTTAGCAAATCTGAAACTGAACAAGTCAATAAGAAAAGAAATTGAAAAACTGGATGTGTACCTCCAAACTAGGTAACTTTTACAGACCTAAGCATACAAAAAATATTCAGCATAATAAGCAACCCTTATAATGCTTATTTATAAATTAGTGAAAATTACTTAGATTTTTTGCTTTCTAGGTTTTTCTTTTACTCATCACAAGAGGTAAAATTGAAACAGAAAATTAAGTATTTGAATTTGCTACCAGTTCATTAGGCTACTCAAACTTTCCCAAAGTGTTAACTTATGCAATATAACAAATGAACTTTCCATGAAATGCCAGTGTCCAGCCACTCTGCCTTGTGACTTGTCTGCTCTGCAAATCCTGCCAAGCTCCTGCCTTGAAAAAGCGTCCCTAAATTTCTTCAAGTGTCAAATTTAAAATAAATCAAGCAGGTTAAAAGCTGAAAGAGAATTCTGGAGCAGACATGCCACTGTGAGGTGTTAAGAGCAGCATGGGTGAACYCCTACATGACTCTCCAAGCTCACACTCAGTGCCTCTCTCCAAGGCTGCCCATCAGCAACTGCAGCTTCTGCCCCTGCTTCCAGACCTGGTCCCACACCTTCCTTGCAKTGATTATTTCAGAGCTGTGACCCTGCTCTGGTCAACACCAGTGTGGAAGAGCCTGGTGCCTGCTGCAAGCTGCATTCTGAGCTGCTCTCACCATGCTGCTGTCACAGGAGGAAATAAGAGCAAGAGAAAAGCAGAGGGAAGCAGCAGAGAAAATGTGATTCGAACACATTTGAGTTCTATGCTTTCTGTGACAGGGAGCAGCCTATCTGGCCTCCAGGGAGGATGTTCAAGCATAGCTGTGCTATGAGCTGTGATCTGGCACCTGCAGCAGTACTCTCCATCCTCCCATGACACAGACAGCACAGGCACCAGGCTACAGCTGACACCAACACTGTTTCAGTTCTCCAACACGCAGAAGTTCTCCTGATAAATGTTTTCCTCAGGGAGCCATTTTCCAGCTTCCTCCATATCACTGTTACTTCATGGAACAAGATTATGCCTCTGGTCCCTACTGGACACTTTATTTCTGGAGCTGCATTTGTTCCCCCTCCCATCCACACTCCCAGCCTGCAGCCACATCCTGCTCTCACTGCAGCTGAGCAGGGAGAGGACAAATGCTTGCCTAAAAGCCTGTCAGCTTCCAGCAACATTTTTCTACCCCCTCGAGGCAGCACAACTATGAACAACTCTTACATCTGTAAATCTGTTAAAAAGTAGCAATTGCTCCAGAAAGCAATCTACCATTTTTATGAATGAAGAAAAAAAGACGCAAACTCTCTCAAACAAAGCCTTGAAGAACAAAAGCATCGTGCAACTTCCAGCATGTCACAGCAGCTACTTCTGCATGCCTGCCCAAGCTAACACAAAGACAAGAAGCCAGGTTTGCTCACCATTCAACAAACAGCACAACCAGGTCCTCYTGATCAGCGTAGCTTTCAATGCCTTCTTTCAGCAGCCGAACTTTCTGCCCTCCGCCAATAGAGTTGGGCAGCTCACCACCTTTCCATTCTTCACCTTTTCCAAGAACCTGGAGTAAGAGGGGGGAAAAAAAAGCACTTTTTGCTAGTACTCAAACCCATGAGGCTTTTTTAAAGCAGACCCTTATTGAAAACAGATGCTAAAGCAGAAGCAACACATTAAAGCATAGCAAGCCAGCACTTCCAGCATCATAAGTTTTCCATGTCTGAAGCAACATTCAGCACAATGACATCACTGCAAAAACATGAGAGAGACATTTCTTAACCAAATAAGAATCAAGCAA
>CADDXX010000132.1:568409-662290 GCA_902810485.1 Alauda arvensis
AAAAACATGAGAGAGACATTTCTTAACCAAATAAGAAACAACCAACTGCCTGCTACTGCCATATATCCAAATGTGTCTCCTTCCAAAAAAAAAAAAAAAAAAAACTAGAAGAAAAAAGCTAAGGATTGTTTCAAAATTCATATTAGAAGAACATTCTGAATGAGTCCTTTAAAATTCAGTAACATCCCTTTAGGAACAGGAGGCACAAATACTTTGGTGGATCAGGATATAGCTAATACAAATTACAAGCTTTTTGTAAAAAAAGGAAGGATAGGTTTCCCAGTACATAGCTCACTGTTAAAACTCAGTTAAACATAAAACTCCTCCCTAGCCAAGCACTATAGCAGATCACATGCCAAAAAAAAAGAAAAGAAAAAAAAACCTAAACCACTCTTTACTTGTTTTGAACATTATGCTTTTGGAATATGTAAAGCTTAAAAGAACTACATGGCATGATGTTTTGGACAAATGTAAAAAGCTAAAAGATGTATCCAGAGGTCAGGCTGCTCAGGTGCTCTAGTACAGCTTTATCATATTAGGAAAGATTGTCTCAGTCCTCTAAATTCAGTGGTAGAAGTCAAAGACCCAAGTAATTCCCTATTTATAGTGCAGGCACTGTGGTAAGTGAGCAGAAAAATTTCATAACAGCATCTGAATTCCTGGATTTTCTCTTGGCAGAACCAATTTGTGGGGAAAGTTTAGGAGGTTAGTGCCCTCCCTTTTTCCCAGGGTCATGCAGAGGGCAACCTAAGTACGTGACACACAGAGGCACAGAGCAAGGCAGAAAAGGCTGGCAGGAATGACAGAAACACACTGTCCTCKGAGAAATTACAGGTTCCTGGGAAACACAGAAATTTTCAGTTGTGACCCTCCCTCCTCCCTTGCAGCAGTGTTCCAGCCTTGCTTAAGGAAAGAGATCCAAAGCCCTTGAGTGCAGTACAGCTCCCAGAAGTGTTCATACAAACAAAACTGGCCACACTGAAAAAMGAGGCTCTGTGGCAAAATGTGACAGCACCTGTGAGTGAAGAGGATGCTGACCATGATAGCTACAAACCTCTAAAGCAGCTCCAAAGGCAGGGGAAGCACCTCCCTCCCATGGGGGTTCAGAGGGGCACCAGCAGGTGAGCAACAGGGAGAGCAGCAAGGGCCCTTCCTGCCCCCCAGCTCTGCTGCTGTTTCCCCCTGTCCCAGCACACAATGAAGCTCAGGCAAGGTCAGCTGCCATTTACTGGTTCTGTTTTTCAGCATGGACAGCACAAGTATTTGGTACTAAACACACAATACCTTTACTGTGTAGTTGAAATGCTTGGCAGTTCGCATGAAACGGTGAAAGCCATCGGTTTCTTTGGTTGCTACAGTAAAGACTAGAAGTTTATCTGAGGAAGAAAAGGAAAGAACAGGCATTAGTATGCTTTCAGGGCACAGTTTGTAACATAAAATGCACTGAACAGCACTAGCTCAGGRTGACTTTCTGCATCTCATTCAAAGAGAGGAGGCAAATAGGCTGCCACAGTACARATATTACCAAACAACACCTGCTATGTGCTGTGTTTAAAATTATCCTCTGGAAAACTAAGCAAATGAGTCTATTTACTCTGTAAACAACTAGTTCAAGACACAAAAACAAAGCTAATATGACTACTGGACAGGAAGAAATCCTCAAAACAAAAATAATTTGCTACTTTTCAGTCTGAGCTAATCCTGTTACCCGGTACCACAGGACTGGGCGCTGGTAAGAGAACTTCACCCAACCCCAAGAACTCCCCTGAAAGCCAACAGTGCAACTTCTCATGAAAATAAGTCAAAGAAACCCAACCAATGAAACCAATCCCCAACAAACAGCGTTTAGTGCTTTTAAGTCCTTGGGCAGAGACAAAAGAGCAAGGAGTTTGCTTGGTTTTTTTTTTATTCAGAGCATATGTACATTAAAGCACTGCTAATTTTGCCCTCTTACTGCAYACAGGCAAGACCATGCAACCAATTTCCTCTTCTCATTCCAGAGCTTTTAACACAGTTCAAATGGGGTCATGAATTTCCACTAATTAGCTTCCCAATTAAACTACTGAACAACATTTAGAATCCTATGCAATATGCTGCATAATGAAACCAAAAAATCTGAAGATACGAGAAGGCTTTATCCSTATCTAAAATCAAGTATTTAATCAGGCCAGCCTGAATGCCAGAGTTCAGTTTCCCCAATTCAGGCCAAGTTCAAGCAACAGCTGCCCTCTAAASAGAGCCCATGAGATCAATGCTTACAATAAAATAAAATGTATCATCTATGCTGAGTATTCCAGACAGAGTGCCTCTTACTGCATTACTTGCCAAAAAAACATCCTCTGGATTTACCTTCCTCAGTCCAGTAACATGTGCAAGGAGTTTCTGTATGGAAAACATTCCTGTTAACTCTTCAGCCTTGTCCACCACCACAGGCTGAGCAGCCCTCGGATACCCAAGACATCATCCTGAGTGTATTCAAACCACCCACCACTCCCCTTTTGTTTTATGTGACACCAGCAAAAGTTAACACAAAAGATGATGACACAGTTCCCACGTTGCAGAAGAAATGCACCATGCAACTTCCTCATGTGATGCTCTGCAGCCAATACTTCAAGTGTATTGACTCAGGCAGAGATACCTGTCAGAATACAGAAGAGTTTGTAGAGAAACATAAACCCCCTGTTCTAATGACATCCAAGTCTGTCTGAAGCAGCCACAGCAGACAAACCCTGCAGGCCAGTCTCAGGTGGCACCTGTACTGCTCACACTGAAATACAGCTCAGACCCAGCCCAAGTCACCAGGTCACCTCCAGAACATCCTGCCAGGTGTGACAGTGTCTGGCTGCTCCATCCTCAGCAGCTCTGCTGCTGTACACGGGRTAGAGCAGGGATAAGACAAGCACAKGTGAYACCTTCTCTGCTTCTTACTGCTCTCAGTTTAAGGGTGTTCCTGACTCAGGTGGTGCTCCTGCAAATTGCAGAACACTTGATCTGCTTTGTGACCTTGCTGTTCCCTGGTCACTCCTTGGACAGATGAAACCTTTAAGCAGGGAGAACACCCTCTGCCCAGTCCCCACACCACCAAAACCAATCCATGCCTAGAGCAGGGCTCCTGCAATTTTATCTGATACTGCCCGAGTTCCTCAGCTACAGACAGCATTTCTACCTGCTCTCCCCACTGCACACAATTTTGTGGATTTTCCCTCACATCCTGCTATTGTTTTTAGGTAGAGTTTTTGGTGTTTTGTTTGTTGGTTTGCTTGTTTGTTTTGTTAGGGTTTTTTGTTTTCCCTTGGCTGGGGGTGTCTGGGAGGCACGTCTGTGAGCAGGGGGACAATGCACAATCCTTTTCCTCAAAGGTCCTAGAGACAATTTTAACTGCTGGCTCTACTGAACCAGACTGACATCCTGCAATACAATACACAACAAAGGAGAAACTGAAAATATTGTGAATTCTTCCATCAACTCAACCTGAACATCCAAAAATTTTGGAAAGACAGGTWTGGAAAATTAACCTTTTTTCTCCCCTTAAGTGCTAGMAGACTTTTGTAGCAAAGAATCAGAAGAAAAACCCCCAAGTACATCTCAAAAGGACAGGAGGACCTCACAGCGCAATGAGTTCACACGGACTCACAAAGAGACAGAAACAGAGCAATAATGGCTCAATACCTTCCAGACAGTTTATTATAAAGATCACGCACCACAAAATTGATTTTAAAAACTGTATCTTAGACTGTGACTAAGACAGAACTGAAGACAGAGGAGGGTTTTCCTCTGTGAAGRAAATTACAACTACTCTTTTGTTCAAGCACTACATTTTCCAATTACAGGAAACTGGAAAAATCTGATCATACCAGAATTGCACCATCAAACCAACTGGATCCATTATTAAGTTTCCCAGGTGACCAGATCACTGACTATAACCATGGAATTTGGTTTGAAGYAGACATATTTCACACCTACACATTGCTAAGAAGTGCTAACAGCAAAGATCTCAAAAATCTGTACTAGACAACATGATGTAAATGGCAAAATGTGGGCTGCATCAGATTCCTTCCACAGTTACTAAGTCAAAGGAAGATTAAACTAACATACAAGTACAGTTTGGCAAGAAAAAAAAAAAAAAAAAAACTACTGTTCTTTATAGGACACTGTTACTCTCTCTTAATGGAATACACATTATTCATGTATTTAAAGATTTACTATGGAGTCTGGTATGTTACTTTTCGTGGAACAGGAGGAAAGAGAATAATGTGCCAAATCAGAAGGGATTTCAACCTGAACTATACRAAATGAAGAAAGCTGAGCAGGCAAATAATACAGTGTATATTGGTATGAAATGGCAGAAGAGCCCATACTGCACCAACAGACAATGAAGCAATCTAAAGAGGCTGCCTGAGTGGGGTTTGCAAACAGCCACAGAAAAAAAGAAAGCTATTTTAAAGGTACTATTTACATTGGAAATGTTTTCTTTTTAACATGTTTACCCATGGTCTTTTTTTTTTTTTAATTAGAGTTGAAGAAGCTTAAGAAGTTTTTTTCATATCTTTGTTGTACCACTGACTTTTAAGTGCAGGTGGTACTTCTATACCTTTAAGTGCAGTCGAAGTGTAGTAATTATTGCATTGGAAGTCCCTTTTGAATTAGTTTCTTTAGAGATTACTTAGTCTTTGCTGGGGTCTTTTTTTTTATTTGTTTTGTGGGGTGGTTTATTTTTATTTTTTTAAGCTGTGTCTGACCAAAGAGCAGAGAAACATGCTTTTATTCTATATATAGTATATTTGGAGAGAGAATGCAAACTGCAGTAAATGATAGTTACCTTGGCACATTATAGAGGGTATTATTAACCGAATGAGGAAAGCAGAACCATCCTCCTCCAGCTAATAAAAAATATTAGCCTAGTTCCTGTAGGTTGCTGTGACTATATTTAGATGTGACAACTTGCACAGTTTCACTGGCAGATTTCGACTAAACACAGCATGGGAGGTGTTTGTTTATTCCAGTGGACGTGAATGAAGAGAATGCTTCTGACCACTAAATACTCCTGCTTATTTCTTTTTAACCTTTTCAACTCCATTTGCTTTGAAAAWTCTATTCCACACTCATTACATTTAGGTACAACAACTTCTTGGAACACTTATCCCATTTGTGCATAGCAACAAGTGATTTCCAAGTTCTCACAGGAGTGTCAAGGTGAAGCACAGCACTCCCAAGCAGTAAGTTTATCCAAGTGTCATTTCCATTTCAGGATGCACTCAGCTATTTCAGCTGCTGCCACCCACAGTGAGGCCCTGCTGCCCAGAGCAGGTTTGGYCCCAGGACACCCCTGGGTGCAGGGGTTCAGGGCTGCACCAGGAAGTGAGTGAGTGCCCAGAGCCCCCAGCAGCCTCCAGCTGTGCAATGAAGACCCAGGCACAGCAGGGGAAGGATGTCTGCAATTGCTCAGACCCCAAGCTGCCACTGTGGCCTGGTACTCGCCAGTGAGAGCATTGCAAAATCCCCACAAGGAGTTCCAGCTGCAGCTGAACACTATTCCTGCTTCACTTGAACACTATTCCCCTCCACAAACCCCTTCCCTGCATCGAGGTGCCCGCCCTGAGGAGCTCTGCTGTGTGACCTTACACCCAGGCTTGAGCTCTGCTATCAACCCTGACTATGCACCCCACACAGGGACCAATTCCATCTTGGGAGTGTCCTCCAACAGGAACAGCATCCTCCAAGAGCAAACTTCCAGGAGGCCAGGGACACAGCAGGTGTTGCCACTGCTCCCCCTGGCAGGGTGCTGAGCTGCCAGCTCCCCTGC
Organism: Alauda arvensis; assembly: GCA_902810485.1. Lineage (NCBI taxonomy): Eukaryota > Metazoa > Chordata > Aves > Passeriformes > Alaudidae > Alauda > Alauda arvensis. Next base: position 574,213 of record CADDXX010000132.1, read on the forward strand.
ACACAGCCTGCCAGAGGCACCTGGCACTCACCCAGGGCACTGCTCAGCCTGGCACTTACTTCCACAAGTCAGTTTGTGTAAAAAGGAAATATAAACCCTCTGCTGAAGTTCAACAGGAAGGCATGAAAAAAAAGTCTCCCAAGAGCTCCATGCCAGGTATGTGTTCGGTCACTAGAATGAAATTGTGTCAGACAGATTTTCAACAGTTACACCCACAAAACAGCTGTTCTGTTTTGAAAACAAGCCTGAGAGGGCACGCGTTTAGCCAAGAAAAGTATATCCAGTGACTAACAGAATTCATTTTTACATGCAAATTAGAAACCCTCTAGCACACAAGTTGTGAAAGACAACAACGCTGCACATGGAGCACATGTGGTGCATTAGTAAATCCAGTGAAAGTTTATCAGAACAACTCACTCTTCCAGTCTTTTTCTTCTGCTATTCAGAGACCTGACTGCATCATAAATATTTATTTCCAGAACCAAGATCAATAAAGCAGAGCCTTTACCTGGCAAAGTGAACTGCCTGGCAAGGTCTAAGCCAGGAATTACCACAGCAGGACCGCTTTAAGTAGCGGTGACCTTTCTCCTTGTATCCTGGCAAAGAAGCATGCAAAGAACTACAGTCATTCCTCACACACCCACATGGTTCTTATTTATCTTGAATGAACACTCTCAGAGATTACTGAGTAATTTYTACCAGGGGTTGTGGGCACTAGTATAGTAGCTTCAGAGCAGCCAAAACTGAGGATATTGCTCACAGCCACACGGAAGCTGACATTCAGCCCTTGGATTCAAGTACTACAGACTTCCCTGGAGTAGAAGTGAGCTGGGAGATCAAAGGACATCTGTTCATGGTACCACATTATGCCATYAAAATCTATATCTTTAAAACTAGTGGCTTGTAATGGTAAATAAATGATGTTTGGTATTTGTAATACATTTTTCTCCATATTCTAGTGTCTACATCAGCCTACTTCCCTGTTTGCAGATTACATCCCACCCTCAGCTGCTCAAGAAAATTCTGGTAGTACTAAAGCATAGGCTGGACAGATACCTGGAAGAAGCACATGGATTCATCCAAGCTCATTGATAAAGCTATGTGATTATCTGCCATGTCTCATGAATGTCTGGTAATGTGGGAAATCAACAGGATAAAGTTTCCTACCAAAAAAAAAAATTGGAAGAAAAAACCCCCAAACAAACTCCAAGCAAAGCACAGACTTGATTCAGCATGCCTTGACACCTCATGCAAGCATGCTTCTCTGTCATTGGAGAAATGCACTAAAGCTCAACACAACTGCAATTGTTTTCAGCATGGATTCCTCTTGTCAAACTTAAAAAGCACAAAACCCAGTTCTTCCACATGCTTTYGAGACAAGCTGAAGCTCTGCAGATAACAAGAGAATCACCAGTGGTGCCAACAGAAACTTCCCTATTTATATGGACTCAGTCTGTACGTTCAAATCCCGAGAAGCATTAAGACAGCTAAAATACCAAAGCACACTTTTTGAAAATCCACATACTCTGAAAAGATGTCCAACAGCTGGAGATGGGAAAAACCCATCACATACAATGTAAACATGATTGTAAGTTATACCTACAGACGTATGCTTGGTTATTGTAATCCAGCAGCAAACAAAGATCTTAAGTACACAATGAGAAAAACACAAACTCTATGTATATACACATCCAGTGAGAGCTTATGATGTACATATGCTCAAATAAAGCAGTAAGCCAACAGAAGAGTTTCTGGTCAAATACAACTTTTGGCATAAAGAGGGAAAAGACAGAGCCATCCGGCAGCTGTTTATTTTCCCCCTAGGATTCTTCAGAAACACAGCAATGTGCTGAAATAGCAAGCATGGTCATCTTCTTTTCTCAGGAAATAAATGTGCATTACACTGCAGGAGGGGGAAAGAYGACTGGGGCATAAAACAATACTACTTCATACTTGAGAGTCCTGAAGCTTTTTTAATCCGATCTTTATACAATACAGTCATCTTCCACTCTGCAGAGAACACTGCTGCATGCCTCCACTCATCCCACACTTCACTGCTTCCCTGAGAGGCAGGATCGTTTCTAAGTCCCACTAATCATAGCCATGATCACATAGTAAGATTRGATTTTCTGCAGTTCAGTACTATGGTTGGATTGATGCTAAAAACTATCCTTAGATGGGAGACAAAACATGCTTGAAAAGCTCATGAAAGATCAGAAAGTGGTACAAGTTAAAAGATAAGATTCGACTTAACAGATAGCAAGTTAAGAGTAGTCATGCACTGCCAAACACATACTGATTTTCTATACCAATACAATTCTTGTGTGAGAGAGGTTTTCTAAGAACCAATGCCTCTAAAGGCCAGAATCTGAAGAAGCAGACCTTACTGTGCAGACCTCAGTTTGATCTGTTTTCCTCTGTRTGACAAGCCTCCCTTTAATCGCTGCACTTCTATGCATACATGTCTTACTGCAAAATACAGACAGTAACACAAACATTGCTTCTGTAGCTCCCAAAAATGTATGATATTCTTCTTGGCCAGCTACTAACAGATCTGTGGACATCTTTCTTTTGATGGTATAAATTTACTGCAGAACTAATGGAAGTAGACAGGTATCACCTCTGCTACCACCTGATCTTTATACTAGTTTAACCTGCAGGAAAAAAACAAAACAAAACAAAAAAAAAGTACTTCTGTGTTTCAGCTGTTGCGAACAGTTTGTAACCACAATTGGCATTTATGGTTATCAGGCTCACTCAATGTATGGGCTGCCTATGGATTCCTGTGATCYTCCACATTATCTGTAACCCTTGCTGAAGTTACAGAGCAATAGCTACTGGTATCAAAGCTGTCCACACTGTCCCAAGCCAGGGAATAGACCTTATAAAGGCAAGAAGCTTTCAGAAGCTCTCTAAGGAAAGAAATATTGAAAGTACCATTTCCCACTTTCAATTACTGGTACATCCTCTGCCACACTACATGCTGCCTGTTACAGGGCTCTCCCTCCTCCCATGTGTTACAAAGGAACAAAGAAGCTGAGTTAGCAAAAACACATCCTTACACTRAGCATGAGCTGCTCTGAATTTTCTCACAGTAGAGAATCTATGTCAGATTAGCACTTGCTAACACACACCCCCTGGACGAGATTTTTTTTTTCTCTACAAACTGAAATTCCCTTAGGCTTTAATTCACAGCACACAGTGGTGTGAACAAGCATTTTCCTCTTCCATGCAGACAAAYGGCAAGTGTACAGAGCTGCTGCTCACTGCTGTCTTCTATCACATTGTTTCTRATGCAGCAGCTAAAACAGTTACACTAGAATTATCAAATATTGAACAGAGCCAGTTCCAAACCAATTAAATAAAAAGTTTGTGACACACAAATCACAGCTCTTTCTGTATATCTATATCCATACCTACATTTTCAAAAATTAGCAGGAACTCCCAATATACAACTGATTTCAGGAAGCATTTGGAAGCTGATTATGTCTCAGCTCTTAACTTACTTTCTTTTAATTCAGTGGTATTGAATAAATAGTCAACAAGAGCTCATTAAGAACTGTATGTGCACTCATCAATCACGCACGTCAGCCCTGAGTGCAGCACTGGCCAGTGCTCAGGCCTGCACTCACTCTAATGCAAGATTTCCTTGTTTTGATAGTTGAACAAAGCCAAATACAAGCAGCAGTAAAGTGTTTTTCCATCAGGTTCCATCAGAGGACTTGAATGAGACCCTGTGTACTGAGTCAGCTATTGTGCAGTAAAGCAAAGATAAGATGTATTCCTCAGTTCCCAAACTAAGAAAAAAATTGAAATGGACTGTTTGTAAATGACATCATTACCRTGCACGAAGGAACTCCTAGCTGCCTAACTTCCTGGCAAATGGGGAACAGATCAGGTTGCAGCTGTTTATGGGTGCCCAAATAGAACTCAAACCACAAAAATCCCGCGAGCAGAGTGGATGGAGTCATGGCACAGGCTGTGCCTTGCTTGAACGCACGGCTTGGACAGCCCCTCTGCAAACTGTCATCAGGCCTGTGCACTGAGAGCAGGACACAATCAGCATCAGCTGCCTAAGTGAGAAAGTTTACTCAGCTTCTGCCTTTTTGCAGCCTTGCCCTCTCTTGTCTCCCTCGTAAATACGTATCTGAGAAGAGCATGTTTCTTCTCGGGCTGTTGTTTAACTAAGCCAGCTGTTTAAACAGAAGTGGTCACACACAGCACCAGGCATTGCTGAAGTCCATCTTTTGACAGCTAATCAATCCATCAATGAAACTCCGCAGTTAAGATCTGCAATAATAGTTTTTTCTTTGACTAGTCTTTAAAAAAGAAAAAAAAAAAGAAAAGTAACCGAGGCTGGAAGTGGGGCCATCCTGMAAACCCACAGCTGTCCTTTGTGCCTGCACTGTGGTTCATGTTGTAAGCAGATGCTACCACCCAGATCAGTCAGTTCATTTGAAAAAGCTGCCCTACAGCTTCACATCTGGCCCTGTGTCCGAACACTGGACAYGTAAAATTCTTCACACACAAGTAACACTACTTCAGAAATAATTAAAAAAAAAAAAACCTAGACATTTAAAAGTTCCCTTTTCTGCGTGAACAAGAAACTTAAACTCCACACTTGTGCCCTGTCCTGTACAACTCAGTCCTTCAAATAATGAAATAAAAAATTCTGTGGTACTTGTGACACAAGACACCACAGCATGGCATGTATGATGTATATTTAAAGATGTTTTTAACATCATACAACTTTAACATCCAGCAACTTTAATACTTAAAGTTATGGGCTTGGTTCTGATCCAGCACATGTACAATCGCTTTACAGTGATGTAAAGCAGAATTATGTAAAAGGCTCACAAAGATGCTGCATTACAGTTTCATGTGAATTACAAAACTAAAGGATCTATTTTTACTTTACTTTTCACTTTAAGGAAAAATCTAGACAYAGTTCCATTAACCCTAAAGTTACTTGTAGGGTCAGGCTGTGCTTGCAAGCATGTATTTCTTGAGAGTGAAGGGTCATTTATTCTCTAAAGCTACATTACCTCACATGAGACACAAACTTGCTGCTAATCTGTTTGATCTAGTTGTGCTTCGAGCTGGAGAGAACCCTGCTACTGTTCAAATTAAGAGAGATCAAAATATTCTTCCCTTTCTAACCTGTTTGCAACTGCTCCCTCAAAAACTAAAAAGAACTAACTTATCCATGAAAACAAAAATGCCCTTACTGCAACCATGCTTACTCCCCATGACAAGGGAATTCCCTTGAGTAGCATGTCAATTAATTTGTAATTCAGACTGGCAGCTCTACACAAATGGAAAGATACTGCTTTTGATTACACAGAGCAATAGTGCTAATTCAACAGACAAACACTTCTCCATGAAAAGACAAAGTCACTAATGCTTAAGTAAGCAGCAGTGAGGGAAAAAGCTAAAATCTTGTCCATGAATGATGACTCTCCAGAATATGCCACCAACCTAAAGAAAACCCTGAGAAATGTTAGTTTAGATCCTTGACAGAAATACACTTCACACAAACCACCCCCAGCTCAGATAAATAGAGCAGTCATTCCACTGTGCCCYTTCAGTGCCATTTACAGCATCCAGKGTTGATGATAAARGTCACAACTGTTTTACYTCTCCTTGCTTTAACAGAAAATGCATTTTACAGTCMAAGTTGCAGTAACCCCAATGTATATCACAGAGCAAAGCAATGTCACATCCAACCCTGTGGTGTACTTCCACAGACTAATTATTACCTTCACCTATCAAAAGAAGGGAAAGCCTGACTAAATCAACGTTTTTTTGGGTTTTACTGAAGAGACTGGCATTGTGCAGCCTCTAACCCAAATGCTACGAAGAACTCAGACTGCAAACCTTGGGTGTCTTCAAGGATGAGTATTTTCCAGGGAAAAATACATTGATGAAAGCACAACTTTGCTGCTCTGCACATCTACAGCAATGTTTGCTTAACTAACTTCCCAACACACACACCTTCCACTAGACACTGTTTTGGCATTCACTATTTAATTCAAAGCTAGAGGCTAAAGATGCCTCCATGAGTAGGTAATTTCCATCTAACTGGTGCACACTGATGGTACCTGCATGATGYACCCCAGCCACAGGTAACCCAAKCACTGTCTACTGCACACTCACTTCTGGGTTCATCACCCTCTGCTTTYACCCTTCTCCTCTAAGGGGCAGCTKTTTCATACACTCCYCACAAAAAGGGCACAAAACTCCRYGGGATCWGGAGGAGGCTTTTCCACAACACAGGTTTATGYAGCAGTTTTAGGTACTGTGGTGACAGGAGACAGAARTAGCACCMSTGAAAGAGGCAAGAGACAGAAAACYGGGCAGAGAGACAGGGGCAGGCACAGAGGGCTGTGCTTACGGCCCCTCCTGCACCAAGCAYGCCGAGGCTGTCAGTACTCCTAATAAGTATGTCAGGATGGTTGAATGACTGAATTCTCTTGTTTGGGCATCACAGGTGACCCAGAAGGAAAGGCCTATCGATCGCTGTCACTCACACCATTTAGGCTGCGCCCAAATTAACAGAAATGGCAGCAGTACATGCTGCATCTCAAAATGAGTCCTTGCAGAGCCAGACCAGCCAGCAATTACAGCTCRGATCATTTGTGACCAGCACTTGAGGGACACTGGGGTGGAGGAAAGCCCAGTGGCTCAGWGTTCCACAGCCAGCTGAGCCGCCACACCTCCCAGCCCAGCTGCTCTGGGAAGCCACCCACGCTGCTGGAGCCCCCCGAGCCACCCCTCCCTCTTTGGGAGGGCACAGAAACAGCAACAAACCACGGGGTCCTCTTCAAACCCCTTCTGACAGCCACCATTACAACCTGGGCCCCATCGCCACAGCGCGGCTCCGGCCAAGTCACCACAGCCGCTCTGGGGAACAGACTCGAAGGCTACAAAGTCATTCTCCATGCAAATAGCTGATTGATAAAACATCCTAGGTGAGAACATTATCTGCATCTGCTGCCAAGAGAGTGTCTGCCTCTCACACAGTCACAAATGTCATTTCTACTGACTCTCTGTGTGCCACCATAAGCAATCTGCAAGCGGCAAACACGGTGCAGTGGAAATATTTCACCACTGATGTTTTAACACAGAAACTGTTGCATCCTCACCACACAGGAGCCAGTGTTTCAGAGCTCAACAGTGCTCTTCTCTGTGACTGCCTGAAACATAAACCCGCGGCCGAGGAAGGGGCGCAGAGGGATTTCTGCAAACACAGTTTGCCACAGGGCCGCACCGGCTGCTCCCTGTRACCAGCGCTGTGCAACAGGCAGCGCTCCTGCAATGGCTTCAACAAGCCTTTCTGTAAAGKCTGATTCCGAAATAAAGATGCAGCTTGGCAGTTGGCTCCAGACAGTCTTGTTAGAGCTTTTGTCGAAAGTAAGCAACACTAATGGACTGCATTAAAAACTGACGTGTAAATTGTGCCTTCCCCTGCTGTTTTACACCGAACTGTACGAAGTATCAAGAGACTAGAAATTAAAAAACAGATTTCTAGAAACAGAGGYGCAATAAGGTCTGCACTTCAAGTAATACAGCACAGACTCGGGGAAAACATTTAAGGGTTAAAACTGGAATAAAAACAAGTAACAGCAGGCAGTGTCTGAGGTCAAAAAACTACTCTCAGAGTGGTTTCAGTTCAGCAGAGATTACTACAGTTCAGGCTACTCATGYCTAAATTAAAACGTCTTAAGGTCTTCCTGAATGAACACCTACATATAAACCTATCAGTGCTTTCCTGCACTGTAACTTGTGTAGAAGCATTTTTTATTAATGATATAAAGCAGACTATTTTTGGGTTGCTGAATCACACAGTGCTGTCTGGAATAGGGACTCTGCTTTGTACACATTTGAAAAGCAGCAGGATTAAAGAAAAACCCTTACCATGCCATCTMTTAGTTTACACCAGCCCGAGAGCACACATTTCAAGTGCACAGCTAAAACAAACCATTACTTGAATAGATATGTTTGCGAGAATAACTGTTTGACATTACTGATATCCAAAGAAGTTCAACTTATMATCTCACTGCCCTGAAAACAGGGATAGGAGCTCAACTTTCTGCTCAAACCTGTCCCCAGGGGGTGCATTCCAAGGGGCAGCAAAGGCTGAAAGGGCAATGCTCACACCAACACACAGCAACCACACCACAGCCTTCAGAGAAATACTCKGAATGGCCAAAAGTAGCAAAGTACTACAAAAACTGGAAATTACAACTTGACTGAGTGGTTTAGTATTCTTAAACAGTTTTGGTTTTTTTATTATTATTTGAACATTTTATCAACTAAATCAGTAATTTTAATATCAAAGTTAGAACGTGCTGACAAAACTTGCTGCTCAAATAAAGAAGTCTCCTGGCTCACCCCGGAAGAAATTAAGCTAGATATTAAAAATAACTTGATAACTCTTGAGAAAACAAGCCAAGAAATGAAACTGTTTTGGATTTCATGTGGTAATTCATCGTGTGGGATGAAATACCTTTGTATGCCTAAAACAGAAATCAGAAGTACAGACTCCAAACAGCATTAGAGCAAAACATATGTTTTGGCATATTGTTGGACATACATGTGCTTGGATACCTCTCTCTGAGGGAATTTCCTGTATACATTTMTTTATTTTACATGCTGAAGATAAGTTTTTTTTCTACATCCCGGTTCCTTGAAGCAAAAACCACTACACGAGTGAAAGTCAGGGAAGGCTCTGCAGGACGGGAAGGGGCACTGGAGCCTCCGGCTGACTTCTGCACGAAAAAAAACCTCACCAGCGGTTGCTCAAGTTCAGAGAAGCAGTGACTGATGCTATTGCTTTTCCGAGCACTGGAAAAATATGTTCATCAACACCTTGTCTCGTGGAGACARGAGAAAAAGGGGCGGGGAGCGGCCAACGAGAAAGTTGGAATCTGAATTCCCCTCAAGGAATCTATTTTTTTTTTTCCCCTTAAGTGGAATTAGGTATCTATGAACTCCAGGGCGGATTAAGACCTTTCAGCCGAGGGGTTCGTCTCGACGGCAGCCTGGGGAGCGCAGCCCCGGCGGCCCCTTCCCCCAGCGCCGAGCCGCTCCGCGTTACGGTGCGGGGCAGGAACGGCGGGGAAATAAATAAATAACGCGGCGAAGCGGCGGGTCCCAGCGTTCCCTTCCCGGCGGATGTTGCCGAGCCGGCAGGCACAAAGCGGCCGACGCCGCCCGGCCAGCAGCGCATCCCCCACACTCCTCCCGCGGGCAGGGCCACCGCATCCCAACCCCCGTACCGCATCCCAAACCACGCACTGCACCGCATCGCAATCCCTCTACCGCATCCCAACCCCCGTACCGCATCCCAAACCACGCACTGCACCGCATCGCAATCCCTCTACCGCATCCCAACCCCCGTACCGCATCCCAAACCCCGTACCGCACCGCATCCCAACCCCCGCGCCGCGCTCACCTGCGGGGCCGGGGCGCCGCTCCGCCGCCGCCGGCAGCGCCAGGGCCAGCAGCGACAGCAGCAGGAGCCGCGGCCACCGGGAGCCGCTCCTCGCCATCTTCGCCCTCCGCACCCGCCGGCCTGCCCGCTCCACCAGCCCCCGACAGCGGGGGAAAGGGGCGGCCGTGGAGAACCCGACGGGAAAAAGGCGCCTGGGGACCGCGGGGCCAGACACCGCTCCTCCTCCGCGGCGGGCAGGAGCCGTGGGCGCGCCCCCCGCGCCGGGCTTTATACGGCGGTGGGAGGGCCGGGCAGCCAGAGCACCGGCGGCGCTACAGGAGCCGCTGTCGGCGCACGGTGCCGCCGCCGCCGGGGAGGGGCGAGCGGCCAAGCCCCGCCTCGGCCCCGCCGCGGGCGCGGCGCTGCACAGGCCGCGGGCACGGAGCCGGGAGCTGCCGGGACCGGCCGTGCCAGCCGGGTGCGGATGCGGGGGACCGGCCGTGCCAGCCGGGTGCGGATGCGGGGCACCGGCCGTGCCAGCCCGGTGCGGGGAGCGCTCCCGCCTTTGCTGTGCGAGCGCTTACGCTCTCCTGTCCCGCTGAACACTTGCTCAGTGCTTTCATTGGCCGTTATGTCCCGGTAAAGCTATTCCCGAAAATGTGATTTTGTTCGGGAGATTGTGAGCATCTGAAGCCCCCTACCTGCGCCGTGAGCCGAGGGAAACGATGCGAGCCTTCCGCCGGTGTGCCCTGATGGCATCGGGAGCRCACTGCCCATCCGCTCTGCTTGAGAAGGACACGTCTGTCAAAACCTCCATCACCTCAGCGTTCAGCTGACTCAGCTCGTTTGTCTAATTAAAACACACAACACTGCTACATTTTTAACATTAAATAATATCAACAAAAAAAAAATCATTGCAGGCAAGCACGGTAATGATAAAGTACTGGCCCACCTTCACTCATTTTCTTATTGTGATACAAAGCACATTAAAAAATCATAAATGTTTAAAAGTGACATAAAATTATAAAAGCAGATGTCAACCTATTGGAATCAGTGTAGATTTACACCTTGGAAATACTATTTGAACACCAAAGGCATAATCCAAAACAAAAATTAGTGGTGAAAGTAAGATTCATGTATTTGAGTTCCACGTATATAACCATCAAATAGACACCTCATTTTTTTATCCTAAATGTCTCTATGGGCTTAACAGATGTTCTTTTTTGGACCCRTAGAGAACAGAAAAAGAAGGGGAAAAGAAAGGGAAAACTTGACCTGGGCTACTACAGCTCTAAGAAGTGTGTGCTGTTATTTGGAACTGAGGGCAGAAAGAGCCTGCATTATTCTCCCAGATGCCTTTATGCTTAATTGGGAGAGCTCAATTCTTTCTGGATCACACTGCACAGACAGCAGGGATGGAGAGCAAACTAAATAAAAAGACCGGCTCCTTGGTCTGAAGGAGCTCCTGCAACGTAGGGGCTCATGAAAGCAGCAGCTGGGAACTAAAAATGTAATCATGCAATCGATGGAGAAACAAAAACCATCCTCCAGTTCTTGGGCAATTACTCATGGTSTACTTTTTCCTCCCACCTCTCCCAGGCATGCAGAGATTCACCAGAGAACAAATATGCTTTGAATGCAGACAGTATGACCACATTACTGCACACATCCATGAACAGCCTCTGCTCCCTCCTCCAAGAACCAGCACCACTGCTGCTCATCACCTCACCACATTTGCTGAAAGCGAGCAATGCCATGACTGGGATGATCCTGCAAGAACATCCATCTTCGGGTTTGGTTTTTCAATAAGTAAGTTCAAGAGATTTGGCTAATGGAAAATGAAGATGGAAAAAGTAGTTAATATATCACAGCTGTAGTTTTAAGATAGAAAACAGTTTAAACRAGCATTTCAAAAGAGGTCCTCAACAGATCAAACCTCACCTCAGATCCAGAACAGCTTAATGGTAAAACTTGTACTGAGAGATAGAAAGAAAGTATAATTGCAAAGCTGAAAAAATAAAAAAACCTCATTGAGAATAAATCACTAAAGACATGTAGAATACACTGAGTACCATCAATCCTGAAAGAAATCACAGATTTCTTCAATAAAGTCTGAGAGGAAAAAACAGGACCAYTGGGTATAATTTCAGAATACCATGGAGATGATGTCATGGCTCCYAGGGATGGAATGGGAATCAGACAAAGCTTCAGCCCCTAGAATTGAGAGTACAATCAGTGGCTGATGGTCACGTACATACCCAGTGCTTTGAGAAATCACAGMCATAAGTGGCTGCTTTCACCAGAGAAAATGCACAGGTCCTGAAACACCACTGTTAGGTGGAAAGCAATGGGCATAAAGAGGAGAGAGAGTCCGAGAGGAATCCAAGAGGCATTTTGTTATCAAAATGCACAAGTAAACAGTAGCAGGGAAGAATGAAAAGAATTGGTGAAAGAACTCTGTAAATATGCAACAGTGAACAGAAAGGAAATAGCTGGCAAAGACAGATTTCTAAACTAGSAAGAAAATGGGTTGAGAGAACTGTGATATAAACACAGCTCATACCTGTAAGTGCAAGCCCAGACTTGGACTAGAAATTTATGCATTTTCTTGTCATTTTCCATGGTCTCTTGAAGGCTAATTTCAATTTTAGACTGTTCTTAGAAAATGCAAGCTTTGTCCCCAGAGAGAAAACAGAGCTGAGAGCTACCCAAAATACTGCTTTCAAAGTGACAGATGTGKTCAAGAAATCTCCTACCCCCAGAGGCTTCACTTGGACATTGGCTTATGGAAAGGAAAATGGTTGTGAAACTCCAGAACTGAGCTGCACCAGCTGTGCAGGGCTCAGGGGCTCTGTCTTGCCCTGCTCTCACAGACACTTGGGTTATAAATGCTGCTTTTGTGCACAAATACCAGCTGCAATGCCTGAACTGGCAGCTAGTGGTTAGCAGCATCTTCAGCTCTCCTGGTGCTTTTGGAGGCTGCTACAGGACTGTATTATTGGTGTAGCATCTGTAACACTTAAAACACTTAAATATCTGAGCTCCTAAGCTGAAACTTACCCTCAAACCAAAACAATTTTAAAGAATAACATAGGCAGTATGTAGTGAAATGTTCAAGGATGCCTGTTAAGCTACAGAAGTTCACTCCTGAAGCAATTCCTACAGATGTCCCAAGAAACAGGCTCACATTCTTGCTGTCACTATTTGTTCCTTTGATTTTTGACTTTATTGAGCCTTTTCCCCTTCCTCTTCAASAAGGCAATTTCTTCATAAGAAATGAATCTGTTAAGTAGGCAYGGAGGACAGCAGAGAGTTTTAGCTGTGAGGCTTTGAACATGGGACCCTAAGGAGTTTTTTCATCATAAAACAACAGCAGCAGTGAGGAAAAGAAGAATGGGAGCAACTGCAAGCAGTCCTCACTTCCAAAAGTAACTGTGAAAAGTGATTTTCTAGCCTCATAATCAGTTACCTAATTTATTTATTTTTCAGACCCAGTGCATTTTCAACAGCTCAGGCAAGTATTTGGKCAAAATTCTGCTGGCAAGTATTTGGGCAAAATTCTGCAGGACCTCTGCAGAAGACAATGGCTTCCTAAATAGTTTCTAACCTTAATTCCTCCAGTAGCTCTTCCTAGATATTTAGAGAGTTCTTTTAGATATTTAGAGAGTTCTTTTGTGGTCTCAGCAACTCCCTCTCTGTATCTGCCCATCTGTACCTCCTTTTCCCTGTCTGCTAATTGTCTGTAGGAAATTATCATGAGGTTAGAAACCCATCTTCCCCAAACCACCACCAATGTTGTATTTCAAAATGCATGCAGCCAATGCCACGTGGAATGGAAACAAAGATAGTTCATTGTAGTACCAGACATTCTAAATTAATAAAAAGAGATAAAAATTACTTGTCAGTCATAGGAAAAAACTTCTTAAGATATATTTAGTTTAGATGCCTGAAGTTGTTGAAATTTGACCACAAGCCAATGAAACACTAGCATTAAACTAGAATTAATATTTCTTCTTTTTCAAAAAAAAGCCATCAATAGGGATGTGAAAGTCCATCTGGCAATGACATGGCATTAACCTGTGCATCACATTGTCTGAGTATGATATGTGTGCAAGCCTGTAATAAGGCCTCTCAACTACTTCAACCCTAATAAGAACTCTCCCACAGACAATTTATTTCCAAAGAATCAAGCTACATGGTACTGAAATTCTCGTCTCGCTGTCTGAAAATAGTTTCTCTTTGGTTGCCTCCCTTTAATTTACCCTCAGTTTCAATCAGAACRTTTCTTTGAGTTGCTGCCCCAGTGGTGTGATTGTGGCTGTGATCCCACCATGGCCAAGAGCTGCCAAGGGCTCCTCAGGGATGCTGAGCCCCCACTGATTTCCGTGGATGCTCAGCACCTTTCACTCTGGAGCRCTGGGGGAATCTTTGGGGCTGGAGTCATGGTTTCTGTCCCGAACCACCCAATCAAAAATTAGTTCATTTCACTCATTTATAATTATAGCTATAAACAGCCCATATGAGCAAAAGATTAATAGGGCTAGCAAGCATTTCCAGGGTATAATCGGCTGTCATCCCATAATTACTCAAAGAAATTGAACGAGTGGCTTTGAAATTACAAGGAGAGCTGMATTCTTTTACTGAGATGGGAGCAGCAAAACAGGAATACCCATGAAAAGCCCTGCTAAGTTTTTGTCTGYGGTCCATCCTTTAGCATTTAAGACATGGTTGCCCCAGCCTCAAGGGCCTATCCTGTGGTACAGAAGCCARTGAGCACCATAGGAGTATTAATCCTGCTGATCTGGCCTTGAASCAGATGCATTATTCCTCTGGTACTGCTTCTGGTGGACACAAAGGTCTGATCCTCATTTTTCAGTTCCATTGCATTCATTTTTATGTGATTTATATAGGCAAAGAAACTGAGAATTAAATCCTGCAGAGTAATCCCTGCTGATCACAGTTGATCTTGTAAAGATTTCACTCCCATCACCCAATAAACTATAAAATGCTTCCCAGAGCCTCAAATGAGAGGTGTTGAAATGCACAATTAATCAACATGACTAAAGTGTTTCTTTTGTTATAGTTTGGGGATGAAGAAAAGAATGTAACAGAAAAGGAARCAACATTCAAGAAMACTGGCAAAAATATAAGTAATTCTAAGCATTTCCTGTGTGGGATTAATAAAAACTAGTAGAAAAATGCCTTCAAGAAAMKTTCTGGAGCTGGGAATCAATTGGAGTTTYGTGTCTGTCAAAACCCCATCACTGTCAAAGTGTTCCACTGAAGAAAGGCTGTGGTACTGAGCAGGCTGAAGGGTKCCACACGTGATGTGTTTACAACAGTTCCCCTAAAGCTGACTGCTTTTGTGATTTCAGAGGASCAGAGGAGAGTTCTAGAGTGGCAGTTTGGGAAAACCACTGGAGCAGAGAGCCATGTCCCACAAGTATTCCCCTACGGGAAGACATCAGACTTCATACCCTCTGTTASTGAAATGGTTTTGGTCAAAATTTCTTTTCCTTCCCCTGCTCTGGGAGTTTTATGTCTGTTCTGTCTATCCACAATGATCTCATTCTCTCCAGCTGACTTGTTTGAGGTAAATAGAAACCGCTGTCCTAATTTTGACAGGTAGGTATTTTTAGYAATTCAGTTTGATTCATAACAAAATTGCCATTAAATTAGTCTTATACTTATTTCTTGTATGATGCAAATGAGGAATCCCAGTTGGCCTGAAAGCAACTTCTGGCAGCGTTTCTGTAGCACTAGATTCAAGAGAGAAAAGGGAGATGGACTGGCCATTTTTGCTGCTGCAAAGTTCCCTTACAGAGCCATTCACCTCCCACTTCCCAACAGGCAGTGTGTGAAAGCCTCAGGAAAGGTGAAGGAAAGCTAAGAACCACAGATTTTTCTTAATTTAGTGGCTGGTCAAAATATTATATGGCTTTTCAATACCCAACTATTTTGYTGCTTGACAAAAAGACCTTTTACAGGGAAAAAAAGGTGGCAGCCAATAAAAACAAGGAGAGTAAAAATAGCATATTTAAATGAATAGTTAAATACAGTTACCAGGAAAGCTGAGGTTGTGAGCAGTGTCCCTGGCACAAGCAAGGAAGCAAGAAAATCTCATGACTCAATCAGAAGGGGAGTGTGCTTTCAAACTTAGAAACATTTAGGAGCTTTACACCTTTGAGAGTTTTTTGTCATCCTCTTCTCCCATCTTGCACGGTGTGTGTACATAGATTTATTTGCTATAAGGGGATATGAAGGATGTTAGATTCAGTCACTACTAGAAAACTCCCTCTGCACCTGTGTACTCAATCACTTCTCTCAGTGTCTGCTAGGGCAAGTGTGAGAGCAAAACTGATTCAGACCTTTACCACTAAAATGCCCAGGAGTTACTGAGGGGATGAAAAACGTTTTAGGTTACAGSCTGTGTACTGTGAAAGGGATATGCATCCAGTCTGAATGGTTCTTCTCAATTGCATTTTTAGGCCAGTGAGCAAAAGCACACATCCTTTTCTTTAAGTCTGGGAGTTTGACTGTTCTCAGCTTACACAGAATGGGGCACAGAGGAGGCAAACTTTGAATAGCAGCACAGTTTTGATGAGTTATCCACTCTGTGTTCAAGACAAATCACCTGTCTACAGTTCACAGAAAGACTGAAATAAATCGAGAACTTCCAACAGAACTTCAAGAGAACTCTTTCCAAAAGATTTTTAAATTTAATTATTTTTTTAGCACATCACTCAAGAGAAGCCAGGAGGATGGCTATGTTGAATTCAGAGAGTGAAATTTGTGCTTATTTAGTTTGGATGCYCAAGATGATGAAGTCTAACTAAAATAATTCTGATGACTTGTCAAGGTTGGCAGTACATTTGGTCCTGGAACCTGGGCTTTAGGAGAGTGGTTTCAGGGGTGATCTGGCCCTTCATATCCAGATAATCCTAAACTTGTGGTGTTCAAAGCAACATACAGATTGACTCTGCATTAGGGAATGTGATGGAAAGAAATCCCTTCCTATTTAAAGAAAAGTAAACAAACTTTGTGTATTGGAAGRCAGCAATATCCTCCAGAGTGGGGAGAAAATTGTGATGGATAAATAGCAGGAGTCACAGGCAGCCCTCCTCTCAATGGCTGTTCATAAAGTTCCAGGCAGAATTAAGAAAGTGGCCAATATGGCACATAAACTGAATATCATGTGCTTGACAAATATGGGTCCCTGTCTTCTTCTGCTTTTCCCTCTTCCCCAGTCTTTTTTCACTCCATTTGGAGGATCTATATAGTGTAAAATGCTGCAGCCAAAATCRCTGCTGTAGAGTTTAGAAGATTGAAAATTACAGTACTCAGCCCAACAGTATCCCCAGATAAACTGTGCAGGCAGCCTCTGTCCCAGGGTGCCTAAAGGAGGAGGGACACRTGGAAGGCACAGAGCACACATCCCCAGGAGGCTCCTACTTAAATTTGGCCAGGAAAAAGCCAAATTGTTGATGTGGCAAAGAAAAGGGGTACACACGAGTTCCTTTTCCTTGTACCAATGTACGGCTGTACTTGCCTTTGAGGCATTTACACATTAACAATGTTCTTTGACATAGCCAGAATGACATAAGGACAAACCTATAGCCCCTATATCTAACTCTGGCAGGCAGCTATCTAGCAAATTATYACTTCTGCAAAACTCCTTCATTCAGGAGAGCCTTATTAATGTGGCTGTCTCACTGTGCTTCCATTCTGCMTGCTACAATTTAGCATTTAGCTGAAATATGAAATATGAATATCGAATTCATAATAATGAAAATATGACTGCAGAACTCACTGTGGCTCAGCCATAATGCTCCCCACATGAAGTGAGAATATTGATTATTATTTGCATTCAGGTTCCTAGAGTGGGATTTGTACATGTGATTCAGGAAATAAAACTACTCTGGTCACTCTGCCTGGAAAAGCTACATAAACATTTGTGCTAACCTACTAAATTCTTCCTAACCAGAGATACATGMTATAAATTATAAACAAAAACATTATCTTTACATCAGTTATTGTCAAAATATTTCCCTTTCATGTATCCTCTTTTCAAGATGCTTCCTGACAGAAGTTTTTCCAAGATAAAAAGTATTTAGTAAACAYCTTTCCTCAGCAGGAACATTAAGTAATCCTAGCAAATTATTATTTATTAGATTTTATTATTGGTATCACTTTGGTAAATAGGATATTGTTTGACTCCAGAGAAGGGTCAGGCACACTGTGCACAGTATTKTGCCTGCAAAAGCCTACTGAGCACCACCTGGGCTAGCAGGGGGCCAGCAATCTGAATGATGATGTTGARACTGTTACTAAATATTTACTGAGCCATCAGGACTCCTCAAATCTCTGTATAAAGCTATTGAGAGGTATTATTATTGCACAGGCTATTCATATTATCCAATTTAAAGGTTCGCCCCCAAGAGGTCATAGTGATAACCTCCCCAGCTTTCCAGTCCAAAGAATAGAAATAATTTTCTTCCAAAACAAAATATGATCTTTAAATTGGACCCTGCTCAAAGTAGCTACCAAAGTCAGAGAGAGCACTATTGGCACAATTCCCAACACCTAATGAGGACAATAAAAGGCAGAAAAACAAATCCCCTCTAAATCACAGATATTCAAGAAAATTTATGCACTGCTAAAGTCAGGCTTCTGCAAAATCTCAGTGGCAACCTCTTTTTGTTCTTGATACCTCATGTGTCTTTTTACAAATCAGTATCAGAAAGAAGTTTCTTGTTGTTTTAGCAAGAGCAGGCCATTTAATCCTGCTCTACATCTCTCCCTTCTGCTGTTCATGAGCAGCCCAGATTGCTGTTTATCAATATCCATTTGTTCTGTTATTACAAACAATTCTCCAGTTTTTCCAACACAATTCTAGCTTTTTATTCCCCCTGTGCTCTAGGACTGTAATTGAGACAGCTGATGATGTAGCTGAATATAAACTTCCATAAACAGACGCTGTGAGCTGGAACTCAACTGCACGTAGGCCATCCACACACTTTTTCCACTCTGACTCCTTCTCCCTGCATCTGATTGGGGAAGATATTTTGGCTCCTCTGTAGCTTATTCCACGTCACACCAGTGACTGACTGGAGTGAGGAAAAAGCTGCTGGTTAAATGTCCATGGTTTTCAGTCAGCACACCAGGAATCTCAGGTGAGATGCACTCCTTTTCTCTTCTGAAAGGGATCTGCACTCTGCAGTCAACTTCAAAGCCTTGGAGYTCTGTTTGTGGAGCCTGTCCTCTTCACCTCTCCAAAGACAAGGAACCTACTGCAGCAATGAAAACTTTACTGGCTGTGTTTGCTTTTCATATAGTGCAGACAGGGGATATTAGGCAGGAATTTGCTTTAAAATCACGATTTAGATTTACTCTTGTTCACTTCATCCCAGAGAAAGCCTAACCTTTTTTCCCATGGAATTTCTGTTAAGTGAGTCACAGAAGTCAACTGCTGCCCAGGCATTCACAGGAAAGGAAGATTTACATTTTATGTGTGTTTTTAGGAACACTCTCCTGTCACACCATTCATCTCCATGGCTAAATTAGGTCATTCTTTTGCTTTTTGCCTCTTTGTATTGTAGAGAAAAACAGACGTGATTTATCAGCCTGTCATTATGGAGGAGGCTTCATCCTGAATTTGTCCATTCACTCCTAACTCCACACAAACTTCAGCCTGTGATTCCCATCACTTTGGGGCTCCATAACCAGAGAGCATGACTGGGCAAAGACTTGGATACTTTGGTGATTAAATATTTATAAAACACCTAATTTGGATGGTGGGAGGATGAGAGCAAGGAAGGAACACCTCTCTGTGACGTGGTCTCCCCATAACCCACTGGAAAGTATTTGGCAGTAAGCAAAGATTCAGAAAGCAGCTACAAGCAAATGTGCTTTGTTTCTGCATGTGTGCTGTGCCTGAGGGGCTTCTTCTGGAGGATCCCTGGGGRACAGAGGTGTCACTGGCCATGGGACACCGGGGTCCTCCTGCACTGTGTGTGCTCTAGAGCAGTGCTATAGGGCAGGGACCCTGTGCCTTTCCAGTGGGGATGAGGAAGAGAATGCTACTCTTAAGGATGTGAATGCTTTCTAGACTTCTACAGATTTTAGATTGATTGAATAAACTCTTAATCTTGCACCAAAACTCCTTTGGGAKTTGCATATGTAAACTTTTAAGCCAAAGGAATCTTTTGCACTTGTGATCTGCTCCATTATTAGCATGGAACTGAGGGGACTTGGAAGAAACTCAGTTACTGCTCTACAGTCACAGAAATCTACAACAAACAGGGCACTGTCTAAGTCTAATATAATAATTAATTCAAGGATCATCATTTAGAGAACTCCATCACATACAAAAACTTTAAACACAAAATTGCTAGATTAACAGGAGCATCTTCATTGTTCTACCCAGCTGCTTTTTTTTCTTTCTTTTGGGAGAAAAGAATTATAGTCCATATATTTTAACATGACAAGAGACACTTGATCAGGTGTTGTGCCCAGAATGTCACACTCGCTGCACTTCTCTTTCATATGCTCACATTACAGCCAAAAAAGAACATGTGTTAGATAAAAACATTTTGGTCCTCAGAGTAAACTGTTGATGCCATGCTGACAGCCTGTTAGCAGCCATCAGCTATTACTAGAGCTGTTGTGGGAGTCTGTAGGAAGGCACTTGCCAATGCTTCATCAATACAGATTTACCTCAGCAGCAAAAGGACAGACAGCATCACTTGTTGCAGCCTGGGTGGAAAATGCCTTATTCTTCCTCCTAGCCAAAGGAAAAGCACCTGAATCAAACTGAGACAGCTCAGGAGCTATCTGGGGTGGAAGGCAACAGTCTCAGGGAAGGAATAAAGCTTCAGGAATTGCAACAGTTTTCCAATTTTTACCTGTAATCAGGCAGCACACCTCTAAAGAAAGCTCTCATTATGCTCTTTTATCCACTCACTCCAGACTCAGCTTGATTATGCTGAGATTTCAAGCCCAGATATTTTTAGCATCATTCTCTTCCTTTTCCCCTTTGTCAGCAGGTATATTTGCATTTTTAAATAGTCAAATTATAATCATAAATGTAGATTAGTAAAAAATCCCCCAATCTGTACGTAGATATAAATACTGCTCTGGCTGGATCTGAGCTGGGATGCAGAGATTTATCAGTGCTGTTAGGGGCCCTCTGRACCAGGGAGCTCCTTGCCTTTGACTTTGCCCATCTTGGCTCAAAGGATTTTGAAGTCAAACGTGTTTTGTAGATGTTTACACCTCATTACCTCTTTCTGAAAAGATAAAAACTTCACTTGTGCACACTTATCTCTGCAAATTYGGCTTGAGTTCATCTGACAGTGAGAGCTTTTGCTAAATTTCACCACATAATTACTGAAGTACAAATCCTCAGGAAAAACAATTTGCTGTAAGGATTTCACATTTGCASCCTAAGAGGTGCTGATTAGTGGATGATTTACTCTGGAATCAAATCCCGGTATCTTCCTTAGAGCATGCATAACCACTGATTTTTTAAATTTTATTTTTCATTCCTTTTCATTAATATGCAATTTTGCACAAATATTTCCTTCAGCTAGGCATATTGCTTTAAAAGTTGAATACCATAAATGGAGCACAAACAATGTACAAAACATTCAGTTAATTTATTCAACAGATTTTGCCTTCCTCTGTCTTGCTCTCTTCTCTACCACTACCACATTAACTAATTCTCTTTTTCTTTTACCTGTTTTTTTTCCTGAGGTCTGCAACACATAGGTAAGTTCTTGTTCATTTCAATGGCTGGCTTTAATTCTTGGTGCAATTTAATATTAGCTTTCCACCTCTAATAGCCCTTCCAAAGTTTGTTCAGTGGAAAGGACAGGGCACAGTGAGCCCTTGTCTGCGTTGAASAACTTTGCTTGTATTTCTTTTCTGTCCCAATCTGGCACCAAGCAGAATACAGGCACAAACAGTGTCAGCAAGCTCAGCCTCAATCTGCTGAAAGACCTGTATTTTCCACGAGCCACAAATTCTGCCCTCAGAAAAACAATGAAACAATGTGCCTCAGTCCCCTCATGCAGTCATATGCAGTGGGATCAAAAACACCAAGGTTTTATACCAGTTAAAAAGCAAGATTGGCTGCAGGAGCAACAGAAGGCAGGATTTAGGTGTTAATGCGTAGGTCTTTGCCAGACGTACACACTCTTGCAGTATTAGGATTCATTTTGTTCAAATTCCCCAGGGCAAGTGTCACTCTGTGTATTTCTGTGTGGCTGCAGAGAGCCACAGGAAGAACAGGAGCTGAATGGGAGCTGAAATATTGGCTGAGCTTGGGAAAGATCATAAAGAACCATAGGAACAGCATGTAAAGACTGCTGGAGGGAGCTCCTGTATGATGTACATGACAGCTCAGTGGTACAGCAGGGTATAACTAAACAGACAGCAGGCCAGCACAAAGAAATGCTTGTGCAGGGTCAGATACCTTGTSCTGTTCAAATTGTGCCAAAAGAAATCCCCACATTCTGGAGAAACTGTACACGTACACAAGAGCAGGACTACACTCCAGAGCAGGACTGCGCAACCAGGACCTCARTTAGAAAACACTATTGTGCTGATGTGCTGGTCATACACAATACCAGCAAAATGCTGCTGTAAAMCWCAAAGTCAAGGCAGCCCCAAAGCCKTCMGTGTTTTCAGGCTCCAAACACATGACTGGGTCATTTAAATTAGCAAGTTACCTTTTGTTTATACTTCTCTTCTTATGAATAGCTTTAATTACAGCCTTCAGCACAAACCTCAGCCGGCCTGGGAGTTTCCASGCAGCATTTGCTGCCCACAGCTCGCTCCCGGGGCTGCTGCCAGCTCAGTGAATCACCACGGGGCCAGCACCGAGTCCCAGCTCACGGGCAGGGCCATGGCAGCACTGCAGTTTGCACACTTACCTTTGGAACACACCTTTGTTCACGCTCCTTGAAGTGGTGATGAAGAGTTGATGGGAATTTTCCTGTAGCTGAACATCTCCAGTCACTCCCTCTCTGCAGCACACGAATCGAGGACCTGGAGGCTCCTGAGCAGCGCTACCTGTGCTGCACCGGCCCACTCCCCCTTTGTTTTTGGCATGCATTTGCCCTCGGGGACTAACGGAGGTTGTGCATCAGGGACAGGGACAGCAGCAGCAGCAGCAGCGGGGTCCCGGCACACACAGCTCTGTGCCTGCTGCTCAGCCTGCCCTGGCTCTGCTCCTTGCGAAAGGCACGCAACAACGGAGAAACATTGACTGCCTCGGATGCTACCAGCTGCCCTGGTTCAGTTACTGGGTCAGCTAAAGGTTAAACCAGCTGAGGCAAAAGGAGCGAGTTTAAATTTAAAAAAAAAAAAAAAAAAAAAAAAAGAGAGAGAAAAACAAAACCCAAGCCAGGGGGGCTGGCAGTCCACGTCACAGCCATTCACACTGGAGCCATCTCATGTCTAGGGGGCTAAATGCACCTGAGACATAAATCAGCATAAATCAGTGACATTAAATGTCACTTCATTGCTGAAATGAAAGCAGTGACTGATTTTTTTCATTTTTTCATTTCAGCAATGAAATCAGCCTGTTTGCTTTGATGTAACCTGCTGTGATATAGTAATARTTTTTGCTTTCTGTAGTAAATTCTGTCAGAAATCATAGTCCAATTCCAAATTATAGCATTTACCAAGACTAATGCAACTTTAARGATATTACACAGTATTTTGTCTAAGTATTTTAAATCAATCATGGTTTAACATGCAGATGCACATTTTTTTATTTTCCTAATGGTGTGTAATTGCATTTGAAGCTTAGGATTTTGCTGCTTTGGTGGGAAAGACACATCCAGATTTCCACACTCATGTAGGGAATACATACTTTGGAGATAGTGTAATGTGAAATTCCTCCACTGAGAAAATCAGAATGACATCTAAGGAAACTGCCTGTGGATCTSAGAGCCAGGTTTAAGCAGTGGAAAGACAATTTCTGTGCTAACACTGCCATCCATCGAAAAATAAGAGGCACAGTCACTGTATGCCCTTGTTTTCATCTCTTCTTCCTCTTGGGTATGCTGCAGGGTTTTCATGGATATTTTCTTCCCACTGCTGTCTTTTGTAATGTAATGTTAGCAGGTAAAAATTGTAAACTAAATCTAAATGGTAGGTCAAATATAGCTGTAAACCAGAAGTTAAATTCTCTCCAGAACAAAATCAGTAATGGATGAAAATCTCTCTGTAACTGGTGACAGGGAGCTAGTTAACCCCCAGCACATAAATATGGCATGTATAAACATGTATGTATCATGCAAGTACATGTAGAGCTCTGATTCAACAGAATTCCACCAGCTGGGCTCTTCCCTCCACCCTAGGAGAGCTGCACTTCTCCTTTGCTAGAGACAGAATCTCCCTCTGACCTCTTGCTATTTTCTCTGATGTTCTTTTACCTTTTTTATCTCCTGCCTCACTGATGTGAAGATCAAACCACATGACTGCTTTTTGTTTAACATGGCTTCTTCCTCTTGTGGTAAGTGGTTTCCACTTGATGCAACCCAGAGTTGCTTCCTTGCCCTTGGTTGTGAGAGGCTCCCTGATCTTCACTGAATCATGGATTCACCATTTCCTCTCACTAATTATTAACATCCATATCATACAATGCCCATTACCACAGCACCTGCAGTGGTAAATATATATAAATAAATAAATAAATATAAAATTCAGTTCAGGAAACCAGCTGCTTTCTCCTTCCCTGACTCACCTTTTGCTGTGCTGCCCTGCTCCCACTGTCGGCTTTTGCTCAAAGTGGTTCTTGTCAGTAAAGCCAGCATGRGGTACATGAGGGATGTAAGGGCTGYCCTTGGGTCAACAAAAAGACCCAAGGAGGCCTTTTCATGAATTTTGCAAATATGAACTAAAATGTTTTTAAAAGGCAAACTCTTATACAATATTCTAAAACAATGTTCCTTCTCTTTTCCAATTAGCAAGGTTATTAGCAAAAATCCCAATCTTGCTTATGATTAAAGTAATGAATCACTTTTTTYCAACACTTTAAACTTTTTTTTTCTGGAAAGTGGAACTAATTATGCTTTTCTACAGAGAAAAACATCACATAAATTATAGTTTTGTGTGCTGTATGGACCCTAGGGTTTTATTAAGTGACTGCATCTCTGGTACAGCTGAAGATGAAAAACTTACCAGGATGGCACAGATGGAAAGATYATTAACAGAACTAGAGAAATCCATCTGCAAATCTCACTCTGTAAAGGCTTTATGTAACAGCTCAATCTCACTGAGATGGTATTGAATAACAGGTGGCATGCTGGAAATMTAATGCTTTACAAAGCCTGCATTTATGGGCAGGGGGTTAAATCATTGTATTGCTTATAGTCTGAAGGATGACAAGTGGACAGTCCTAGACTGGTGATTTATTAAATATATGCTGTTATGATTCTTTCAAAATGAAAAAAAAGCTCAAAGAATGATGTATTCTTCATTTAACAGAGTTTCAGAAATGAGCCAGTCTCYAGAAGTTCTTGAAAAATTTAAGGACTAACCATTTTTCAATTAAATATTATCAGAAAAAAAGTCAGATGACAGAGGCCATAAGATATTATTTGGTTAACTAGAGTTACCCCTTGACAGCTTTAGTTAGGMCTTCCCATGCAATATTTTTACCTTCATGAGAGAGTGAGAACTGTTTCACAAGACAAAAGTTTATGAGCTGTGTTATGACCAGTGTCAGATTTATCCAGTTCCCCAGCTGATAGAAAGTTCCTCCAAGTCCACTGCTCTCTGTTGTTTTATGATCTGAAGTTGCAGAACTTCTTTCCAGTTCTTACCACAATTCTGGCAAGTATCAGATGCTTACCTGCCACTTCTGACTCCTTAGCTGGATTCACTTATTCTCTCAGGTTATCTAAATTTTCACCTTATTTACTAATTTTGCTAAATATATGGTAAAGGAATAAACAGCAGCAATTTTTTAAAAAGCAAACTTTTTAGCAGATTCTAGCAAGATTGAATTTCTGGTATCTCATTAATAGATTGCCAATAAAGCACAGAATATGTTTTAAAATAATAATAATATTAAGTTAATTCCCTAAGAATAGTGCTGATGAATCAAAAATGCTCCTCCAGCAATTCCATACACAAGGAACTTTAGCAGCAGAAGCTAATTTAACAAAGAATAACATACMATTTAAAGCCTTTCAGAACAGTCTGGACTGTTGTATCAAATTTGCACAACTATTCCAACATCAAAGAGAWTCCAGGTACACAGTAGCAATGGCATTCCTCTTTTCTTTGGCTTTTYGACTGGCCAGAAGCAACCAATAAATTGAAAATACTGAACAGAAGACTCTTCAGCAGGACTAGAATGCAACTGAAAATACAAAGACTTCTCCCCACAGCTGATCCCAAGAAGCATTCTGTGCATGTGCTTGTGTGCTGGGGTAAGAAATTGCAACTTATCCGTTGCTTGGACATTTAAATAAAATATTTCARTGATTTAAATAAAGCTATAAATGCTAAGAATTTGAAGTGAAACTGTTGTGTTTATGCAGAACACTTGTTCTGTTTACTCTGTGCCCTCAAAACAACAGACAGACTCAATCTGTGARAACCATGGACTAAATGAGGAGCAAAGAAGACTGGAGAACCTGAGAAGTTACAAACTGTTTCCTCCTTGCCTCAGGTCACACTCATGCACAAACCCATTACTAAAGGATTATTAAACAGAAGCAAGCACAGACAGTTTTATTTCCTGTCACCTCCTGTTGGTGAACATGCAAGCCTTAAGTTTCAAAACAGCCCAAATAAGAAAATYAGGTCATGCTCAGGAGGAGCCATATTTGACAACATTTCATCACTAGGTGAGGTGGGTTGACCTGAGCTGGGTRCCAGGTGCCCCCCAAGCCACTCAATGCCTCCCCTTCCCAGAGGGACAGGGGAGATATAATAAGACACAAAACAACTTGTAGGTTAAGATAAGGCAGTTTACTAACATAAAAGCACAAAATAGTTTGTGTGTGCACAAAGAGTAAAAAAAAGAAAAATTTTATTCTGTGCTCCCCATCAGCAGGCAATGCCCAGACACTTCCTGGGAAGCAGGGCTTYAGCATGGAAGTGATTCCTTGGGAAGGCAAACACTGTAAAGAATGAATGCAATGCCTTCCTCCTCCTTTTCTTATCTTTTCTATCCGAGCTGATGTCAGATGGTATGGAATGTCCCTTTGGTCAGTTGGGGTCAGCTGGCCTGGCTGTGTCCCCTCCCAGGACCCTGCCCAGCCCCAGCCCACTCAAGGCAGTGGGAATGCTGGAGAGACAGAGCTGCTGTGGGCCAGCACTGCCCAGCTGCAGCCAGAGCACTGCAGAGATATCAGCACCCTGCCAGCTCCACTGCAAAGCACAGCTCTGGGAGGGCTGCTGGGGAAACCAACCCCAGCTCACACAGACCCAGTACACCAGAGCAATAAAATTTTACACTGATTTCAGATGCATTACTTTGCTCTGGATGTTTATAATTGATATATTATTTGATATATTTGRTAGGAAGATGGCAACAACAGAATGTTGTTGACCAAGGCAAAASTACCGAAGAAGAATACCCTGGAAAACATCAGTGTCTCCTTATTAGGCTTAGGTTATTATTAATATTGAAAATAGAAAGAGTCCTCTTTTTTAGGAATCAAAGTATTATTATAGTAAATATAACTCCTATATTTAGTTACTTTAAAATTACAGCTCCTTGAAAAAAAGAAAAAAGTTGCTATATATTTTTTAGCTCATATTTTTGATCTGTACAGATAAAGAGTCCTTATTTGAATACTAAAAATTATTCCATCAGATTAAAAAAAAAAGACCATACAGCTTTTAGCTTATAGAAATATAACTATAACATGTACATTTCTCATATTCTTACTGAAGCTCTGCAATTCACTGGAAAGTTGGAAGATCCATGTTCTTCTTCCTTCCATATAGAACATCTAGATTTCATTACCAAACTTCTGCTCACTGATGCTTAATTACCATTATACTCAAAAAACATGAAGTCCTAAGGGGATAAAAAAAAAAAAAGCAAACAAAACAAAGAATTAATGTGGTTCTTAGTTCTGAGATTCCCTGGCTGCATTACRAGATGTACACATTCCTCTAAGAAACCTGAAAGGGTGAGAAGAAGGTGGGGGCACATTTGCCATGTGGTCACCACCTGAGTCTCTCAGAATGGGGCATCCATAGAAACASAGATGATGAAACAAGATGGGAACTTCTGATTTATCACCAGCCAAAGCTATGCTTCCTTTACTCAGGATTTCTGCCTGACTTTGTTCAACCTGACTCATTCCCTCTCACTTTACCTCAAACTGGAGTCCATCACAATGATGACTATCTTTAGTTTACTGGTGGGGGCCCCAGTCCTGTGCCTGAAARCCTGGGTTGCTCACACTGGCTAAAGCTGTGCTTGATGCACTTGGTAGCCCAGGAACAGACACAGCAAAACAAAACCTTGTTATTGCACAGGGCTGTCAGAGSTTGGTGAGACCTTTCCAAAGGGTTTTATGGCCCTTTCCTGCCCATCAGCAGCCCAGCCAGCACAGAAGCAGTGCAGGTTTTGAAATGGTCCCTTGATGCTGAATTGCACTGCTAGGTGGAAACAGGAGTGTGTTMCACACTGTTCTCACAGAGGAAAGTGAGCTGCACTGCACTACTGAGAGCAGCTGAGAAGTGCTCTGACAAGTTAAAGGAACTGAGCCTCCACAGCAGTCCCTCCATTTGGAAACTACTGCTCTGAGAGCACTAATCCTGCTCAGTTCAGTGCTTCACGTGCTTCCAAAGGGAGTTGGGAGGCAGTGGCTGCAGCACTCAGCTGTCCACCAGCCCAGCCCAGCTTTGCTCAAGCTTTGGATGGATCTCTTGGCTATTGCTAATCAGTATTTTTCYGCTATCACCATCCATAAACTTCCTTTCCTCTGCTAATGAGTCTTTAAGAAGTCTTTCCTGTTCCTTTTTTCAGTCCCACCAAATATGAAACTCTTCTTAAATACAAGTAACACTTCATGTAGTCTAGAATAAGCTTCTTGTCTAAAATAATTCTGTGTTGCCTTTTGTGGTCACTTTTACACACAGACATTCAGAAGCTGCTGGCCACTTGAAGGCGCTCAAAATTAACTCTTTAACCACAATTGAATCACGGAGATGAAAAAGGTATCTAATGTTCATACATTAGTGAATGACTTACGATGAGGAAGCAAGCACCAATCATGACAGCTTTCATTTTCACATCAAGGTCCATTGGGAATGAGATTCCAAAGTTATCTGTGTCTGTAAACGCTTCCCGCACAAARCCAGTCCACTGCTTGGAAATCCTCCCAACAGCACAAGTCTCATCCACAGACTTCACCTRGAGTTTAACATAAAATTTAAAAAAGCATAGTCAAACCTGTCATTCATAATATTCCCAAATCCATKAAGGAATAGATGAATTTAAAAGTTTCAGACTGTTATTTTAATKAATACAGTTATTGAGTGCAAGGGTTTGTACAAAAGGCAATCAGACTATCAGAACACTGGTCTAAAGTATCAGAGCCATGAACTTGATTCTGAATCTGACTGGGAAGTTCAATTCCTTGATGGGGCTGGGATACAGCAACCACATGCACACACTCTGCTGGAAGTGGTGTCTTTTAGCCACRACACTGAATTAGTTTCTCCTGCCATGCATCAGGAACTGCTCAAGTGAAAATTAAATAAATTACATTCTTCTGTTCAAAAGCAGAGATTAGCCCTCTGGCAACATTATGTTTTCTAAAGTTAGATCCAGTCTTCTGGGTCATGTGAGAGATTATTTTCCAAAATAAAATGATAAAAATTTGCGTAGTAACTATTTGCAACATCATTTAAAACATTAAATTTGTACCCTCATATATCTTTTACTTAATRTCCACAAAAACAATGTTGCATTATTCAGTTTTATTTTAAAAGGAAAGTTGYAACTCTTCATTCATTCAAATCTATATTTCAGGTCTAAATTAACTTACTAGTTAATTGAATCATTATTAGATGATTAAATAAGTGGTTGAAGGAAGTAATTTTAATAAATACTTGATACAGYTGACTATATTTTTCTTAGAGCCTGACATAACAGATTAAAAAAGATTTTGCTGYTAAATATTTTAATTAAGTGATTTGTGTGCAGCCACAGGGAATTCTCAGTGATCACTGGTGAGTGACTTCAACACGTCATCTCTGGAAGTTTGTCTGGTTTATCTAGAATAATTTAGGTATAGWGAGAAGTAATTTGATTGTAACAGCATTAAAAGATGATGTAGCAATTACTTAATATATACTACAGTTCAGTTGATAGGTAGTAAGTTGAGCAACAAACTAACATCAAACTACTATCTGAAAACAGATAYATGCAAACAATTTGTACACTGCATACCTCAAAATTAAC
The DNA here is from genome assembly GCA_902810485.1 of Alauda arvensis. Taxonomy (NCBI): domain Eukaryota; kingdom Metazoa; phylum Chordata; class Aves; order Passeriformes; family Alaudidae; genus Alauda; species Alauda arvensis. The sequence continues at coordinate 604,098 of CADDXX010000132.1, forward strand.
GTCCTCACAACACCGGCACACGATACATGGGCCAATAATTTTCAGTATATCCATTCTCTTCTCATCTTGAATGGTAAACTTTGGCAGGCAGGCATGCCAGTTCTGGACAACATARCCAACTGTTGTTCCTGGAGGAGCCTGGACTTCCAGCTTCACAGGGAAGAGAAAACCTCCAAGTGAATGATCAYGCTTCCATATGCTAGTGAGGCAAAACCCACACCAGCACACAAACTAAAATAAACCTATTTTTTCACAGCAATCTGCATTTTGCTGTGAGTGTTTCCAGAAGACCACTCAGATTGCAGACCTCTTATTCAGTTTTTGCCTTCAAGAAAGCAGTAAGAGACTCCTCAGGCTCTGGAGCACACAWACTGTGCATCTACAATATAAAGACCACAGTCCAGTGCAAGAAAGGCAGTGAATATCCCAAAAGCATTCAGTGAAGGCATTACAGGGTGCAGCTACTACAAACACCTCAGCAGGAGCTCTGAGTAGGCTTAGATTTAGACTTTCAGAAGTTGCATCATACCAGAATTATGTTAGTATTTAAAAAACCTCATGCTCTCCTGTATTGAATGTCACTATAGCTTTCAGAGCTGTAAAATGAAAACTGTAGCTGTTACTTTATGAAAGCTGTTGCCTTACTCTTCCATTTCAAGTCCATCCCCAGTGCAGATTTTAGCACCAGCCACAAGTTCCCTGACAGGCTGCCCAATCAGATTTTCCACTCCCACAACCAGAATTGGCCAGTGAGTCCAAGTGTTGCAGCACCCTTGCTTCTTCCCACACCAAGAGCCCCATGCACAAATCCCACCCATCTCTCCCCACACCTGACTGGCAAACTGACTCATTTCACCTCACCCCCTGATCCAAGACAACCCCACCTTAAAACTGCACAGGAGGAGCCTGTCCCAGGAGGAGGRAGGCAGTGAGAGGCAGCAACTCACCTCCTGCAGACAGCAGGGGCAGCAGCAGGAGGAGCATCGCAGAGGCCTCTGCAGCGTTATCACCTCGTGGCCCAGGTTGTCAATGATCCTCATGGTGAAGGGCCGTGCTGACCCACAGCAGTTCCTGGTGAGGCAGTCAGTGTCCTCTGCTGCAAAGTACACCCTTTGTCCCAGGGCATTCTTGAGTTCGTATTTGTTGCTTGTTTCAAAGCCAGTCACAACTGAAAAAATGGGGAAAAASCTGCTAAATCCCTAGAAGTGTCTGGTCAGGCACTCCCTGCTGACCCTGCAGCTGCTCTTTGGGAAGGCAAAGCCTCGCTCAAAGTCTACCAGAGGCAGCTTCTGGCAAAGGGAGATGACAGGAAAGGACCCTCAGGCAGCAAAGCCTGACAGAGAAGTTCAGAGGGAAGAAGCCACCATGAACAAGGATATGTGGAAAGAAACAGAGATTCCCATCTGTCCCCAGTGTCCCCYACAGCCTCAGGCACCTGCTGCCCGAACAAGCACCACCATTACCAATAACACAGCAGGGAAGGCTCTCAGGGCAGAACTGAATGGATAAGAGGTAAAGAGAGTTGTGAATTTGGGGGTGAAACCAGAAAAGGGCACAAGTATGTTCACAATAAGAAAGCCACAAAAATACCTCTCAGTCAAGATTTGCAGCAGCATACATCAAAAGCAAAAAGAGCCAGGATGAAAGTTTCTTCAAGACTTCTGCAGGAATTGACAGGTAATACAAGAAAGACATAGGTGGTAACCACCTTAAAAACRAAGGGTCAAAGAAAGCCTACACTTCACTGTTCTTGGGATTATTAGATTTAAATACTTTGTACTTACTCTCWAGAAGTTCAAGTTGCTGATGAATTAATACCTGGTCAATCTGCACATGKTTGAAAAATTGAACAGAATAAACAGTTAACAAGTTGCAACTAAGAAAAACTGTAGTTTTAAGAACTGCTGCTGTTTCATTTTAGAATAAAAACGCATGGATCAATACATYGTGTAAAGGCAGATTATCTACCAGTTTGCTATGGAAATAGCTTGCTTGCCTCCTTGTCCTGCCCTCTGCCAGTTTAGCCGAAAAGTGTTTCATAGCACTGGAGCTACGGGGGCAATTGAACCCAAACTGGTCTAGTTACCAGCACACAGGGCTAAGATACCTCTGCTCCTCTCAGGACAGAGCCTGGCAGAGCTCTGACACCATGTCCCAGAGACATACAGACTAAAGCAGGCAACATACAGACTAAAGCAGGCATTTTAGGGATATTTTAGAGCACAAGCTCACCTATTGCTCATGTCTAAGGAAAATTCAGGGGAAAGTCAGCCTCTCCTCACCAGTGCTTTTTTTTTTTTTTTTCCTTTCTTTTTTTTGCACTTTGCAAAACTGGGAACAACACATCAGTATTAATCTTTTCAGTGCTGAGATGAACTGTAATTTACAGTACAAAGACACATTCAGTAATGTGGAAACAATTCTAATTTTGCTATTAGGATTCTCCATGCTGTGAAGTCTGACTGGCAGCTCTACTAACAACATTAAGAGGTGTGAAGAAAGCATCAYGTAGAAAATTAAGCACTTCTAATGTGTTAGAGTTGCCCATATTATAGGTGTTTATTCTCTGCACCTTTCCAAAGGACATTTCATCTCCCAAACAGTAACTTCAAAAATGGGAAGGAGGGATGACAGCCCTGTGTCCCTCATCCTGTAGCATCCTACTTGGCATGAAAGTACACCATGAACAAGTGCTACATCTCTAACAGGCATCTCTGCATTCAGACATTACAAAAGTCTTCACTTAGCAGCCCACAAGCAGCAACCCATGCAGGTGCAACATAGCCAGTTGCTTTATATAATTATTTCATGGATGCAGGCTGCTTCCCAGAGCAGAATACCTCATCTCTGGGGAAGGAGGAAGGGTGCAGGTACCTGTGTGAGGTACTCCAGTCCAGGAGGGCAGTTGGGAATAGCAGGAGGGATAGGCATCCAGATTGTGCTGTCCATGGTGGGCTGGTTCTGGACAGGTGGAACACCATATCCACCTGGGAATGCCATGGGCTGTGCCTGGAATCCATAGCTCCCTGTAACATTTGGCATGGTAGGAGAGATACAGTTATAAAAATTAAATGTTGGAAAATAATTGCCCTGTCCATCTTCAAAAGAGCAATTTATTCACTCTTTGGAACTATAGAGAACCTTACACCTTATATATTTCAGTTATGAATACACTAACTCTCATGAAGGGAGTTACACTGCCATGGGACATTCTGATGTCTCACACAAAACCAAACCAAATAAATAAGTTTTCCTGGAATTATACCTTCTACTTTTGTGGAAGGAAATGTCCTTTCAGCAAAGTTCATCTACAGTTTTCAAACCAGATGAGTCACAGACCACACCAACTCAGCACCGAATTTCAGATTACATTACCACACATGGACCAGCACACGTGGAAGACCAGGCTGTGGCCAGAAGCAGGCCAGTACCTCAGGYGATGTAAACAGTGGCTCAAAACTCAGAGGTTGCCACATCACCCACCCCAGAGAAGAACTCTCTCCCTTTAGGAATCCAAAATCACTTTTATGTCTGAGCACAGGCTTTGCACACAAASTACCTACTGCTGTTGTGAGCAAGTGCACATACAGCTACTCTAAATAACAATGCTCCTACAACCTCCATGGCTTTTTTCCTGCTGAGGCCAAGTGTACTTASAGACCTCAGAGTGCCATGCACAAGCTTTAACTTACGAACAGCACAGTAACTTGGGTCAAACATTTYGCTTTTTACCTCTGTCTTATGCTCTGAGCCTGATTGTTAGATATCTATTGTGATTGGTTCTTCAGAAAGAAATCATTGCCAGAATGACAGAAGCTGTTCAGGAAYGCTGCATTTTGAAGTGGAGCAGAAAATGAGACAGGAGACAGCAAATGAGGGAAAGTGTCAGGTATAACCACCTGAAAAGTACAGCACCAGAGTATGAATCAGGAACTGAATACATGTAGAACTGCAAGAGGGAACCAATACTTTCTTCACTTCTGTATTTCTACAGAAAAAGMAAGTGAAATACTGAAGTAAGATGATAATTTAAAAACTTGATTATCAGTAAGAACCTTATGCACATTAATTGCAATCAGTAACACTGCAGACCTCCCTAGCCAACTCCCCACAATGACCACTAAAGAACTCCTGACAATTTTAATTCCTACCACTGTTGGTACTGCTCAGCACATACTAACATGTAGAACCACAAAGAAAAAAAACTATTTTTCAACAAAACAGAAATTAAAAGAAACTCTACAGAATTAACAGCAAAGAGGTAAATTGGAGATGGTCACCCTTTTACAACCCCATATTCCCCATGCTTATTTTCTAATGGCACCCACCTTGGTAAGCCCCAGGGAACTGCTGAGGGGAGCCATAGGGCATTCCAGGTGCTGAGGCATAYTGAGGTCCTGGAAGAATGGAAAATACACTCTGAGTCTGGATCATTTCCTCCTCCCCTGGGTGAAAGATCCCCAGCACTGACTCCTTTTCAAGAGTACACCTAGAACAAAATCTAGGCAGCTGTTTTCTGTATAGCAAAAATATACATCAAGATTGTATTTATGAAAAGTTCATGCATCAATAAAACTTAATGGAGTTCTGGTTCTTAAAGCGCAGAAAAAAGACAGGTACTGCACAGGATGTCATGAAGATATCACAGAATCAGAGAATGATTTAGCTTGGAAGGAACCTCCTGAGATCATCTAGTCCAAGTSCTGCTCAAGCAGGGTCAGTTCACTCTGTCTGGAGCAAAGATGTCTTTGTTCATTGATACTCAGAAAGACGCTTGAACCCAAAGCATTGCCAGGAACTGACAGGCTGCACTCCAGTACAGAACATGGCACTGAGCCATTTCCCTCTGTGAACAACCTTTTCTTCAAGTTCAGACTATACTAACACCTCACCAGCAGATGGAGAGGGTTAGGGATTTAAAAACATTTACCAGCTTCAGTTTGTATGCAGAAATAACTTGAATTTCAAGATTACTAAATTATTTATTATTTTTACTTAACTTCAGAAATCAAGATCCGCAAATGTAAGCTCTACATTTTGTAAAATATTCCATTTTAAAATGTAAATAATTCCAGGTTAAAACATTCATACATATTTCATATAATTAGAAGATAAGTTAAGAGCTAAGCTAATACTGCTTAAATGTGCTGTCTTTGATGCTAGCAAATATTGACATTTTGGTTATATTTTACTCACCTTGCATTGTCGTAGATCTGCTTGTAGTTGTTCTGTAAAAGAGCATTTATGTCTCATGATTTTTAAAATATATAATTTCACACAAGAGCTATTCAGACTTCTCCATTATTGACAAAAGATATTTCTAAACTGTATRGGAAAGTGAAATTACAAATACAAGCAAAAATAAATATCTTAGCTTCCTTTTAGGCTATGTCTTTACTACTACATAAGTCTGAGTTTTCAATGCCTACAGTCATGGTCTGAGTATCCTCAAATCATCCTCAACCCAGAAAAGCATTGGGATGTGCAAGACTCCACTGTGCAGCCATTCAGAAACATCCTGTAATTCATGTGAACATTTTATTGCAGTAATTTAAGGGCAGCTGGTTCAGTGTATTGATGTTGCCCACAAAACCTGCTCAGGTAAACCCTGGAGCAGCCATGCTACCACCAACTCAGTTCTTTAAGCTATTCCACTCCTCTACTCACTCCACTACAAAATATCACATATCTAGTATTTGCCTTTACAGGATAGCAAAGGGTGGTAGCCAAGAGGAATTTAAACAAACAAACAAACAAACAAACAAACAAACCAGAAGAAAAAAACCAGAAGAAAAAAACCACCCCAATTAAACAACACAGCCCACACAAAAAAAAAAAAACCCAAAACAACCTAACCCAAAACCAAATAAAATGAAACCACACATAAAAAAAAAATGAACAAAACCAACCCAAAACACCAAAAAAACCCCCACTTACTAATATCAGCTTAAACCTTGAGAATGATCTCTTTCTCTCAGGTATTGAATGAAGCAAGAGAACAGCAGCAACTGCTRTTACAGAGAGAGCCAAAACAGTCAGGAGATCCAAAAGTGGAAGTGTAAACAAGAATGGTTCAGGCTCTCCTTTTAATAGGATAAAAAGCTTTAAAATAAAAAAATAAACCTAGTTGTTCTTTAAAAATAATCCAGTTCCAGTTTAACCATGAATATAATTTGTTAGGATTCTTCTTACTCCTTTTTTTCAATGAAGATAGCTGCTCCAGGCTGGGAAGTGAAACTGAAAGCAATTCCCTTCCKGTTTTTCACTGCCCGCGTAAAAGCAGATCTCTAACGCTTCTGAAATGTCATGGAACTCTAAATCCTACAGAACATCTTGTTTCAGAGCAGCTGATTCAGCTGCTCTTAAAACATTCCTTTTTAATATAATTTTTCTCTTACTTTAGTAACAAAACCACCATCCTGCTTCACATACTTTAATTGGGTTCTGGTCATGGGGTAGATTGCAATGTAGTCACTGTATCAATGTAGGAATATCACAAATTATAGAAGAATAAAACTAGCAAAAGATCAGTTTATAGCATGAGATGTTCCAGCTAGATGAACTTCAGTGAAATACTAAGAATTATAACTAAATCCTTTGTTAAAGGGAGAGCAGAGAYAGAATCACACAATTTATTTAAAAGAAAGGCTTTGTAGTCATCCAGAATCTTTCATTGTCCCTGCAACCAGACACAAGGCCACTGTACAATCTAGGAATTGGAAAAGGTTGATATGCTCTATAGTAGAAAGCAATAAAGATTATACAAAGCTCCGCCCTCATTTCCTCCCTAGATAGTTCCTTTTTTATGAATGTCTGTCACTTCCACCTGTTCAGAGCTACAAAACAGAGCTACTTGTCCCTTTAGCCTGATGCATGTCACTAGGTATGCTACAAGTAATTCAGACATGTCATAATTACATTAACTATAGGGCTTCTGCTTTTTATCAGAAAAACAGAACACCAGCATGACAAGTACTTTCATTTCTTAYCCAGYTCACTAAAATGCTGCAAAGAGCATRTCAATGTAAGCTCCCAAGCACAAACATGCTTCAAAAAASAGGAAGCCAATTACTCAGGAGGCATGCAATTAGTTCACTTTTTTTTTTTTACGTTGGATTATATTAGATTTCTCAGCCTCTGGATTTTAGCCTTGACTGCTGGAGAAACAGCATGCTTAAAAATCATCTAGTCGATCTAATTAAACGAGTTATTTTTGTCCAGCATTAACAAAATATTATTCAGAGAAGTTTTTTTTTTTTCCCTTTTCTGATGCAGTAGGGTGCTCTCTTCTCTCACCTTACACTGACTTTTCTCCTGAGATCTGGGAGCGGCAGCCCCTGGCAGCCACAGGCAGGTGCCACTGCGGGGATCAGCCAGATGTGCCGGGCCCGGGGCACATCAGGGCACATCAGGGCACATCAGGGCACAGCATCGCTGATACCGCTCGCCCCTGCCGGGCACAGGGCGCGGCTGCCAGGACCGAGCTGCTGCCAGGACCGAGCCGCTGCCAGGACCGAGCTGCTGCCAGGACCGAGCTGCTGCCAGGACCAAATCGCTGCCAGGGCCAAATCGCTGCCAGGACCGAGCTGCTGCCGCAGCCCTCAGCGGGGCTCAGCCGGCAAACCCCGCTCAGTGCAGCACCTCCCCTCAACGCAGTCTCTCTCTGCAGGCGAGTCACCCCTCTGAAGGGATGGAGTCTAACCAAACCCGCACTGTGCAGCCGGAAAAGGCGCGGCCTGTGCCCGTCAGACGCTGCCGCAGCCCYGCTGATCACCAGCATCCCTGGGAGAAAACCCCGCATACCTGACGGGGGCGCCTGCAAGGAATCCCGGTGGGTGAGGACGCTCAAACCCCCAGCCAGCCGAACGTACCGTTCCCAAGCGGCGGCTCCCGTGTCCCTGTGTCCGTGTATTCCGCTGTCCCTGTGTCCCGCTGTCCCTGTGTCCCGCCGTGCCCGTGCCCGTGCCGTGCCCTTCGGGCACTCCCAGCGCTGCGGGGCGGGGAGCAGGGCCGGGCTCCGGGCAGGAAATTGCTGCCAGCACTGCCGAGAAACGCCRGTATTTGTACAGCTTTGCTCTTCGTGACATTTACTTCTTCCATTTCTATCAGCATCAATGCCGATTCGGTGCTTTTAAAATTAATTAATTAATTAATTAACCGAATTTCTGCCTTTTAGTCAGAGGACATCAGGCTACACACAGGTGATAACGCCAAGTTCTATTTCCACCCTGAGAGGAGGACAAATGTATTTGGAACAATTTTACCTCGCTTGCAAGGCAGGACCTCAGGGGAGAAATATATTTATGCGGACTTCGTAGTTCCAGAAACAAGAATGTACAATACTGAATTGTYTGGGAAACAAAGACTTGGAGTAAGTTGGCTCACACCCTGATTAACAGCTCTGGTAAAGAGATCTTCTGCATCCTTTTTTGTACGTTCATGTACATCAGATTGGAGCTGCTTGTGTCCACATATGGCTCCTCAAAGGAAACGATGTATTTCATGTAAACCACACAAATCTGATCACACTAATTGGTGCAGGCACGAAACCCAAGACCGGGGATTCAATAAGTGCAGGTCACCTTGTACATACTCTGTAGTTTTTGTCTTTTACCTCCCAAAAAAATATTTCCATTTCAATATTGAACTTTCCATAAACAAAACCAAACAAAAAAAAACCCCGAACAATTATTCTACCCCTGCATTGGATTTCACCTAGACACCAGATTTGACAGGGATTTGGGGATTTTATTTTGCTTGTTTCCTCAGGTACACAAGAATCTAATCTAAAGCTGACTAGCATTTCCCCACACATCTGCAGAGTCCACTAAGAGGATTAATAGCAGACACTAAGAAATAGGTTTTAAACATCTCTTAAGAAATAGGAATAGAATTATTTTGACATGGTTGGGAAATTGGAAATGCATGGTAGCTTTTGATACTAACCTTTTTTTTTTACAGGAATATAGCACAGTTATATTTAGCTTGATTCAGACTTATACATTGAAAATCAGATTGTATTGCCCAGCAAACATGACTTTTTGACATAGAGATTAATGTTATTTCTCAGATGAGAATATCATTCTCCTATCAGASAGAACAAAGATAGCAGCATATCTCTTCCTTTCACGCATCTATAAGTAGGGAAAAAAACCTATCCACCTGTGGCAGAAAAAAAGATGCCATGATTCACAAAATATACAAGAATTGATCAGTCTTTCCCATATCAAATAATGTTCCAGTTCTTTTCTTATCTAGCTGATTMTTGAYGTTGTAACTGACAATCAGTGCTTTTGTGTTAGATAAGGGGGTTGAAACAGTCAGTACCTTTTTATTTTGTCCAGTGAGCAGATTTAATCAGCAGGGGAATGCCTAAAACAATAAGAAAAGAAGCTGGAATAGTTTCAAGAGAAATCAGGAAATGGCTATGCTCCTAGTAATTTAGTCTTTTAGGGTTAAGTGTGTTTACCTGAAAAGAAACATTGTTTGTAGATTCTTGACCCCGATTTCTAGGATTTCTATGTTGCTTATGGTCTGGATATTCAGAACATTACTTTCTACTGTTTTAACTTCTGAWGCTCCTGATTTTGGCTCCTCATTTGATCCAGTGGTGCCCAACAGTTCCTCCACCCGCTTCTCGTGTAGAGGTCTCCAGTAACCTGAGGTGAGTTGATGAAAGCAGCTGTCATCTTTCTTGCTAACATCCCCTGAGCAGCTGCTCTTCCCCCAGGGCTCAGGCAGGACATCTGTGTGAGGGGACATGGGAGGAAGTTCACTCAGGGCTGCACATGAGAGCAAACAGCCTTTGTGCAGCTCAAACTCTGTTTAACTGCGTTTAACCTCCGGCATGGCATTGTTTGCACTGCTAAAGGAAAYAAAAGTAGTTACTAGAGGGTTTGCCTTCTGTGCCTGTGGACACAATCCCACAGAAGACTCCTTTCTCCAATGTTTGTAATCTGGAAAGCAAACCTGGAAGAGCAAGCAGACGTGGGAGATGAAGAGAAAGGTAAGATGAGAGTAGTTGTTGTCTTTATAGAAAAGACAGAGGAGGTGAAGTCTGAGGCACAAACATGAGTGAGCTACCAGGAAGAAAATTAAAAGAAATAACAAAAGAAAAAGAAGGAACAGAAGCAAAAGGAAGAGGGAACAAAGAAAAAGAAGATTTCTGTCAGTGTAAGGCCAGTAAAAGCTCCTGAGCTGCACGGGCTGGAGCACCAGCCATGGGGTACAATACTTTTCTGTCTGCTATCCTTCACTTGTGCRCATTTTGGGAAAACCTTTAATTGTTACAAATAATGTTTAAGGCTTGTGAATTCCTTTAGCTTACAGTGGTTAGGCCTGTATTCATGTGTGCAAGTGGATATCGTAGCCTTAAAATCTGTGCACCTCAGCAATGTTGCTGGAAGGTGATTTAAATATGCAGAAGAATTAGCAGGAATGTTTAGCATGGAGTTTGGAGAAATGTAATGAGTTTTAATTAGTTACATAGATTGAAACTGATCTGTTCTCTAGCTGCAGTGCAGGGGTTAGGCAGAGAGATCTCCCTCCTGTCCTGTGCTGAAAAAAACAAGTGATTCCACTTTCTGATACTGAAATTACAGCATTAGTTTTATTCCTGACTTTYGATGACAAAGTGATAAGGACCTGATACAGTTTTCACAATGTTTAGAACTTGCTTAGAAAGGTTAGATTTTAAAAGACTGCCTCCAACCTAACTAYTGACATGTAAGGAATCTTCTCCAGAACCAGTAAGTTGTTTTCTTTTTTTTCCAATTATACTACATGTTATATCCAAACTATGAGTGATTTTGCAAGCTGGTAGGCAGATAATGTAGTGTTCCAACAGGCAATAGCTACATTTTAATACAGCATGATGAGTCTAGCATGAGCCCACCACCAGTGTGACAGACATGATGTACACACAGCAAAAGGCAGTTTAAATCCAAGCATTTTAAAAAGTARATATATTGCTATTCTTAGTATTAGTATTACAATTAGTATTTCTTTGATGTGGARCTGGGGAAATGGATTCCATCCTGCTAACTTTTGACAGGCATCTGCCACCCCCTGAATCTCAGTGTAGGTCTCCTTTTGTTTTGGTAGTTAGGCCTTCACTAGTTTAATAAAATATGCATTCATGAAGCCAGAAGAAGCAGCTAACATATCATCTCTGTATTACAGATTTGTAATTGTGAAATTGCAAGCAGGCCTGTTCACAGATTTAATTTCATTTAACAATGTCAAGTCAGTCATCAAGCTTGTCAGTCTAACAAATGAGGGTTAGGTTTTCTTTTGMGAGGGAAAGTGGATGAAAATGGGTATAGTGTTGTAATGTCTTAGTTAATCAGCATCCACATTACTGTGGACACTTATGAGTTCCAAACCACATGAAGTAGCATTCCTTATATTTTTATGTATCCTGAGGAGCACCACGTCCCCCTGGGCTGTCTGTAACAATCGTAATAATCACTCACAGAGAAAAGCAGTTCCCACAGAGCTGTCAGCCACCACCATCAGTCCTTCCTCCAGATACTCGAACACAACAAGGGGAAAACAACAACTGAACAACAATGGAAGCAATACCACACATTTGGTTTTGCCACTAAATGTTTCTGTGCCACAGCAATTTCTTTCTCAGACTGAGAAGGAAGCTAAATAAAGTTTACTGCTGCCAGTCATGCACGGTTTTGAATGTCAGTGCTGTAGATGAACCAGCATAAGCAGCTTTGCAGTCAGAAAACAGGATACTGGGAGGAAAAAGAACAACTCGACATAAAGAAATAGGCCATTACAGTTTACAGCATTTAGGATTAACTGTGGTACCAACAGTTTAAAATGCAGCTTGTGTAAATCCTGTTTTCTRCTAAAGGGATATTGCTGCTGCAAATAGATACTTACAGGGAGCATTTTCTAGGCATGATTTTGTTCCTAAAAAGTATAAGTAATACCAGCCTAATTCATGAAACACACCAAAAAATCAAGTCAGGAGAATCCCATCCTGGGCAAACATCCAGCTCTGTATGTCAAAGCTGGCACTCTCAACTCCCAGGCTGCTCAGTTATCTGTGTTTGTGTTTTTTGGGGGAGAAGGAGGGGTTTGAAGGTTTTTGCAAAGCCAAGTTCTTTCATTTAAGCACTGTTGCAGGAGACTACATCATACAGCAGCCGTGATGCGTTACTGGTCCTTGAACTCTCCCTCCCTCCCTCTCTCGCCTTTTCTCACAAGCACACACCATGTGTGGGTGGGATTCACCAGCCAAACTGCCCCAGAGCCAACACTGCTGCCCTGCTATGGAACAGGAATCATGCAAAGCAGTGATGTCAGGACACCACGGCCCTTGAGTTGATATTTCCCTATGAAAATGAACAGAAAACTGTAAGCAGCAGCCCTTTTCCTTCAGCAGCAGCCCTTTGCCTTGGTGCACAGGGTACCTCTGGCTTGAGGGCAGGAGTCCCCTCTGCTCCCTTTGCCCACCTTCTGGGGCCCCTGCTCATCAGTCACCTCTCTGAGCACAGCAAAGTAATGCAGCACCCAGGCCCATGTCTGCTTTCATTTATAGTATCCTAATCTTTTGGACAGTAGCAGTGCATTGGAATTCAGCATTATGAAAAAATAATGCCTTTTAACTTTACATTCTTGATGAGGCACCCTTGGCTTGGTCAGGAGTWGCTGATAAAGGAGAAGCTGGGTCTGACTGTGCTGTGATGTATACACTGGCACTTCTATCAACATGAGGACAAATAGAGCAGTATTGATACACAGAACCAGGCTGAGGAGAGGATGTTATTAAAACAAATGCAGTCCAAGTTAATGTGTTTCATAACAGACTCATCTGATAAAAATGTACTGGGACCTTGAGGCTTYCGTTAATTAAGAAGATAATTAAAAAGTTGTAAATGTAGAAGGACCACTAGATCTGCAAGAGTTTATGAGGTGAATTTACAGCTCAATTAAGAATGAAAATTGAGGAAGCCTGGCACCAGGCACTGCTTCTTACACAGACAGCTGGGGGATTTGGAGGCATTTGGGAAGCTGGAGAGAAGAAAACACAGGAAAAGGAAAATGGAAAATATTTACATCAAATATAAATCCTGTTCATTTTAAGACCTTGTCGCCAGTGTCAGGTACTGTAAACTCTTTCCTCACACTGATTACCTGGGATGGGGAACAATCACACATGAAGAAATTGCTCATCAAAGCAGTGGGCCTCACGCTCAGGCCAAAGCCATTTCCCAGAAATCCTGAGCACAGCTTTCAGGAGGTTCATATCGAGTCCTATTATTTCCTAAATCAAGTTTGCCAGATTTGTTACTCCCAGCCCACAATGTTTATCTTCCTGGTTGCTGTATCATGTGGTATTAGAAGTTGTATTTGCCATCCAATCTCTGATTCAATTTTTTAGTGTAATTGAGCTGCTGGCTGTTACAGACACCCTCTCCTGTCTTCTCCTCTCCCCTTAACCATGTCTCTGCTGGCAGAGCACAGCAGGATGCATCCACGCTGCCTGTGCTGATGGGAGCTCCTGGCCAGGCTGCAGCTTCCCCTCCAGCTGGGAGAGGTTTGCTGTGTGCTGCCAGAGGACACACACCACGAGCCAGCCCTGCCCAGATGCTCCTGCACTGCTGCAGGACCAGGTCATGGTCACCCTGATCCTGAGAGGTCCAACACCCTGCACATGCAGCTTCTGCAAGCTGGATGGGATAAGGAGGCCTGTGAAGTCTTTGCAGGCTGCAAGTTTCTCGAGCCATTATGTTCCTGAAGCAGGTTTTCAAAACTGAAGTATTTTTCACACTGGTGTTTATAATTATTCTATATGATTCTCTTTCAGTGATTTTACCCAGAATGTCAGGGTATGTGATTTSTGCCCAATTAGATCTAAATTAGCATTAATCAGCATTTTCTATGGCTCTTACACCATTTCTAGTTATTCTCTCTGAACTAATAACATAAGACATAAAATACTTGCTGTTAGAGCTSTCTAAAGTTGCACTGGACTCATCTGACAGAATGCCTTATGAYCTGATCCAAACCCTAACATTTGTTTTATCAGGCTTCAATGAAACCCTGTGGTTTTATTGCTTCACTGAGGTGCTGGAACTCTAAAACTTACTACATCAACCTAGACTGCAGTTAAGATAGCATTTTTGCTTTATAAATTAGACACAGAACAAAGCTATTTACAAAATTTACTTTCTGGGACATCATGGGAAAAAAGAGAAATCTGAGACTTTTTTTTTTTTAAACTACATATGCAATGATATATCTGCTTCAGGAATGGCTTMTATTTCAGTTTATGATAATGGTTTTAGATTATAAAGTTCACCAAGAAAGCTAACACATATTTGTAGAAATAAATATTTATGGTACTAAGCACATTCATGCTGCATGAGGCATTTTGCATCTCTGCAGATTCTCTTAAACATTCTTTCTCTCKTAATCATATCTTACAAGTTATATTCCTGAAGTACAAGATAAAAGAACATTTTAGCTTGAACAGATAAGCAATGCAGTAAAGAATTATGACTTCCCAAGCAGGTGCTTACTTTTAGCAAAGATCAATAATTCTTTTCCACTGAGAATGTATTTGTAAAGACTGTATTAGACTTCACTTCTGACGGAAAACATTCATTTACTCCTAGAAATACCTTATTCTCCTTGTGTTCTTCTCTACCCCTGCTAATTTTGCTCCCATACTCTTTCCTTAGCTCATGTTACCCTGGATTTTCAGGGATATGTTTCCATCAGACTCTTCCCAAGCTCCACAATCATTTTACCCTCCCCTTTTGACAGGGCCAAGGGTCTTACCCAGGGTGGTGACAGTTCAACCAAAACCTCGAGTTCAGTGAAACCACTCAAACACAGTACTGGCAGGAGAGAACTGCAAAAGACCACAACAATCATGATAAACCATTTTATGGGGCTGTTTGAAATGAGTGTTAGTCGGGTCATGCATTTATCTTTTTTATGCCCCAGCCATAAAACCACACCTCTTCATGACAATAGCAGGTTGTRCGGAAGTCCAAAGCATAAACATATGGGAGGAGGTAAGTTCAGCTGTTGATAAAACACAAATCATGAACAAAACACCTGGTCCCACTGGTTCCAATCACTGCAGCTAAAAGCAAACAGTTTCACCTTACAGAAGTTTTTGTGGATCACATGCACTTGCTTTATTTAGCAATTTATTTATAGATCTGCTGGCACAGATGATCTTGGCGTATCAAGTGGTGTTTCTGTGCTCATATTGAACAAAGTATTTGCCAGAGACACACCTGCCTGTTTGCACAAGGGCTTCTCTGTACAGTTCTGCCTAGATTTAGTGTCTCTTGGCCTCATTTTATTGCCCTGAGACTTTAACATCCTCTCCTCACTCACTGATTGCAGTTAYTGAGCAAAGCACAAAGCAAATGCACCCGTTCAACCTTTTCCCTCAGTGGCAAGGACAGAACCACCACACACTGTGTGTCTTTAACAGAGCAAGTACTGGTTTGGTACCACAATGATGAATACTGTGTGAGCACCCACAGTAGACAAAAGACATTGAATAACCCATCTTGCAGGTCAGCAAAAGGAAAAAGATCTCTTTGCTCTTCTATCAGGCTCAGTTAGGAAAGGGAAGTGATCAAACAGTGGGACTGCACTGACTTTGCCAGGGCAATATCCACTGTGTCAAGGAGGGTGAAATACACTGTACAGCACTWATTCTGGGTGGGATTTCACTCTTCTGTGAGTTTTTATTTCATTTTGTATCAGGCCCTTGAGAGTCCAAAAGGGATTACAACCAGAGATAAAACTCTTCCTGATAGGGAACCATTTAATTAATTTATTTACCAAATTGTTCATTTAAGCAATGAACCACTGGTCCTGGCTTCTGCCAAACTTATTTTTATCTCAACTGTTGCATTTTCAGAGCATTGGAGTGATGCTGCTCTCATATGGCAGGCTTATTCAAGTGAAAACATTTCAGAATCAAATATTTGAAATTGTTCCAAACTGTAAGGAGTTTCAAGTGCACACAGTTTGTGGTTTAAATACTAGTTTTTTAAAAACCCATTGAATCTCAAACCATAACATTTGTAAATTGCTGTAGTCTTATTTTCAAGGATTCCAAGTGCAGTGTGGCTGACCCAGTCCTGGGCAATGCCAAAGGCYAAAGAATGCACCTCTTGTGGGTCTTTACCTGAGTGTTCTGAGCCTTAATCTGCAATTATTTGGAACTAGAGATAGCAGAGAAGATTAAACAAACAAATTCTACAATGATTTGGGTTGGAATGGACTTAAAGCTCATCTTGTTCCACCCCCCTGCCATGGGTAGGGACACCTTCCACTACCCCAGGTTGCTCAGAGCCCCATCCTGCCTGGCCTTGGACACTTCCAGGGATGGGGCAGCCACAGCTTCTCTGGGCCACCTRTGACAGTGCCTTACCACCCTCACAGTAAATAATTTCTTCCTTGTATCTAATGTAAACCTGCTCTTTTTCAGTTTAAAACCATATCCCCTTGTCTTGTCACTACATGCCCTTGTCAAAAGTCCCTCTCCAACTTTCATGTGGCAACTTCAAGTACTGCTAGGTGCTCTAAGGTCTCACTGTGCCCTTCTCTTCTGCMGACTGAACAACCCCAACTCTCTCAGTTTGTCACAGAAAGTCCTCTGGATTATTAATTATTAACAAATTGTCTTTTAAAAATCTTTTTTTACTCCTATCCTATATACACTCAGCACACTATACGTAATGGCCAAAATATCTCCCCTGGATTTGCAAAGTAAATAAAACAGTATTTTGACACTATGGGTTCTTCAGGGAGCCCAGAAGAAATTTAAAATAAAAAAAAAAGAAACAAAACAAAAAACAAAAAACCAACAGCTCAAAACTTTCTCTTGAATTCTAGAAAAGTGAGAAACATACAAAGTTTTTTTAGTAGTGATCCTTGCTCTGATCCCAGGCTGCATTTCTTTTCTCAGCCCTTGTTGGTATAAATGGGCGTTGTCACGACAGCTGCTTAAAATGATTCCTGATAGCAAAATAGAATTGTTCAAGGGTCTAGAAAAGACACGTGGATAGAGAACTAATACAGTCATTAGCCTTGCCCACAATTCACCCAAGATTCTGCAGGCAACCCATAAATGACTAAGAAAAGACTTAWGAAGCAATACTGGACCTTGACATGCACTGTGATGTTTCCTCTAGGGCTTCTATCTGCAAACAGAAGGTTGCAGGATGTTTCCTGATTTCGTTGTTGCTGTGTAAGAGGTTTTCTGATACAAAACATCAGAAGTGTAAATAGAACACTTATCTAATGTGCAATAACAGAGAAAAACAATTCCTTCAAATGAGTGTCTTTAAGTGGTAAAGCACATCAAGTTAATGAGTCCTGAGGAAATGACTTGCAGGTAATTTTTCCTTCAATACTCACCTTGAGTTGAATTAAACTAGGATTTATGATTCTAACATAGAACATAGCATTCTAATTGAAAAGAAACCAATACAACTGAGGGTCAGAAAGAGGAAATTTCTTTTTCTTTTTTTTTTTCCAAACAGCTTCACTTAGACAACTCTATTAGAAAATGTGCATTTTGGATCATTTCCAGGTCTGTGTAATCCTATAACAACCAAATTGACACAAGATTTTTTTTTTATACACACATCACAGTGTATGAAGAGAAGTACTTTTGCATCCACAAAATTATCAGACAACCAAAGAATCTCACAGCAACTTACAGCAACTCTGTGTCTTCACTCTCTTATAGGAAGTGTCTGACCTTCCCAGGGCAAACCAGCTCCTCCCCACGTGCTGGTGCCGGCTGGGTTTGTGGCACTACAGGGGATATCCCCCCTCTGCCCCAGCACACAGTGACAGACCATCACATGACCTTTTACCACAGAAACGTTCTACCTTTCTAGGTACAACACCACACAGCACTCTCCTTTACACACGGCACTTTCAGTTTCTGCAGAAGGTGGGGAGTGTCCTGGGGCTTCTCCTCTGTCCACCTGCAGAAGCTGGAGGGATGCTCCAGGTGCAAAAGCTCGGTTGGGTACTGACCAGAGGAGCTCACTTTGTGGTACACTGTATTCTGCACATGCCTGAGCAGATCTCATAAAATAACCAATGATTCAAATTATTRTTAAGCTGTAAATTGCTGTAAATTGCAGGCAATAAAGATAACCCAGTATTGTGTGGCAAAGGTTTAATATCAGACAGAGAAAATAAAATYCTTCTGTTAAGAGTAGAATTTAATTAGAGGTTAAAGGTATGTTGAACATCATCCTGGGTCAGTCAGCATCCTGGGTACAGCTTATGATGTGTGAAAAGCTAAATACTGTCATAATGAGCTGTTGCTGCCATCTACTGAACACAGGGAGTGTGAACTACACAGATTTACACTTTGGCTGCTGATCAAAAATATTTGCTTGGCTGGATTAAGTAAAATTTCTGCTTCTTTAGAGCAATCATTTTTCTTTCTAGATGATATCCAGGACATGAATTTGCTTTAGAAAAACTTGTGATCTTTTGGGCGATTCTGAATTCTCCTTTGGGAGCCACTCCTAGCCCATGGGGAACTATGAAAGGTGAATGTATGTCTCTCCCACACCCTAAAACACATTGCTATTAATAAAGAGAGTTATTAGTTAGAGCTGCAGGTTGTTAAGGTCCTAGAAGACATTTGCTCTTCTTGAGCAATATCATGCAGAATCCATAAACCCTGCTGAGGATGGATACCTGCCCTGGTGTGGCAGCTGTGGTTTAGATGAAGGACCTCCCAGCTGAAAAAGCACTGGCATTGGCACCGAATTTCTGCAATGGTGCTCAAGTGGGGCACAGAGSACAATCAGGCTGCTGAGGGAGTTCTAAGTAGGCAAGAGCTATCCCAGCCCCACTGCTGGTTTTATCTAGGGGATGAGCCTGTTCTTGTAGGTCCCAGAAGCTGCCTCTGGGCGTAACAGAGGCACTCAAACACACTCATATACATACACATTAACAGAAAATCCCCCTTGTATTAACACAAAAACAGCAACAAAGTCCCTAAGTGCAAGAAATCTAATTGGTTGCAATTCATTGAAAAATAAATATGCACATATTGCTCACCTACAAGGTATATGTACATGGACACTCACAGCCAAATTCAGCCCTGTGGTAAATGAAAYCTTATTTTGTGTTGACTTCAATTTGCTTAGAGATGTCTTTGGCTTGTTAAGGGCCACAAGAAGATGGGGAATTGCAGGGGGAAAGTGGGAGATAGGTGAGGATCCTGCTGATCTTAAGGCTCTGAATGCAGCAGAGTGTTCAGACACACACAGCTCAGTTACAGTGCACGAGAGCCAGGAGTATGGGCTACCATAGCAGTACCTTCTGTCTAAGATGGCAAAGGGATTTAAAGAGAAAAAAAAAAATCTGGTTCTTTTTCTCAGTCTACACTCAGGCCTGCAGGAGCTGCATTTAGCAGAACGGCATCAGCGTGAGAGTAGAGAGAACAGCAAAAAAGCATCCTGACTTCCTCTGCAGATTCCTGAATTTCCACACGAGGGAGCTTCCTGCCCACGAAGCTGACGGGGCGCTTGCTCCTGGGAAAGGTGGCGCAGTGGTTCCCTGTGAGCTCCCAATCGTGCAGCCTGATTGCACTGCCACGAGTCACAGCCAGAGCCAGCAGGGAAACGGTTAACAGATAATGATGATTGTCAGAGCTTGTTAACCACAATTATTTTCAAGACATATGTAAATCTGTATAACTACCTAAGTGTGGTATATAATCTAAAACATACTGTTTAAATCTATAAGCATTCCTGAGTTAATTTCACTATGGGAACGTTAGTTGCAACTTCCTGACTTCACCGTGTTTGAATTCATATCCATGAACATTAATTTAAAATWAGTCTAAATATTTGTTGAGAATTAATCACCTGATAAATTTAGCTCTTTTTCATTTTTATGAATTATTCATTATCTCCTCTCTTTCCGTTGATGTGTTGGTTGTTTGTAAGAATTGAATTACTGGTTGACACTAAAAAAAAAAAAAAAAATCCAGCTTTTCTAGTGATTTGTAAAATGTTTCCCTTAGAAGCTTGACTGGTGACTATGAGACAATTGGGTTTGCCACCAATATTTTATGGTACTGGTTTGCTTCCTGAAGGGAGTTTTTGAGAGGTACGAGCAAGTTCATACAGCAAATATTTTGCAACAACAGCAAAAAAATCTGTTTATGTCTTGCTTATATATCATTCCTACAAAGGAAGTTTGTATTAGCAAAAGCCTGTTGGTGGAAATGCTTGGGAACAGYACAATGAGCTGTGGCTGCAGGAATAAACAGCTACGTAAAACTGCTGAACTGCAAAAAGCTGCTTCTGCACAGTCATCATAGAAAATACTGGAGCTTGCCAAAGGAAAAGAGTAAGTCTGCTCTAGGATGGYCTCAGGAAAGTCTGGATGAAAAATTATCAGCCAGCAGACATTACAAAGAGGAACATCAAGGAAAGCCTTGAGTAGATGGCAGCAAGGATCCTTAACACTGGCYAGTACAAAGGGAAGTGATTTGTGAGCCTCTAGCACACAGAGGACCAYCTCACACTTTAGCTCTGGCCTGCCTTCAGTGGAAATAGTGGAAGACTGGATTTTTGTAATTCCCMAGTCTAGGGCTGGAAGCCTAMTTTCTGGCTGTTGCTCATTAATCARTCTTTGTCACAAAATTAATTTACCAGCACACACAACTTCCCTTCTTGCAACTCACTGAAACAGATAACATCTTGAACTTCCCATCGGGTATGTCTTTATATTTGTTACTTTCAAATCAGTTTGCTACTATTAATTAAATAACAAATCAGAAAATTACTTCTAAAATTATAAAAAAAGCAAAACCCCCAGAACACACCCTCATGTGGTTAGTAACTGGTACCAGCACTTGCAAAACATCAAAGGCTTCTCTAAACATAGACTTTCATCAGTGATGCTGCAAGCCTTCATCTAATCTTTCATGATTTCCCATGCAGGAACATCAAAAGAGAAAGAAGAGAATAGCACTGTTCCAAAGCAACAGTGCTCTGTGTGAAAAGCATGTGTTTAGCTATAGCACATATAAAATTTAAGTGGGAAATTATTATTTACATGAGACATATTTTAATAAACATCATCATTATCTCCCTGTCTTTTCCTATAAGGAACAAGGATTTTTGCAGTTCAAAATCATGTCCAAAGCTCAAGCGATTTCTGGAAGAAAATGAAAAAGAATTAGAAATGTACAAGCCTTCAAAGCAAGAAGATCAATTTATGTTCATTTTTACCTACTGAAACACATTCTGCATATTTCATTGTTTCTGTCATCTTGTTATAATCCATCCAAAGAGTTTTCAAAGAACATTAAGTCCTACAAATAAACAAACTGTGAATTAAATACAGWATGCACAAAAATGCAACAATTACTATCAAAAGTCTTACTTGTAGGCATTTGTTACATAAAGTAATTATATTAGTCAGTCACTTTTTATCACTGCCACTGAGAAACAGGAGTTTTGGAGGGGACAATCCGAAAATCWTAACTGTCATTTCTATCCTACTAAAAGCAAAATTTCTGAATTGTTGTTGGAATTTTAAAGCAAACACTTTTCAGTTAATAATTTAAATAATATTGTAATTTTGGTTTATAGTCTTTCATGTAAATATCACAGATGATTTTGAAACCATTTCATGTTAACACAATTATGCTGGCAAAAGAGCTACACAGGAAGTTATCAGTTTCTAATTCTAGACAACATGCATCTTAGATTCATCTTTACCCCCAGCACTGAGTATTCTCCTTCTCATAATTCTTACAGTTATCTTCATGAGAGAATTTTTAYAGGAATTTTCATATAACCTGAAGGTCTTACATAAAACACTCAACAGAATTATTGGTTTGAAATTATCATTAGAAACAACATAATTTTTCTTTTTTGGTCCATTGTTCAAACACAATAAGGGGTTTGGGGGAGTTTGGCAAGTTTGACATGTATATTGAGATTTGATTCTGCCATGCAAAATATTGAACTGCATGTGTAACACTACTTAAACAACTTAATGATCAAAAATTTAAGAACATTAAAAAACCAAAAAAAAMMCAGACATAAAAGTTAAAAGGTTTTAGTTAATTTATCTTTTATGTAGGGTTTGGTTTCCCAATGCACTTGCACTTTTGTAGTTCTCAGGTGACAGCAAGGGCCCCTTTGGCCCCAGTCTGCACATCTCTATGGTCTGCCTCTCCACCTTGCACACTTACAATGAGGAAACAAGCACCAATCATTACTGCCTTGATCCTCACATCAAGATCTACAGGCACCTGGATCCCGAAGTTGGCGGTGTTGGTAAAGACGTTGTTGACAAATCCAGACCAATACTTGGAAATTTTGCCGATCGTTGTCATCTCATTGAGRGCTTTTACCTGCACAAAGGAAAAACAGGGACATAAATGTAAACAAATCAAGTGCACACTGATGACATCTCCACAGAATTAATGACTGTGTCCTGACATGCAGAGTATGCTATAGTTGTCAGGTTCTCCTTTTATTCTTATTGTTGCAATGTTCTATTAGTGTCAAATTTCCCTTTACGAGTGGCACGCAAGAAAGGGTCTCAAGTTTGGAAACATCAGCATCTTTAGAGCTGATGAAAAGTGGGAGAAAGCAATCTTGAAAGTTTATGCCAGTTTTGCCTTTCTTTCACAGAGTTGTGGGGTTTTTTCCTCTCTCATGTTTTTCATATTCTCCTAGGCCCACTGCTGTGGACCACTGTCCCCTCAGGGGACAGGCATGTTCTCAGTTATGCAGCCATCTGCATGTTCCTCACAGTATACTGAAATTTSAACCCACTGGAGTCTTCTGATTTGGCTAATGAGTTGATAAACCCAAAAATTCCTTTATAATYCTTAACTAAGGCAAAGCCCTTTGTTCACATCAGAAAACACTGTTCAGGCTTTCTTCAAGAATCTCCCATTCTCCCTATCATCTGAGAAATTTATTCAAAGCAGTAAAACTTTTAAATCAGTAACACTTGAACAAAACATACCTCAAAGTCAACATCTTCAAAACAGCCACAGGTTGCATATGGGCCAATTATTTTTAGCACATCTTCTTTACTTTGATTCTGTATAGTAAACTTTGGCAGAAAAGGGTCCCAGTTCTGTACAACRTACCCAGCTATTGTACCTGGTGGGGACTGAACTTCTAACTAGCAAACAAAAGAAAACAACAACAAAGAATGTTTTTAGCTGATTTTATATTGACATGTTTTTCCATGATAGCATATTGTTTATATAATGACAAAATATTTATCTACTTAATAAAGTAACATATAATTTTACCAAACAAGGAACTGGATATTGCAGACTGTCTAACAGTGTTGTTTAATACAGTGGACAATACGAAGCTCAAAAGCTGTACCAGATGTCAAGCTCTTACATACAATAAAAGATTTTATAAAAGCTATAAACAAAGAAAAAAAAATTTTTATTGTATTCAGTGAGTATCCTACAAGCTTTTTTTAAGTAGCTGTACTACCAAAGGAGCTTTTCTTTTAAAGTCCTGACAAGGATAAGTGCTAAGAAGGTACGTGGATGAGCTAACCTGTAAAACGTTTTCATAACACAAGAAAGATGTCTGAATATAGGGAAGTAAAGGAATATAGAGGAAAGATTTGATGCTCTGTGGGATCCACAGTTTTCACTCTAAGCAGCTTACTTCCATGTTCTGCAATTTCCCAGAGATACATGGGCCTGAAGAGGCAGATCCAGACCTGGTTCAAGTACTCCAGACCAGGAGGCAAATTATGAGTGTGTGAAGGCTCAGCCTCCTCAGAGCTGCTTCCAAGTCACCCACAGACCCCAGTGGCCTCCACAGAGCTTCCATCCTTCACCCTCCTGGAATAAACTGAGCGCTCTCTGCCTGTGTCAGGGCAAGCCGCGTTTTGGGGCGTCAYTTGACTGGAGAGACATCACCAAAGCTTTGTGTGGGATGTCAGCAAAGCCAGCTCCCATGGAAGGGAGGAGGCACACAGGGAACAGAACGTTTATCAATCAGTTGTGTCTMCTCAAAGGCCTCCCCACMGTCCCCRGGCTGAGAGAGGTCTGGGAATTGCYGAGTTCCRCCCCGCCACCCTCGAGGRGCTGCACAGCAAGRWGCTGGGAGAAAGGGCCCGTGGGCTTSCCTCACCTCCTGCAGGAAGCAGGGGCAGCAGCAGCTGCTGCACCTCAGGGGCCTGGTGACCCGGATCACCTCATGGCCTGCGTTATCCGCGATGCGGATGGTGAAGGGCCGCAGGGGCGAGCACAGCCGGCGGTCCAAGCAGCCGTTCTCCTCCACYGCAAAGTACACCCTTTGGCCCAAGTGGTTCTTTATCTCGTATTTGCTGGAGGTCTCTGTGCCAAGTATGGCTAATGAAGCAAAACAAATAGAACATTAACTTATGTTTGTTATTAACGTACTATATTAGTGTATGTAAATACATATATGAGCATTGATTCTGTCTATGAGACAGGTTGTTTAAAAAATTGTTTTGAAGTAGCAACACAAAGCAAATATACAAGTATATGGAAATGGAAGTGCCAGATGTGTATTTTGAAGGTATTAATTCAGACTTTGATTTGCTGTACACTAAAGTACTTATCAGAAAAGATAATTCAGATCCTGCGTTTTGGTTTGGGCTTTTTCTGGCTTTATCATCTGTGAAAAATAATATCCTGAGACTACTCCAGCTCAGTGACAAAGCTTTCACCCAGCAAGTCATTTGAGAATGAAGCCAAAACTATTTTGAATGGGAGAAACGTATTTTACAGTGTTTTACTGGCTGAACTTAATACTTGTTCATTACTTTGAAATTCTGAGAAACTAAATAATTAGAAAATCTTTTGCTTCATTTTATGTTTTCTGACCTTCCTTTCTCTATTTGCTCTATGTTTCTCATAGTATTTTAGTTATTGTTAAAGGCAATAAAATTTCCCGTAGATTGGAAAGATGGTTAAATTTTAATAACACTGAGAGGGAGGTCYTAGGGAGAGAATTTAGGAGATGTTGTGGAGATTACTCACCCCTCAGTGGATTGCTGCAGAACAGGCAGACAATAAAGTGAGTCTTCCCCACACTATCACTGTATAACAGCCTGACACAAGGGCAGCAGGAGGGTTCACAGTGAKTTCAGGGAGCTGGGGGCAAGACTTGGATGCCTTTTGGAGACACCCACGTACCAGCACTGCTAAAGGGTGACAAGGATTGCACCATACCTGCCAGAAGCTCCACTTGCTGATGAATAATTATCTGGTCCAGCTGTTTTAAAAGAATAAACAAGATGGTGGGTCTTGGATAGGTTTGCAGCTGCCAGTGRTCAGGTGTCTATTTTTATTGCTCATCTCCCTGTAATTAAGATTTCTTTCCTTACAGAGATGCACAGGTTGGATGCATGAAGGATATCCCAAGCCACACTTTGGACTTCTACCTGAAATTATGGCTGAGGAATGTGACATTAGGTGCTGTGGCCATGTAATTCAGCCACATTTGAAGAAAAATAATCTTCACTGGGGGAATGAGGAAGACAACAGCAACAGAAAGCTGTGTGCAAGAAGCAAAATCCACTTCTTGCTCCTGCTGCTCCTCTTTGTCAGAAGGGAAGCTCCTTACCCCAAAACCAAGGGTGGTGCTGGGCACCATGGCAGTGCAGGAGTGAGCAAGCCTGAGCTCAAGCACAAAACGTGCAGTGGCCACATCCCGAAGAACCTGGCTGGAGCAGCCCAGCAAGGCAGTCAGGGGATGCCAATGATGGCACACAGCAACTTTAACACTCTGATCTCAGGTGCCCTGCACCTTAAATCTGGCAAATGGTCATGCCAGGGTACCACAATGCGCAAAACAACAAAACGAAATGCTCAGCTGGCTGAAAATGTCTTCCCCCACAAGCTAGTTACAAATGCAGGAGAAAAACTGCTTGCCATGATCCCCAGCTTTGCTGTGCTTATGGTCCCTCAGACATTATTCTTTCCTGGAGAACAGTTGTTAGCATCATAAAACCAGCAAGACTTAATTTCAGTCTACCTTTCAGTTTTATGTGACTTTTTATGCCTGTTTTATGTGACAGTTTTAGGCTTTACCAATCTCTTTTCCGTAATTTTTCTGTAAATTCCTGATGGGCAAATGCTTGGCACAGGGTTGTGCCATTACTCACAGCTGCAAACACAAAGCACACAACGACCTTCTGAGACCAGCCTGTCACAGCTCTCCAGGGCCTGGATATTCTAAAATTGATAAATCTCGCCTGGTTTTCAAACTGTTGCAGCCATTTGTCACTTCTAGTCAGCTCCTGCAGCTAGTTCAGGCTGCAGAGAAAAGCTGGTAAAAAGAGGAACATCTTTATCTCTTTGATTAATCTCTGAAATGTGCATGCCAGTAATTGAAATAATAAAAAATATTTAGATGTATAAATACCCTCCCAAGAATCTTTGCTGTTTGTTGTTTGGGTCTCGTGAGAGAGCTGTTGGAGCTCATGAGAAGGGCTCTGCTGATGGAAAGAGAATAAACAAGTTAAAGATGGTAGAGCTATTTTAATGTTTTAGAATTTATTTTAATATGGAATTTTACAGGGAAAACAAAATTATTGAGCCTGAACTCTTAAAAGCTTTGAGTGATTTTGGTCTATCCATTGGTTTACTGTGCACAATGTATAAACAATAGTGAGACAACACAGCAGGACCACTTGTTATCCTTGTTTTGCCTTGCACTGGTTTCTGCAGGGCAGTTATTCTGATGCATTTTTACTGGGGCACTTGTGGATTGAGAGAATTCTGCACTTGCATTTGAAAGCACCCAAAGCCCTTTGGCTGCACAAGGGTCTGGTCCCCTTGAGCTCAGATATGTTAAAATTCCTTATACACAGTTAACTCACAGTATTCAATTCTGTGTGCATCAGATTTACATCTGATCAGTCTAACCAAGTCTRAAGGAAGAAGCTTTTACAAAAGTAGTTAAACCTGAGTGGTAGCACAAGAACATGCAGCTGAAGTACTCAGAAAATTCTTCTCCAAGGTTTCACCAGTCTATTCCTTCTGTGTGAAAACGTTCATTTGATTTTTGTTATGGACACTGAACTACTCTTTGAGCTATGGCTGTAATCTGGAAAATAGTAGTGAGGATTAGGTAATTTATTTTTTTTATGAAGTTACTAAAGAGTGATAGTCATAGAAAGCTGATGTGTTTGCTGAGGCAGAAGCAGTTTTTTGCCTTTCTCTGGTGCACCTCAAGCAGCCAATGGGAATTGTTCCTTCACCTGAATTACTCTGGGTGTGGATCTGCCGAGTGAAGCATTTGCAAGCTGGCCTTTACCTACAGGACACATGTTCTCCTCTCCTCTCATCCAATCCTTGGGTTACTATTTAGAGKAAGACTGTAGGGATCTCTCTAAGACTGTCTGAATTTGGATCCTTGTATCAGAGGCAAACATGTCATGGTCTTATTGAGRAATACATTCAGCTTTCTCAAATCTATCCAGTTATCTTGCCCACTCCTGCTGGAGAATGTAATTTCTATTTGTTATTCTGTATTTATTCACAACCACTCTCTATATAATCTCTCTTCCAGTAATGTAATTCTATAAATTAAATATGCCTCTTTCCCACAGTTTGTTTACTCTCCTAGGTACTCAGTATGGTTCCCTCTCCAATAGTGTTGTTTTTAGTCTACAGATAAAACAGATGGAATCTTGTTTCAAAGGAAGTTCTCTGTTCCCCGTGCACTTCCAGTAGTACCTCCCTGAGCCTGTTTCAGTTTGGGCTCACCTCTCCACAGTGCAACAACACCAGAATGACACACAGACTTCTAGGAGTCTTCCCAGAGGCACAAATAACTCCAAGTTCTGCTAGAAACATCTTCATTTGAGCATTTAATTACATGAAAATCTCTTAGTCCATGAGGATAAATGCCAAGGGATTACCCTAGCAGCTGTGAATCCCCCATGCATTCTGCAGGCAGCCCTCTCCCTGCTGTGGGACCTCCTTTCTGCTCCCATCTATCCTGAAGGAGCCCCYTTCATTTGCCACAAAGCCAGGATGGTTTCAGCATCACACCAAAGTGTTCTGCAACGCATGGAAACTCRAGCTGTGGGTGCATGCCAACAACCAGCACTGCACACATGCTTCCCACTTTTCAGACTGCAGAGAAAATTGAGAATAATTAGCAAGGGCTTGCAGCACAGGCCAAGAATGAGCAKGAATGAGGTTATTGGTTCCAGTTGTAGCTCTGAGAGCAACCTGCTCTTTTGTCTTAATGTCAGATGCAAAGCTTCTGTAAAGTGGAGTGATGCTGTTTGCTTGCCTACATTGTCTGGGTAAATCTGAGGTGTAATTCGTGTTCATACAGGAGGCTGAATATGTAACCTGCCAAGTTCTTACCATCACAATCACTTTTAGACTAAAAAATGTAGCTTCCACGGTCTGTAAGCAAATGCTCATGTAATTGACAACACATATCATTTTGTGCTCAGGCATCTTGAAATGAAAGTCATCACTCYACATGAAAGACTGTTTCTGAAGAGTCTCCCCATTTTGTTAGCTATCTAGGTAACTTGGCTCCAAATATAAAATACATTTGATTTCTGCTTCTAGACAAAGCTAGCAGAAATGTGTGCCTAATATCCGCATCTTGAATGAAGTAAACATTTCCCAGCATCACCAAAATGCAAACACAGCAGAGATGTATCAGAATCGTGATCTGACCATGCTGAGGGACTGATTCTGTCCCTGCCCATACCAGGCAGGGAGTGTGACACCTCACTCAGCACGTACAAGTGGCCCAATCCAGCCACATGAAAAATGCAAACCTCAGTCAGTGTCAAAGCAACAGCAGGGAGTGACCCTCCTGGTAAAAAAGTGCAGGAAAAGATGAAACTTCTGGAGCAGAGCTGCAGACCATCAGTGCTGTGAGCTTCAGGAGCTGAGGGGTTTCACAGAGCAMAAGGGATAGCCACATGTTTAGCAGTAGGATGGAGAAGACTTAAGCACTCATTTTTCTTCCCCACCTTCAACTTACTTCTCTACCTCCATTTTCAAGCATTTTCCTCTCTCAGGCATTAGCACTTTCTTCCTCACACAGAGTTAATGGAAGTTTGTAGCCACTCAGACTTATGTTCATCTAATTTCTATAAAATGAATGGCAGCAATGAAAAAAAACTCTTATTTTGCCTATATTCCTTATTTCATAGTAATACCAAACAAATAAGCCTCTCCATCTCAACCTACCCCTCCCCCAAGAGGAAAAACCCAAACAATCTCATCTTCCAGGGTACCAAAGCAACATAAAAGGAACACATAAAACAATTCTAACATTCAGAAAGATTCAGGACCTGGTTCAGGTACTCCAGACCAGGTGGCAAATTATGAGTGTGTGATGTTTGCTTCCAGAGACTTGGTTCAACAGGCATATTCTGTTGAGGAATGTCAGAAGAACCAGGGAGGTAGTCCTTAAAGATTGGGCTGGTTTGTCCCTGAGACTCTGCAGAAAAAAAAAAAAAAAAAAGAGAAAAAACCCAGAAACATCAGGACCAAGGAGCAGCTAGCTTCTTGGATCAAAGCTGGAACAACAACATCATTCTGCATGTGACTGCATCAGCACTTCAGGTCAGGAGTCAGGACCCAAAAGGAATCTCTTATTGTCCCACACATTGAGCACTCTGATTATAAAGCTGCCTTAGGATATGCAAAGAGGAATCACTGCAAAGAGGAATCACTGCAGATGAAGTTAAATCAGGAGATGTGGTCTTGGAGAACACCTGCTCTGCTCTGACAGCTGGTGAGCACAGAGCCTGTGTGGTGAGGCTGGAACTGGCCTGGACTCATACACAGGGTGGCCAGAAGCCCCTCAGCACAGGTTTCCCGGCCCTGCTCCCTGTGAGCTGCCCTGTGTGCCAGTGTGCCCTGAGCTGCTGAGGGCTGGCTCCCAGCAAGATGCTTTTCAGCATCCTAAAGGCACCCATAATTCCTCTTAATTAGAGATAACCTTTCCAGGGATCTCAGATTCCCCAAGCCAGGGATATTACAACCCTGATATCAAAGTCTACACAGCCTCTTATAGTCTATTATTCATTATTATCTTAATGAATAGATCAGCTATCATTATGCTGTGTTTTCTGGTTTGCTATCACAAAGAAGTCCTTCAGGGCACAGTGATGGTGACTTTGGCAGTGCTGTGAAGGTAAAGAGAGCATTTACTGCCACAGGCACCTGTACAGGCACCTGTACATCCACACTCCAGCATGGCCACAGGCACCATCTCCCACAGCACAGTGACCACCTTAACCACTGGATTTCCAAAGAACTCCCAGTAGTTTTTCCAGGTACATTGTTCCTTGGCTTTCAGCAACCCTGGCTCTGCAGGAACCAGGAGGAGCTAACTGAAGCTCTCCSCATATAAATGGCAAATCCTTGTATTGAGCTAAGCCCCTGTGATTTGGCAGGAAAGCAGYCCCCAAACTGATCATTTTTATCTCATGTGTGACAATACTTAGACACAATGAGGTTTGAGGTCCAGAGGGAATTTTAGCTGTAAGTCTGAATCTCTCTTTTGCTGTTGTGGGTTTAAATGAGATCCTTTAGTATTATTTGAACTCACTGTGAAAGATTCATCATTCAATCATATTTTGATCCTAATTTGTCTTTGCAGCCACTRCTTTCTTTCAAAGTCTGAGACCACAGGAAGAAATAACCCCTTTGAATTTGTTGCTGGCTTTTAAAAATGTATAACTGGGTAATAAATATTTTATATGCTCTTCTGCATCATTTTACCTCACAGGGTTCTGTTACTGCCGTAACTCTTGTTGTTACATGAAATGCCATGAAGTAGCCCAGTGTTGGTGTTATTCTTGAATAATAAAGAGAAAAAAAGACAACAAATTGCAGTTCTACCTGTCAAATTTTAAGCTATACAAAAATCAAACAGTAAATACATTAAATATTAATGRCAATTTGAGCTWSTCTGACACTTTGTCTATTTTTGTGWATGATTCCCATTTCATTACTAGTATGGAAATCCTTAAAGTTACCTTATGATACAGTGAGTATTCTGTACAAGCAKAATTTGTTGACTTGCATGTTCCTGAAAGAGGTGTATTGTCAAGTTTCTTCATACTAAAAACCATATTCCACACCATTACTATTTAACTATTTCTCCTAACTGATATACACCAAAAATATGCAAAACCAGATTTCTCTTATATGGCTAAAGCTAAACAAAAATTTTTAAACACCCCCTCTCTTGCAAGAGTACAACAATACTGTAAAACTTGCTTGCTCCTGTGTACCTTTTAGTGCTCCAATGCAGACTGTCTTGAGTGTTTTGAGGGCAAGAAAGAGGGATAAACATTTGGCCAACCTARACAGCCATTGCTGAAACTTCCTGGGCCAACTGCACAAACTTCCTGTGGCTCTGGAATGCCAACAGAATGACTTCTGTGGAGCTGCACTCATGTTAAGAGAAAAAGAGATTTGTATCCTTCTGTTTAGTTTAAGCATTTAAAAACCTGGAGAAAATTAATTAAGAAGGCTGATCTGATCARATGCTGCTGCCCATTGCCCTGAGTACTCAACTGGCTACAGCTAAAGTCAGTATGTGACAAAGACACRCCCAGATAGGAGTAATCTGATTAAATTTAGTTATTCTTCAGTTATTGTTCTTCATATCAGGTTATCAGGTCTCTGGCCAGTTTTGAATGTGAAAAGCATCAGCTGATTTAGTATTTTCAAAGGGAAATAGGGAAAAAGTGTGCAGAAATAGTGACATCCTTGGCTCAGTACCCATCCTTCCCAGGCATTCTGTACCGACAGGTTTAAACACAGATACCAACACTAAGTTTTCTGACTAAATGCAGGGGCTAACAATTTATAACGTATTTTTATTCAAATAACATCTTAGTATAGATTTTAGTCTCCTTAGGAGCCTCTTGGATGCTGAAAAATTAAAGGAAGACAAAACAACTGCGCTKTGACTGATGTGGTTTTAGCCTGAAACACTCATCAGACTGCTGATTGCTGGAAACACACAGGACTGCAGCTTTCTGTAAACACGATCTAAAAATACAGACCATGGATGCTCTTACCTTGAGAGGCCATGAAGCTTCCCGAGTTACCTCTTCAAAGGAAGCCGGGTTAAAAGAAAAGGCTTTTCTTGTTGCGGCAAATAAAAGCGGGCGCACAGCATGCACAGAACTTCAGAAGGTGAGTGTGTGTGTGTGTGTGTGTGCTGGCTCTCGGCCCGCGGAGCTCGGGAGCGGCGGCGGCGAGCGCGGGGCTGCGCTGGCGGAGCCGGGCCGCGGGGGGAGCGGCTGCGGGCACCGGGAGCACCGGGAGCACCGGGAGCACCGGGAGCACCGGCAACACCGGGAGCACCGATCCGTGCCATGGAGACAGCGAGATCAGGTTAGCCAGCACCGAGAGACAAAGCTGCAGTGTGCCCACTGGCTACACGGACACATCAGACCTAAAATCCTGCTYTATAATGTCCGTGCTTATTCTGAGGATGCAAAGATTCTGTGTTTTTAGTTCACTGTTTGTGCTTCCACTTCTTCAGGCTATCCAGTAAAGATGGAGAGGAGTTAATGAAGATGTGGATGGCCCATCCCTAGAAGTGTGTAAAGCCAGGCTGGATGGAGCTGAGCCCTCTGGTCTAGGGAAACGTGTGCCTGTCCAACTCAGGGGGTTTGGAACTAGAGCATCATTAAGGTCCCTTCCAACCCAGACCATTCCATAATTCTATGATTTCTCTACAGCTGACCCCAGTCAACATTTTCATACACAAAGCAGGAAAAGATGCCTTGAATTTCTCACTGTATTCCATCCACGTAACATCAGCCAGAGAATGTCCTCAAAGGGCTGTCGTGCCCACCCCCAGTTCCAGAAAATCATCCTGTACATTCCCCCACCACTGTGCCCAACATTCACATCCATGCACGGGTCTGCTGATCCCTGTGAGGTGTTTGAACTGGATTTGGAGAACTGAAACAGACTGGCAGTGCTTTGTCCTAGACCAAAATCGTGACATACATAAYTACCCCACTGCACTGGGAGGAAAAGATGAGGAGGGAGAGTAACCCTGACTTACCCACTCATATTCCTGCCTTGAGTGCCCAAGTTGCTGTGGAAATCATCAGGCAGATGTGATCTGCAGGCAGCTGTGATGCATGGCTGCAAGAATGGCTGAGCCTATGCCCAGAGCCCAGCAGAGCASAGGGAGGTGCTGGGGACCGTTTTCTGTCCTCCTTGCTACTTCAGGTTTCACTGGTTTGAATCTGTCTGAAGTATGATTGAGCAGATTAAATTCCAGAGTTTACAGCTCAGAAGATGCTGATAAGGATTCTGTGAAAGAAGAATACAGAAAACCCAAAACAAAAAAGGTCAAAATTACATGGAAGCTGATTTTTATAGACTACAGTAGSAAATGCAAGAGCCTCAGATCGACTTATGGATTTGGCTATGTGAAATTTCCCAGGAATTTATCACTGCCTGCTTGAGAACTCCCTGGATGCAGTGGCAAGCACAGGCCAGYCCAGGAACCAGACCCTGCTGTGCTCAGCCTGGAAACAACCAGAGAAGTGACAGACAAAAATTCTGGCGACTGAAAAAATGGGTACTGAACAAATCCTTCTGGATCAGGAGRAAGCTTGTCATAAATGGAAATAAAAATTAAGATTGACCAAATGTTTTTGCTTCCTTTCTCCCTGTCAAAGATGGGCTCCTTAAGAGCAGAAGCCCTAATCCAGAGAGCACGCACAAAGTGTAAAAAAAGAAGAAAAATTACAGGGAAAGCTCTGGATAAATATMGTAAACCTATCTTTAAAAAAGACAGATGAAAATTCAAATGAGATGGCACTCATTTACCTCTAAAAATGAATAAAGACTTATTTTACCTCCCAGAAAATTACAGGAAGAAAAAAGTAATTCTATCAATGCAGAAATAAATCTTAATACATTAAGAAAAGTGCCTCAAACAGACAAAACACACTAAAAAATAYATGCTGAAAGAAGATGTTTCAAATGTTTAAAAGGCGTTTTTGGAGAAGTCCAGRTGATTCATTTGCTGACCCAGAGAAGGACTCAGCCCCAGCCTGTGCTGCAGTTTGCCTGCAGCAGGGGCCAGCCTGGCTGTGTGGGAGCTGCTGCTGCTGCCCTGCTCAGCCTCTGCCCTGGGTGCCCTGGCAGCCTCCCCTCCCTGCAGGAGCCAAGTTTCATCTTCCTGCTGCTCATGAAATAAACATGTCCCTGAAATAGTTCTGCCCCAAAGAACTAGTTTTTCTGACATTGTTTGCAAAATTGCAATAAATAGGTAACAGAAAGAAATACAACTTGGCTTTAAGTACATTTTATGTTTTTTTTTCTGGAAATTCATAATGCAGCTTCCGTACCAAAAAAAAAATTTTTTTTTCCCCACAAATTTCCACATCTTTTACAATGTCCCCTTTTACCACATTCCTATTGTTTGAGTGCAAAGCAATAATTTTCATAGATTATAACAGTAGATTTCTGAAGGATTTGCAAACARTAGTCTTGCACTGGCATAAATCCTTACAAGTAAAACCACATATTTAATAATTTCTTTAATCTGAATTTTTGGTGTGTTTTTTTTTTTGTTTTTTTTTTAAATAAATACTCATATACTGGTCCAAATAGGCTGCTGCCATGATTAAAAGCATTCTCACTAAGACATCAGGTACAGAAGACTTAATCATATTTATTCAGGCACAAAGACAGCCATTCTTTGGTGCYCTTTAGATATGCACAGGAAGAACACTGAAGAAATGAGGACAAACATTTAAAGAATTGTATACTGCTACTTCTAACCATTTTAGGGCCTTCAGGAAGCAGAGCAGCAGCACCAAAAGGAGAATTTCASCAAGACACCAAACTGGCTGCCTCTGCCCCTTGAAGAAGGCCCAGGGAAGGGATTTCACTGCCTACACTCTACTAATCAGAGTCTCAGCTCTAAATTAGAGTACACTGCCTTCCTCTCCATGAATATGYTGGGCATCTGAAACAATTCACAGCTATTAAAAAAAAAAAAAAAAAAAGACGAGTAAAGGGGGGAAAAGAAATTGAGTTTACAGGCATGTATTCCTGCTACCTCTAAAATACTCTTGCTCCATCCCATGCTGTAAAGCTGATAAAAATTGATGGGCAAATCCTTAGAAGGCATAAGTTAACATGAATCCATCAAAATCAATGAGCCTATCCAGATTAGGGCAAGCAGTGCTTGGCTGGAAGAGTTTATACATCTAAGACCTTCCTTTTTTCCTTAAAGAAAAATTACATCTTTTCTACAAGTCCCATTTCCACAAAGGCCCAGAGATCCATCCCTGCTGAGCTGAYATCCCAGCACCACTGCAGCTAATGGTTATTACATAAATTACTGCAGCCTTTAGGAAACAGTCCATGTACCCATGGACTAAGACATCCTTGTCCTCAGCACAGAAACAGAACACAGATTTTCCTCCAGAAAGCATGTAGTAATAGTCAACCAGGTGGATCAAGGGAGCAAAAATGTCATGTGGCTCAGCACAGGTGCCATTTCTCTGGAGCCTAATCACTCTTCCTACAGGCACCACAGCAGGAGTRTGGCAATGGCTTCACAAAAAAACACCTTCACAAGAGAAAAACAGGAGAAAGTAACAAATTTCAAAGTATTAGGAAAAGCTGTTTGATTYCTCGCCCTGCTCCCTGCTGTTCAGAAAACTGCTCTGTGAAGCTGGTGTGAGGTATTTGTCCTGGCACTCAGCAGGAGAAGATGGCACCCCCCTTTCCCCACTGTACCACTATGGACTCCTCCAGGTAAGAAGCCACTGCCTCTCCCCTTGTCCCCRCAATCTCCACGAGTTCAGGCAAGAGCTCAGCCCCTCCCCAGCTGCCCTTCCTGAGCTCCAGGCAGCCAGGGACACCCTGTGCCATCCAGCAGCAGGCAAAGAGCAGCACACAGGCATCAGGGAACGCACCTGAGCATCACCAGGCAAAGCCTGAGCTTCCCTGCTCCTGASAGGGGTCATCACCAATCACTGCTTGCATTCCAAATTTCCTTTCCTTGAAATATCAATTGTGACCAGCATTAAAATGCACTGTTATTGCCATTTTTTAAAAATAGGAAATATTACAGCCTTCTTTCCTCCCTGTTCTTGCCTCCCCTTCAGCACAGGGAGAAATGCTGAGCGTGACCAGAACCATCAGACTGGAACCTGTGCAATTCCAAGCCCCAAGTTACATTATTTCACCCAGCATCGCTTCCTGCACTAGAGAGAAAACAAGAAACCCACGCAATTTCTTAAGTCAGCCGACACCTAGYAGGGTTCTCACCTTGCACTTTTGTTTGTGAGGCGTCTTGCTTGAGCTGGTGCGTGCTCCCCTGCGAGGATGTCCGCAATCCCTCTGGAATTCCGCGGGCAGGTCCCGGCGGCGCACGGAGCGCGCTCACTGCGGGGCCGCGGCTGAGCGCTGCCAGGGAGCTGCTACACAAGGTGTCTGTCGTGCACCAATTAACTGCAAAATGCAGTCTTTAAAATAGCAGCTCTCCGGCAACCTCATCTTTATTTTGCGCTTAACTCCGCTGGGAGAAACGGGACCAAAATAGCAATCTCAAAGTGATTGTGTAAGGAAACAAACCTTGTGTTTAGAGCTGGCACATGAAACATATCAGAAGTTTTAATGCTACCTCCAGCAAGTATTGATGTGGGTCAGAAATTAAATATAGATGTCAGCGAAATACAACAATCCACTGGAAATTCATAATGCAGCTTCYGTACCAAAYCTTGACACAAGAAAAAACAAAGGCTTTGGCATGGGGTTTGTCTGTCTGGGGGGCTTTAGGGGRACAGGTGTTTGTTTTTGGTTTTGTCATGTTTTTTTGGAAGTAGATTTCTGTTGCACTAAGTTTTTAGGGTTTTTTTTAATAATCTCTAAAATCTTGTTCTTAAGAAAATACAGCCTTCAAGGGGCTGTGGGCACTTTCACTAAGCTCCTGCATGTCCTGGTTGCCTACCAATTCTGAAACAGCTGCACAGWTAGTCCAAAAAACTGAATTCATCCCCAGGCCCAAATGGTTCCATTTTAATCACATTAAGCAGGTTTTAGAATAAAAGCAGAGGAAGTGTGTCCATCAAGAGACTGATTTATGTATCACAGAATCACAGATYTATGTAAGCAGACCATGTGATTTAAGCAAAAAAARTAAGACCAGGAAGGAGTTTCTCTGRAATATCTAAATTGGAAGCAAGAGTACTGAAAAGCCAGAATATCAGAAAACACTGAKGATATGTCAGGTGCTTTTCCTTCTGTAAAAATGACTTACTATGAAATTGAGGTTGGTACCAAGTGTCAGGTGAGCAGTGAGAGCTCCTGCCGGGGCAGGTCCAGGTGGGGTCTGCTCAGTCCAAGCTCTACCCAAGAGCACAGCAGCAGCAAACCTGCACAAAGAGGAGACAGCCAGGACTCCCTGTGCTCAGGAGCTCTGGGCTYTGCTTTGGCTCTTCAGCCAAACACCACTGGCAGCTTTTGGTGTGCTCCTGGAGCACCATTTGGTCCCACCAGCAGGAATCAGTCTGCACACTCCAGGACTGAGCCAGAACTACTCTCTGCACACTCCAGGACTGAGCCAGAACTACTCTCAAGCACAGCAAGTGAGGATGACCAGGAGACTCCCCTAAAACACCCTCTATGAACTAAATCACCAGCATGGACTCACCCAGCCCACCACAGGGTCTGCTGTCAGACACCACCTTCCCTCCATCAAAGACATTCCATCTAAGGTGCAATATATTTTTGGCAGCCATTGCAATGCCTGCCCAATGGTTCAGTTTTGCTAGWTCCATCTCTGGAAAATACAAGCCAACATCCCCCTGTGACTCAGGCAGGCTGCTGGAGGAACTGTTTGCAAGCTACACAGAGCAGCTCAGACCTGGTGATCCAAAGGGGAACACGGGGGAGGATCAGTCYTGACACTCACATGAAGGCCACATTCCAAGGATTTCTGGAAATCTAAGATATTCCAAGATTATTCATTGATCTTCTCCACATTTTCAGGAAGTCACCATCCAATATTCTGATTCTAAATTCAAGCTAAATAAAACCATTTTTTTACTTTTTGAGGGAAGGAAAAAAATAGAAKTAGATAAGACATCCGTAAGATTTAATGGCATAATGGTAACTCTATTAGGACAGCAAAATTAATTTCAGTTTCCCTGAGGTATCTTATTTTAATTAACAAATTCATGATCCTGCTCTATTAATTAGCATACTGAAAGAATAATAAGTTTTAGATGAGCTCAGTTCTGATAAAGCTTTTCATCCCCTAAAAAAAATAATAAAAAGAATTAAGAATCTCAATCCAATTTGCTTTCTACATTTAGTATCAATGTTTTGAAATTCTACCCAGTAGTACAGCACAACTATTTGTGTTTCCTTTTAGTTTGAAAATGTTTTTACTGCATTTAAGACATTCTCCCTACTGAAGGGGTGGTAGTGGCCCACTAAGAAAAGTAATCCTTGCAGGTAATTTTATTTTTCATATTATTTCCTACTGATAATCAATATGGGAAACACATGGAATTTATTACAATCCTTATCTATTGTGGCTTTGCATACAATAAACAGTTACCATTAACATCCCAACTGGGTCAATAAAATCCTAGGAACTTACCTGGGACACCAAGTTACACAGGAAGTGTTTTGTGCTTCAGTTTGCCTGGACCATTCAGTGCTCACCAAGTAGCCACTTTACTACTRGTCCAATCACTCATTTTTATAGGCATGTTCATGCATGAGCATGCTTAAAGCAGATCTGGAACCCTGATACTTTCTTCTCAGGTTTGTTTTATAGTCTTCTCTTCCTCTATCACAGCTTAGTTACTGGCAAAGAAAAAGAAAAGAAAAAAAACCACACAAACCAACAAGTTTTTCCATTTGTTTTTTGATCCCAAATACAATAAATTTGTACTTTTGATTCCTGCAAAGCACTATGCAGACTTTGTTATACGAAGTAAAAGAGAAGGGGAAAATGTTAGCAAATCACCAATGGCTTATGAAAGCAAAAAAAATCTAAGGAGAAAACTTGTGCATACATGAAAATGTAGAGATGCTCAGACCTTCAGGACTGCTTGTCCTGCAAAGACAGGCTGCTTCTTTGACCTAGCACCATCTGTAAAACAAATGAGAGCAAAAGTGAACACTAGGAGGTTGTGTGTGCACAATTTTTCTAATTAGCATGTCTTGACAGCATTTTGCTTACATATTTCAAACTCCCAGGTTGGATATTTTCAATGCTTTACTGAAGTATGGAAGCCAAAACAGTTACTGTGTAACAGGAAGACAATTACCAAGAACAGAGTTTGTAGAAAGAGTTGAACAACTTAAAAAATATGTGTTGTAATGGAAAAGCCATGTGAACTTGCCTAACACGTCTGCCAGCCCCATTCAGTTCCTCTCTCTGCAATCCCAGAGAGGGGAGTGGCAGGAGCTGCTCTGTGCCCCTAACAAGATGCTGTGGTAGGAAGTTGCTGCTGTCTCCCCATCTCAGCTCCCTCGGGATKGATCAGTCCTGCTGGATATCCCACGAGATCCCAAAGTGACACCCTGGGGCTGCCCTGCCTCTGATGTGTGCAGGAAMATGACAGATGCTGTCTCAGATATTGCTTCTAAAGACTTTAAGACCATGGACAGTTCATTGACATAGACAACAACTTCTTGCAAGGCTGTCTAAATACTTCACCTTTGTTTGCTTTATTTCTATTTTCATCTCCTTTTCATCTCCATGTGGTCCATCGAGGRAGCCTAATTAGCATGTCCCTCTCATATCTTTGTTTTATCTTCAGGCACCTAATAGCAATTATTGTCCCTGTTCATTTCCTACTGTTTATGTCCCAGGCATGCTAAAGAAGGATGATTGTCAGCAAAATGATTAACATGCCTTATCACCACTTCATTATGTGTCTTTTCAAAAGGCTTTGTA
This sequence comes from Alauda arvensis, assembly GCA_902810485.1. Classification (NCBI taxonomy): domain Eukaryota; kingdom Metazoa; phylum Chordata; class Aves; order Passeriformes; family Alaudidae; genus Alauda; species Alauda arvensis. The sequence goes on from CADDXX010000132.1 coordinate 644,072, forward strand.
ATGTGTTTGGTAATTTACTCAGAAAAATACAGAAGTTTAGAGAAACTTTCCCCTCCACACAARAAAACAGGGCAGTGCTTTCTGAGATTCACTACACTAAAAATTTACCTTCCCAGAAGAACCTGAATCATGGAAGACTGAGACCACAGAAGCAGTGAATATCCTTATTTCACATTTTATGTTTTTTAATTAGGGTYTCAACATCTCAGGATTGATATTTTTGCTGTAGTGGGGATTGGCACAGATAAATTTTTTAAAATAATTTTTCATTAATAGGAGTACTAAATTAATGCTTAATAATAGACTAAATAACACCTTAATTAGCCTGTACTTGCCAGCTCTCATACTTACTCTGTATCAGGTAATACAGAACCAGMTWCAGAACTCCAGGTTCCAGATTTGTTCAAAAGAATGGGAAGTTAAAAGAAGAATCCCCCTTTTGCTAAACAAACACACACCATTTTTATGTAGTAATTATACTATTTTACTCTAATACTTACAGTTTGAATACAGTAGAAAGACAGGGAGAGACTAAGCMTGCCAAAACCAGAAAATGCATTAATTAGAGCAGCAAGAAATGAGAAAAATGAAATCTTGAAGGGAATTCTACTCTTGTTTATTCCAGTATAATAGTTTGTTTGGGTGACTGGTATGTGAATAGGGCCCCTCTCTCTATGTATATATCTATAGGTATATATAGATATATACAGAACTATATATTACATTTTATGGACTCCAACATTTGGTTAATGTTTACTAAATCTGGCATTTACAGAGACATTAGAAAAGATGGTATTTATTTGCAGTTTTATTTCCCTCAGAGTTGGAAACATGGAATCCATACAGCTGTACAATGAAGATGATTAGAAYTGCCAGAAATGAAGGCCTCCTGGGAAAAAAAAAATATCAATAGCGTAGTTTAACTACATGAACCATAATTGCATTATTAGCTCTGCTGTGCTCTACCACAGGAAAGCTAATGACATGATTCTGAAGAAGCTTGATAGATTATGGAAAACTATATAACCTCTTGCTCTCCCATTGACAACACAACTCATKTGAGAYCCCTGTCAYTAAGGGAAGGAAAACTGTCTCATTTCTSACAAAACCTGTGAATATGTCTTYTCATGGATTTTAAGCTTTAACCTCATATATGCCCATGGACCAGKAGCTAAAATAACAAATAACTACTTGCACAACCTTAGCTGTGGCAATTTTAGCTGTGAAATGTGTTTGCAGTCCCAGTCCAACACATAAATGAGTGTTGCAGAAGGAGTGAGGAAGAGGCATTGCCTGCTCCAGGTATGGACTTGGTGGCACCTGGACGGTAGCAAGAGGATTGTTATCATAGTAATTACTGTATTATATTATTATATATTGTTATTTTATTATCATACACTGTCAGTGAAACTAAATGTCTGGGGGTTTTCAGAGTTCTAATTGTACTTACTCTTTAATCAGTCTGCCTACAGTTTACTAGCAGGAGTCCATCTYAAAAGCAGAAGACCAAAGTAATTTTCATTAAGTTCTGACAATATGCAACAGTTATTGCTGGTGAGTGACTCCCACYTTGTCCCTGTATCTTGCCCTCCCTCCCAGCCCCCAGGTTGCAAAGACATAAATATATGATAAMCATGACTTTTTCAGTAATTACTGCAATAGAAATGCATAATCAAGGTTATTAAATCTTGAAATACAAAATGATCCAAGACACAATCTTCAAACACTGTGCTGGGAGATGTCTCCTCCATCACATGACACAAAGCCAACTGGCTCAATTGTTAAACTTGTCCACATCTGCTCCAGGACTCTYGGAGACCTGCAACAACCCTCGGGGACTTTTTCTCCCTTCACCTGTGCACTGATAGGCACCTGTGGCTCTCCCCTGAGTTCTCCACCATGCAAGGATCAGCCGTTTCCTTTTTCACTGGGAAGGCTTTACAGTGAATTTGTGAGCTCTGTGGGAATTGGAGGAGAACCAGCCCTGGGGTGTTTCCCAGYCCACAGCTCAAAGGTGGGCAGAATTCATTTAATCCAGGGTAGGTGTTGGATGACTTCAGCATCCTCCCTGGAGCAGCCTGGGCAGGGCAGTGGGGCCGGGCACTGCCCGCACCCCGCAGTGCCTGACCGGGCAGGTTCSCTCCTCTCCTGCGCTGTGCCCACTGGAAAGGGCCGGCTTCCCGAAGGGTCCCCCAACAGTCCGAACGAAACARGGGAGCTCCTGAGCGGCCACTCCGCCCAGACCCGCCCCACAAAGCGGACGGCAGCGCTCCCTCCTTCCGTGCGGAAGGTGAGGCGCAGCCCTGAGCTGTCCCCGCTCCTCCCCAGCTCCCCGGCGCTGTCCCCCGCTCCTCCCCAGCGCTGTCCCCGCTGTTCCCCGGCGCTGTCCCCGCTCCTCCCCAGCGCTGTCCCCGCTCCTCCCCAGCGCTGTCCCCGCTCCCATGTGCGGGAGGATGTTGCCATCCAGCGGCCGCTCCCTCCACTACAGAGCGCTTCCCCTCCGCGCCGCTCCCGCCTCCCCCCGGGATGCTCTCCCACCCTGAACTGCTGAGTGGCTGCAGCTCAGCTGCTTTACTCCGAAATACCTCTGATCCCAATTGCTTTGAATCTCCAAAAAGGAGGAGGAGATGTAAAGCATCGAAATTAACAGTATCTGACCTATTGATTAATAAAATCCAGCCRTGTATTTTTTTCCTCTCTAGCTGAGGAGCAAAACATGTAATTCTGATTCKGCTAAGAGAAGGTATGTAGGAAAGCATTGCCCTTAAAGCTGTTGTACATTCTGCCTTACAAACCATAGGGGGCATTATGTTACCATGGTTTGTTCTTATCATTTATCAATTTAAAATTATGTTCTGCTATTGTCATATTCATTCAGCTCTCAAAACCCCTGTCTTTACACCAATGTAAGAAATAAACACAGAAAAACATGTTCTACACAGTCCACTGTTTCAAAAGTGCTTTTCAGGACATTCAAAGCATGGGATAGGCATGGTTTTATCTGCAACTTCATTCAGATCCATTTACATGCTCTGAAATGTGCAGATTAATCTGTAAAGTGTCATAAATCTGTTACTGAGTGAATGTGCAAAGCAAGGGACTAACCTTCAGGAAGAGATGAAAAAGGCCATTCATTTAACAGTCCTGGGCTCTGAACAGCATGGAAGTATTCCCTCATTGTTTACTGGAGAGGAAATGCAGCTGCAGGTTGCACAAACTAACAGGTCTCTAAAAGAGTGTCTTCCACAAACCTTTCCCAGCCTGTGCCCCAGTTCAGTTCCCACAGCCAGTGCCAGCTGTCCACGGAGGGAGAGTTAAGTGCTCATGGCTACAGGTGCTCCCAAAGCACAATTTATAACCTCTCTGCAGTAAGAAGGTTTGAGGATCCTGTAAACAGCAGAAAAAAACATAATTGCAAAACTGGCTCATAATTTTTGCTGACAGGAATTGCCTTTCAGGCAGCAAGAAGGAAGTCTTTAAAGCATAAAAGTCACTGTGATTTAGCCCAAATTTAGGTTAAAAAAAAAAAAGCAGGCATTAACAAACAGGCTTTGTGTTGAATCTAAACTTATTCTAAACTTTAGTCTGACAGGAAAAGGTTAATTGAAGAACACACCCTCATCTTGTTTCCTTTATTAAGAAATATAGGGGGGAAAAAGGCAGATTTTGTAGATTGTTTTAACAAACAATATTTAGACCAGAATAAATACCAACCTCTCAGGGTGAGATCTGATACCCTCTATGGTATCAAGAGATCTGCCCAGTTCCTTGTTCAAATACAGGCTTGCCAAAACAAAAACCAGGAATAATGGACAAAACCTAAAGTATTAGATTTTAAAACAGCCCTGAGGCTTGGGTTTTGCAAGGGAAACAAATGAAATATCAGTCATTATTATTAAGAATCTTTAGGAAATGTAAAGTTTTTAGCATTCATAAATTCACTGCTTATTATAGACTTTGATCCTGAGAAGAAGAAGAATATAATGAAAAAGGCAGGAACATTTTGTGGTAAAATGGATTTTTCTGAACCACTTCTAGGAACAAAAKAATAATTTGATTCTAAGGTGCACTCTGTGTTTAATTTTGAAAGAGTTGGCATTGCATCACACCATCCAGTTTCTCTCCCATTCCTTTCAGTACAGAAACCCCTCAGATGCAGAAAGAATGCACTGACACTCCTTGGTCCTGCATCACATCACAGCCACTAAATGCTGCCAAAAAGCTGAACACAGCCAACTGCACCTTTCTAACAGCAAACAGTGCCTGAAATGTCCAACAGAAGGAAGGTGTGGGAGCCTGCTGACAGCAGGCACCATGGGTTTGGATAGCTCACAGCACAGAGCAGTAATGCAGCTCTGAACAAGCACTGACAGAGCAGTAATGCAGCCTGAACAAGCACTCACAGCACAGAGCAGTAATGCAGCTCTGAACAAGCACTCACAGCACAGAGCAGTAATGCAGCTCTGAACAAGCACTCACAGAACAGAGCAGTAATGCAGTAATGCAGCCCTGAACAAGCACTCAGAACAGAGCAGTAATGCATCCCTGAACAAGCAGCAGAAGGCAGGCTCTAGTACAGGAAGAGTGCCAGCTCCAGGAGCGTTGGGGAAGTGCTGCTTGTGCTGCACGAAGACACAAGTGATTGAACAAGGGGAGAGCTCAGTGCTCCTGCCACCTACAAACACTATCCAGAGAAGGAAAGCGAGATGGGCCCATCTGATTTCATGCTATTAGTAGAATACTTGCATAATACAGAGAGCCTGTGACAGCTCTCAGTGACACAGTGACAGTGTCCATACCCCACGCTGCAGGTGGAGATTCATCTGTAGGTTTCCCATTCCTCTGAATGGAAAGCAGCAGAGGGTGGGCTTGTGGCATCCCATATAATGGCAGACACTTCAAGCAACTACCATACCCCAGGCCCCTATTTTAATTTTGGGGGAAGGATATAGACTCACCTAATGCCAGTCCTAGGGCTGTATTCTTTATTTTGAGAGATGCCACAGGACAACTAGATGAGCAAGGAACTCAAAGTTCCTAGGACTGTTGGCTATACTGGCCTGGCTTCTGGAATTTTCCATTRGTRTGTATTCCCTATTGAGTGTTTTTTMCTGGAGATGGTAAAGGAGAGCTGTGCCATTTAGAATTCAGGACTCTAAAATACCAGCAAGYGCAAAGACAACTGTTGGTAGTTTGAAATAATAATACATATCTACAAAAGCCTTCTTTGTTATTTTATTTATGCCTCAATTATATCACTTCTAAAAACACAGTTTGGAAAGAAGGGCACAGCTCAGTGCATATCCTTTCACCTCCTTCATGCATATGAGTACACAAAATTCACCTCAGGGTCAGAAATCAAATGGTTATTATGGCTTCAGAARGAACATCACACACGCCGTGCTCTGTGGTATCTCACAATACAGTCTCTTCATCTCCTCAGTTACCATCCACTCTTTATTAATAAGCAGTGAGCTCAAAACAGAACAAAGCTTTAATCCTATRCTTCTTTTGAGCAAGATGGTGTGCTATCCTCACTTGTTACAGCCTTCTCCTAGTGGTATCCACAAACCAGATACTTACAGTAATATTTTAATTTACTTTAATTCTCATTTAAGAGTATATTTTTCACATTTTCCCTGGTGTGTTTTAATCACTTGTTGAGCAATGCTATCACAGTCTGACTGCCTTGGTCTTACCCTGCTTGGTGAGCTTCCAGCAATAACAAAAGCCARTTGCAGCCATTCCTATTATTCTTGCTGCCACTAGGAAAAGCTGGCAGACTCGCTTTGTCACTTTTGCAGCTGGGTGGCATTTATGAGGTGTGTTTCATGTTTTCACAGCACTAACTTGCATCACAGAAAAGCACAAAACTATAATTTTAATTGGAGTGATCATAGGTATCATTCTTGCCACTGTATATTACATTAAGTTAATGAACTCAGGGAGATACACTTGAACACATCATCACCATCAGCCCAATTCATTACAAACCTTATGCTTCATTTACATGGGTTCCTGGGTTATTTTACTGGGGATGGGGAATGTGCATCCTCTGTGAGCAGATCAACTTTTGTTCTCCCACTGACGAATTATTACTGCTGACAGTCTGAAGTGGCAGGGGAGCCAAAGAAACATAAAAAGAATATACAGTACCCTAAATCAGTACTGTACATTCAGGATTGGATGCTAAATATGAAGGGGGCATAAAATAAGGTTTTGCAAAGCTGTGGGGGTTTTTTGGTTTGTTTTTGGTGGGGGGGCAATGGTGAGGAGAAGGTTTGTTTGGTTTTCAGTTTTCTAATCCTTTAACTTGTATATTTGTCATGGGAAACCAAGGTGGCTTTTCCTGCCATTCAACAGGATTCTGCAATTGTGCTTTCCAGAAGACTCCATGCACAGGAGGGAGGGCTCCTRCCTTGCAGCTTTTGGTTCTTGTTTCCCTGCCCCCTTTCTCCTTAAGGCTCAACTTGATTTAAAGAAAAAATAATSACAGCTGGTTTAGAATCAAAATTAGCTTGAAGGAAAATGGAGCATCTCAAAACGAAAAAAAAAGGAAAACCAGAGAAAAGTCACGCTCCCTACAACTTTGTCTGAACAATCACTTCCATGAGTTAACTAAGGAATTTTGTCTCATTTTACTGTTGTGCCATATRTAGRAAGCTATTTCTGAATGCAAACACACCTGTGTATTTTTATTTACTGTAGCTGAGACTGTTATTGCTTAGAGCTTGGTGTAAGGCCATTCCAGGGACAGGAGCAATGCTCTTTGTCTACCTGCTGCTTTTCTTTGGAGTTGTCARCCAGTCCACCTAGAAACTCTTTACTCTTGCATAACTCATTTCTCTACATCATGCATTTTTCTTTTTTTTATTAAGCCAGAAAACAGCAAATGTTTTGTAGATTTCATAATTTTTACACATGCTTTTTAAAAGTGGGCATTTAAAAAATACAACTGTGGAGTAACTCACAGCTCCAAGGGCAAATTTTTTGAAAGAGCAGTTCCAGGGAAGCATGCACAAAGTATAAAACCCTCAAATTTCAAGGTCTCTTTCATCAGAAAGCCTGACTCAAGGCCATGGTGTGACAGAATTAGCAGGCAGCCCATGCAGTGCTCCTTAGTAAGTCTGTCTGTGAAGATGATGAGTAGAACATACAGATCCTGATGACAGCATGCATCCACTACTAACTAGCTCACATGTTAACTAAAGCTGGCAACTGTAAACCAGCCAAAGAATATTTTGTTCCCCAAACCAAGAATTTTCCCTCTAGTTTTGTCAACTTGTGACTGTGTTCTGATATGCACTTACCCATGTGATATCACTTTCTCCTCATTAGCCATTAATACAATAAAAATGGACAACTGTAAATAAGATCACCAAAATTCCCATTTCAGTATGGATCACATCTCTCTGTTCTAAGGATGAACAAACTGCAAAACCCAGAAGCATTAAAAGACCTCAAACTCTTACCACAAGTCCCAAGCTATAYGAAAGCTGAAAAATTTGTCATGGGAGAAGAATACATTCTCTGGTGGAAAGCAGTGCAGCCTGTAACACTGCAGTGTTGAGAACACGTCTGTGCCCATGCAGGTGTTCCAGGGCTGCAAGGACTGAGGCAGGAGGGAAGAGCTGTACAGAGCCTTGAGACATGGGAATSAACACCAGAGACACTGGCACAATACCCAAGTCTCAGCTGCTGTCAAGTGCTCTGTCATCCTGAATATGATTTAGGCAAACTCGAAGGGTGGAGATTTCAGCATATTTTGACTTCTGCTAATCTTACCATGAGGCAGCACCAACGTTTAATTCTCAAAAATTTCTTATCTGTCTCCCCACTCTTGCCTCCTTTTCAAGTTTTCCACAGTGAGAATATGAGAATATTACTTGGTTGTAAGAGAGTGGGTGGATAACAGTAAAAAAAATATTAAAATGGATGATGTGAATAATTAAAACCACTTTTCCATCTACTGCAGGGACAGAAAGCACAAAGATGAAAGTGAGGTCGTTGTTTTATGAGTCGCCTGGCCCATCCATACCATCCGTCAGCAGCAACTGTATAAACACATCCCCTCAGCAGAGCCTTTGTAGAGCCACCTGCAGCCTGATCCACACTGAACCTCAGTGACACTTGAAACATTCTCACGAGAAGTTTTCTTCTTCAGTGAGTACAGCACACTGCATGGCTGAGCAAATTACTGCAACATATGCAGGGGCAGTTTAGGATTTTCAAGCAAGGGTCTGCGTTGGTGGGAGTTTTTCTAACCAGTGCTTCTTTTTAACACTTAAAACACCATAATCATTTTCATCCGTCTCCCAAACAGATTTGACAAAACTTTTGCACACTCTACAGCTTGACTCACAACTGCCATATTCCCCACCCACTGTAAATCAGTTTAGCAGCACTGAACTCAGTGGAGAGAGGTGAATTCAATCTAGCTGAGGATTTAGCTATTGCATTTTAAAGGAAAAAAAAAAAAAAGGCATCTTGAGCAGTTATCTATTATTGGGCTATCAGGTTTATTTGGTTTTTGCAATGTTTGACAGAATCACAGGAGTGAATTGTCACTGCAGTAAGCAGGGGGTTATACACACAATTCTCATTAACAGTAGTATTTTTCTGGGGATTTTGCAATGCCAATGCCACCTAATCAGTCCCAGTTTTCATGCTTCTGCATGCACAAAGCAAAAGGAAAAGGACTTAAGGAAGGCAAAGTGAAATTACTATGCCAGAAAATTCCCATCCTGATTTCATCACTGAACTTCACAATCCCCAAGCAGTGTGAACGATGATACTTAACATTTTACACTGAATTCAAGGCAGTCATTACCTTAACCAGTCTGCTCTCAGTCTCCAGGTTTGCTCTATGGAAAGTTTCCTTAATACAGAATTTTACATAAAAGGCCTATTTTGAAATKCTATTAGCAAGTCCATCTTTAGATTAAACTTCTGCCGAAAGAAAATTTATTTATTTATTAAAGATAGTATTTACTCTTCTGTTTAGGCCTGAGATCAGCAGGTGTTTTTCAATTTCTTCAATGATCAAAAACCAGTAACCAACAACTGTTTTAGTGCATGTGAATAAAAGGGAAAAAATCACACTGCTTCAGTCTCCTCCTATTTTTTCCAGGGTGCTACCCAATTTTGTTGCTCCCTTCTCAATTTGTGTAGTGGTTGTCTAGAATAAGGGTAATTCAGTGTACCAAGGAAGAACAGAAATGAGACCTGTGGCAGGATGTAAGGAGTATTTCCTGCTAGCATTTTTGCTTTCCTCTCTGCCCAGTCATACACATGGATAGTGGTGCTGTGGATTCACAGACATTTAATTTTTTCTTCTTACACAATATTGGCAAATTCCTCACCAAAACTTTTCAATTGATTCTCAGCTACTAAATAGCATTGTCATTGATAGATCTTCAAAGTAGGGACATTACAGCACCAACAGTGACACTGGGACATAGAGGGGACAGAAACCCAAGAAGAGAACACACTTAGCTCTACCAGGCTTTCATGTGAATTTTTTTATCTCAGTCATGAGACAGCATTCATTAGTCAGTTCTCTCTYTGCCATCAAGACCATGAGAAGGAAAAAAAACAAGCACAACCAAACTGTGAAAACAGTAATTGAGAATCAGTTTTGGCAAAGAAAAGGGAAAATTTCTTCACCTGCCCTGAAAATGAAATAAGCAATGACGTATGGCATCAAAGTTCTGTAAATGAGATCTGTTAGTGTGATAGACACTGCTGTAGTTTCACAAAGCAGACAAAATATTTGGTAACACATATTCAGCTTCCTAAAAAAGTGTAGTTTCACTGAAATGGAAATATTTCAAACAAAAGCTTACACAAAGCATTATGCAGTACATCCCATCTATTTCCATAGGAAATATTAAAGGAGTAAAGAGGCTTGAAGCATAAAGAGCATGACAGAAAATCTGTATTTCCAGTAAAAGCCAAAGGAATTCCTTGCCAAYAGAGTGAGATTATGAAGCTCCACAGTGAGTAGTTAGGCAACCCTGTGTGCCTTGCCTACACAAAACTTTTAGTGCAGTAACCACCTAATAATTCACTGGTAGATGTGTCAAAAACAAACAAACAAACCCAAACCAAAACACCCCTATAGGCAGAATATGTTAAGTCTCCTCATAAATCAGTAATTATCTTTCTCAGTGCACTTCCCAGAACAGAAAAGCATTACTGGAAGCAGTGGCTWAGCAAATACCTCACATTCTAGCCTCTTTCTGACCTTAACAAAAGTATGATACAGCATAACAGGTTTTTGTTGTTGTTTTTTTTGTTTGTTTGTTTTGGTTTGGTTTTTTTTAGATCTTTTGCTTGCAAAAATATTGTGAAAATGGCTTATTCAAGTTTAGAACAGCTTGTATTTTAGCTTGGGAGTTTGAGCAGTGGCCATCCCTTGATSCAGGACTCAGAGTTCTCCTGTGCTGAGCACAGAGCAGCACCCATGGAGAGCCTGCATTGTTCTGCTGGGGGTTAGATGGCAGAAACAGCACTGGCTCCAGAGGGATATTTACCTGCAAAACCTGTTCTTAAGTGTCCACTGCAGAGCTGAGGAGTGCTCAAAATCTTAAGYTCTTCTAATGAAATAAAATAAGCATCAGGGAAAAGCACTTCAATATATTTTTAAACTGGAATGAATTCAAAGGTGCTGCTGTCAAGATCATGCACCACACAATACACAAATGTGTCTAAACTGATCACATCCCACTGTAGTATAAAATAATTTTGAAAAGGCACCTTCTTCTGTCACATTGCCTGACAAGCTTTATGTATTTTATTTGTATGCAAGTGAATGGCAGTTTATTGTGTCCCAGGGGATGAAGTATTAATGATCATTTGCTCCCTGCTGTGTGGCCTGTCATAATTTTGAAGAGACTGACAGAAGTAACAACCAATCAGTCTGRTAATACTCACCTGACAGTGGCCACTCAGCCCCTTTTAACCAAGGTCCTTTGGCAAATCCTTAGGTAATTTTCATTTTAAAAACACAATTTTTGATAGCATCTGCCGATTGCTAGATAGGAGCAGACTAAACAAACTGTATATTTCTTTTGTGCAGCTGTCAGACTTCTATCTCAGCAGGTGTTTTCTGGAAAAAAAAGGCTTCCAATCTGAAAGCCCATTTTGGTCAGCAAGAATCAATCTCTAAAACATTTGGCAATTTGTTATATCAATATCTTAACATGGTGAAATCCTTGCAGCATATAAGAATTAAATCCAGTTCTGACAAGTAAATAGAAGGTAGAATTTTTTAAAATGATAGTACAAAGTCAAGTGTCAAAAAATCCCACAGATTTGTACAATGTGTTGTCATTCATTTCTCTCTTCTCTGCAAAGCTGCCTGCTTCATTTTACCTTGAGGCTTGTGGAAAAGCCCAGATAAAGACAGTTGTTACCAACTCTGACATGGAAATAACCCTACATTTTATTAGTCATTTTATATCCTACAGCCTCACCGTAGATGCACTCTGAGCTATTAAAAAAAGTTTCAAGGAAATGATTTCTGAGTGTTTGCCGAGCACAAGGTGCAGATGATTATGGAGAAGATGAGCAGATGTTGGTATTGCCTGGCAGTTGCCATGTCCCCTGCAAAAAGAGCTGTGCTCCTTTCCAAGCAACTGCCTTGTATTCCTGTTCACACTGAAACAATATGGAGCCCCAATACCTGCAATCTGTCTGAAAGCTAAATTCTGATATAACTGATCTTGGTGAAAAACTGATACTGGGAGGACGGGGAAAAAATAAAAGCAAAGAAAAATCTATCTATCTATATCTCAGTGACAGGTGCACATCAGCTTGAGGCAAAGCCTGCCTCCTGGGTGACAGATAGGTTGTGACAAGGTGTGACACGGCTGAGGGACCCTACCTGGAGGAAGCAGCATCACCCACCCCCTTCCCAGGGCGTGCTTCTGAGCCCTAACGACAGCCAGTATCACTCAGGTGTTGCAGCAATAACATTTTGATGGAAATTAAATAGATACATTGCATCAAAGGCATTTGTATAAATGGCATAAGAAAGGGAAAGAGACTTGTTTGCTGCCTGCTGTTCTTTATATGCAAATCTTAATATATTACATGGCAACATACTTGCCTTCCATAGCCACATAAATGTTTTACTGTTTTATGAGATGTTTGCAATAAATGTGATTGATGATGAYTTTTTTTTTCATAATTGCCTATTAGAAATACACTATTTTGGTGACAAATCCTTAAGGGATATCTCAGTTTCAAAACTGAGGAGAATGAGAAGTACCTGTGCTAGGAATGGGGTGGTGCTGCTAACAAATGTCAAAAGGCACATTCAATCTGCTGGTTAATTTTACTCATACATTTCTTTAAGCTYGTTAGCATCCTTTCCAGGTTTACTGAGTTTTGCATTTCAATCAGATACAAAGATGTATAAAAATACTGCTACTGTACCTTAGGGCAGGCAAATAGCTTTAAGCTACACACACAAATAGTCACAAGGGTGAATAGCTATAATTATATTGGAGTGCATCCAAGAAACCAGCTATTCTGTTTATACTTCTTGTCTCTTTGAATTTATGTGCACTTCAAGCAAACATACTGTAAACTGATTTTAATACTAAAAATGTTGACCTTAGTATTACAGCTTCCTGWCTATTTTTCATAAGATTGCTGTTGTGCTGGAAAAGATATAAATGTCTGGATAAAAATTTACAGCAGGCAAACTGGACCACGTATAAAATAATCTTGGATATCACTAATAGTCACTTTAAATGCAGGAATGTTAAAGATCTTTGCCCTWCAGATKTAAAGCCAAATCCTGTCCTGAGCAATTCTGAAATTGATGGAGGCGCACAAACAGAAAGAAACCAACTCYGTTATGCTGATGAACACAGGCATTTTGAGATCCTGGGTATCTGYAGGTTTCTTCCAGCACAAGCCACATCAGAGAGTGGAGACAGCTGCAAGAATGCTCTAAAGGTCATACATGGATTTGCACTCATTAGCAGCCCTTGTAATTTATTTGTCAGAGGTTTGGCTCCATTGTTTACATTAGACCTCTCCACATATATTAAGGAAGTGGCAGGAAAGCAGGACTGTAGCTGTTGGCATGAAGAATATGAATTATCTTCACAGAGTATATGCAACTATATCCCTCTTATCCCTGTCCTGTCCACATAAAATCCAAGCAGCAGCACAGACGAGCTTGTGTCTGTGTGGTGCTGCTGAACCCACTCCCAGCTTTGCTCTGGCTTTTGTGGCGACTTAGAGCTTTGGTTTTTGCAGCATTAAGACWTGAACAATGAGAACTCTTTTTGTAYCACTTTGAGTTCTAGCAAAATTGCCAGGGATACACTCATGCTGATGGAAATGCATCATCCACTCATTAGCAGTGCCCACAAAATATCAGTAACGTATCAAGGAAAGCAATTGGCAAATGTAATACTCAATAAGTATGCAAATAATCACTTAGGACAGAAAAATCTTCTGCAACATTAACTGACAASAAATTAATTTGTTATCATTTATCAAGCTTTTCAAATACAAATACCATGGTACAATGGACTTTTTYTGAGTTAAATTATAGGAAACAAAAATAGCAATTGTAGGCTAGTAAATRAATGGAACCAAACCCAGGACTTTCGCATCTGTGAATTATTAGTCCCAGATTTCCACAACAATACAGTTTTTTCTTCTAGGTTAATTGAATTAAGAGGAAATTTGTCCAATTTTTTGCCAAATAAATTAGATTTAATATATTAACTTGGGAAGACATCAGAGGAAATTTACTGGGTTCATTAGGCTTAGGAAATTAAGTTACAGAAAATTGTGCTTCCTTGTAATGGATTTAAGCAGTAATATTTAGCAGTCTGCCAAAGATACACATTTCTCATACAAAATAGATATCTTATAATCTGAAAGAGCCACTACTTCACAGCACCTGCAGTCATGATTTGTAAAGAAAAGACTATTCCTACTTCTAAAACATCTAGAATCTACAGAATGACAGGCAATGTTCATTACAACCACAAAAATGAACCTCTTGCCCATTGTTAGGGGTAATGGCAAGGGGAGGTTACTCTGAATAACCAAAGCACTTGGGTAACCTGCTGAAGACATCCCAGGCAGACACTCCAGACTGGGCACTGGCTGCATTGTGCCCTGCTCAGCTGAGCTGGCCCTCAGCACCACCCAGGGAGGGCAGTGAGCTCCCAGCCCTGCCTGTGTGGCTTCTCTGAATTCACAGGTGGCTTCATCCACAGCCCAGACAAAACTCCCATTATAACAGTATGTRCTGAGGTACAGAGGGGCAAATTCATGGCTTGGGATGTATTCTGGTGGGCTGCAGGTGTGCCCAGGAAATGTAGGATAACACACACAACCCTTTACAAAAGTGCTCCTACAACACTACCTTGAACTTTTTCCAATAACAAGTTAAACAAGGGATTCACTCCTTAACTCCACACAGAGAGAAGCAGCCCTATGTTGTAGAAATTCCTTTGTGAATACATTATCTCCTATTAAAAATAACCATGTCAAAGAAACAAGAACAGGTAGGAAATAATCTTCCTCTAAGGAGGTAAGGACCAARCCCTTTTCCAAATGAGCCAAAGGAGGAACTCCTCCCCTCCTGTGGTTGTATCCATGGCTGTGACAGCCCAGAGCTATTCCTAATCTGGATCAAGCCAAGGAGTTCAGTATCCTRTGTGGTTACAGCCATTTCTGGCAGCTCAGAGGGTACAACAGGAGAGACATTAAAAACTCCCAATCTAATCCCCAACCTGAATAGGAAGAGAAGAATTTAAGATGCTGAGTTCTCCCCCTGAGCAGGATGACACAACCACCTGGGTTGTGACCTTTTAGGAGAACACTGCCAAGTCTCATTAAATTCCATCCTAGAGGTACAAAGATTTTCCAAAAAGTATTGGCACAACTATACCATGTTCCTACAAATGCTTGATGTTTGAAAAGGTACCTATGGCATGAAATTGTAAAAAGGATCAAAAATTCTGAAATAGAACTGCCTTCCATGTGAAACAGAAACTAAAAAGGTTTGTCATGATCACCCTTAATTCTAACAGAGAGGATATTGCTCAATATGAGGTCCTTACTACCAAAGCCATTTATCCTGTCCACATAAAGATTGATCTGAGTCTGAGAATAAAGTGGCAGCCTCCTCATGATGTAGGTAAAACTCATATGAAATGTAGTCCAGTTTGTAGCTAAATTTGGCCAAAATACCACAAATTAAAAACTTCTATAGGCAAAAAAGCACCAAGGGTTACAGCAGTAGTTTCCTAATCTAAACACTTCGATAACTTGGGATCACACAGACACTAAAAATCTGTCCAGAAAGAGCACTGCAAACTCCACAGAAATTCCTCAATGCTACTGCCTAAATTCACCCACTCCAGTTCAGTACCCAGTGTAGCAATGWACTTGCACGAGTTGGGTAATTCTGTGTACCATCCAAACTCCTTGTRAYCTTATCAGAACACCTGTGGTTTTGTTATTCAGACTCTCAGGAATTCACCAAGGCCACTGAGGCAAAGCAGGACTAAAATAAGAACGAAGAGCCTGAGAAACGAAACCATCAAGAATGCAAACCTCAGATAAAAGTGAGCTCTGCATGATGATGGACTCTGACCAATTAAATGCCTTAAGGGGTGCGTGCTGGCCTCATGGACAAAGCAGAGAATCCAATCAAATAAAGCGTGATTGCGTGAATATGCATCTGAGAATCTAGAACTGTTGTTTATTGTAAACAATAAAGTAGCTTCTACATAACCATATTAGTTTGCTGTACAGAAGTCCATTTCTCCTACAACCCAGTGTTGATTCCAAAGTAGAGAAAGACRCAACCTTTTCAGAGGAAAAAATTAAAACCAAATCCCAGTGATTGAGGGGTCTGATAACAGACCTCCTCTATGGCCCTTGTAGAAYTGATAGCAAGGCTGCTCTGGAGCACTACTGCAGAGACTTGCAGCAAACAGGAATGGAGCAAGACAGATCTGTACCACTGCACCTGGGTCAGTGTTTGTGGGCAAACAAACATTATATCARGTGAAGTAACTGGAGTTGTTACTACTCCCCTTCTCTTTGCTTTCCTTTCTTCACACAAATTGTCTTTTGCATCTTATTGCTCTCCCACTTAGCRAGCAGATAATTTGATTTGCAGAAGAAGGAGGACTCCTTAAGGGGCTTGTTCCAAACTGCTGGTACTAACAAAACAACACAAAACAACATTTCCATGGGCAGCCTCAGCTCCCAGAGGGTTTGGTCATCTTGCATCAAGCAAATAGCACTTCATCAGAGGTGCATCAGATGAAAGGGAACTGAGCCATGGGTTTAAAATTCTTYATTTGTTAATAACCAATAAAAATAATTTGTTGATTGAGACATTCTGGTGTGAGATACTGGTGTAACTGCCACACAACAGAGCAGCAGAAATGTGGTTTAGGAGGGCTCCTTTTTCCTTGTCTCCCTCAGCAGTATTTCTAAATACTGTGTTTGTATTTTCATCCTATTTTCATCACTGCCTTTAAGCATAGGCTGCTGGATGTAAACTCTGAAATATTTGATGATATATAAAAGTGCTTAAGGAGATGGACAAAAAAGGGTGGGAATTTTTGGCTTTCTTTCAAATTCTGTCATTGAGAACTAATGTTTAAGAATAAAATGAGAGGCAGCAAAGGTAGTAGATTATCCCTTGTGGATATAGGCTCAACTCAGTCATATTCCACAGTGCTTTCTTATTTTAAATTATAATAGATTGATTGTATGGCTAGAATGCACAGGGCCAGAGATATTTTTATATTTAAAACCACTTCACCCAGCAAATAAAAAAATATTTTAGATCCATAAGGATGCAAAAGCAAGTGTAACAAGGGAACAGAGTTTTCTAGGAAGACAGCCAACTAAGTAGAAGTGAAGGCCAAATTCTGGTGTGAAGCTCTGCAATCCTCTTCTGTTATATTTATCTAAATAGGTTCAAAAGAGTCAAGATAACACAAGCTGCTTAGCATCAGGACTATCCTACTAGGATGTCCCAGGATATTTGACCATCCTAGAGTAAGGATCCTGCTGCTAATTTCCTCCACTTCTTGTCCTGTGTCTAATGATTCCCTTCCCCACTTTAAAAGGGCCCTGGTCTAAACCAAGTATCTGGGCCATGAATAAGCAGGGTTTGTATGATTCCTTAGTTTCCTGTGCTCAGATAACAAATAACTGGCAAAGAACAGCCCAAAAAGGAAGAGAAGGGAAACCAACATGGTGTGGCATTATATAATGGGGCTGTATTTTGGAAATAGGCAGGTACAAACTATTAAACTGGAGGACTGCTCAAGTAAATTATGATATCCATTGAACTGGCTCTTTGAAGAATATTTCCTGTCCCATCCACCACAGAGGGAACAGGTCCCTTCCTGCTTCCTTACAGACAAAGTTTTGTACCTTCCTTAAGACACCCAGTAAAGAACTCTCTTATTTTTTCAGCTAAAAACTCAAAAGAAGGTGAATGCTTACAAGTGCCAGTTGCACTGCTGAACTTTGTTAAAGGCTTTCTTGAAACTACTTAAAACACCAACTTCAGCCCATATAAAATATCAGCTCTTCAGCATTTACTCCTAAAGCTTGTACAGCTGGGACTTTGACCTAAGTGGAGCAGATGGTGTACATGGCTTAGCATTTATTTCCAGGATCCATGAAAATGAAAAGCACATTGTCATATAACCTTCTTTGTTATTGCATTGATAGCACTGATTTCACTGATGCTCCTTGCAGCCTCAGTGGTTGGTTAAGAAGAAAAACAAGACCTAAAGATTTGAATTTTCTAGACGTTTCAGGGGTGTCCTAGAATAGATACTGCAGACTATAAAACCATTCTTTGCATTTAATGAATACACTTAAAAGTGACCATCTGGAAATTATCAAAATTCACAGGAACTAGAAAATATATAAACAGTGTGGTTTCATTATTCCCCACACTCCCACATTAGCTCCCATATATAGAAAGACAGAACARCTCATTTATTTATTTTTAAAATTCTTGAGCAGATTAAACTCTTAGAGAGGATGACTAGAAGAAGAATAAAATGAACTAAACCGGACAACAGGGCTTTTCTACTCTTGGCCATCTCCTCCCTCTTCCAGCAGCATGTCCCTATTACACAAACTGGACACAGGCTCTCCCCCAAATTCACTCTCCCCATGCACTGGGTACAGGCTCTC
>CADDXX010000132.1:662505-673396 GCA_902810485.1 Alauda arvensis
GCTCTCCCCAAATGTCACTGTCCCCATGCACTGGGTACAGGCTCTCTCACAAGACACTTTCATCCCCAGTGAGCTCAGTCTGATACTTTGCCCATGCTAATCTGTGGCCTAATGAAGGCTCTGCTTTTYCTCCCTCTCATTATCACATCTTTATTGACATGCAATGGGAGGCATGAGCTTTTTTTCTTTCTTCTGAGGTTTACAAAATGCCTGGTACTGTTGCAAAAYATCAGCTAAGCCAGTGAAAAGTATAATTTCAGTTTGGGGCTGTCTTTTACTGGAATAAAAAAAAAAGACCAACAGTTTTCACACAATTACTTTAGGCCTGTGGGGATTGATTCATTAAAAAATAACTTTGTGGCTTCCATGGTTTGATGCCAGTAGAATCATTAAAATAATGTGCCTTATATTTCTTAATATGAGAATTCTCATTAACATGATACATCCACTATTACCATATTCATCTCAAATTCGGTGCCAACAATTTCCAGAGTGACTTCCCATATAAAAAGGTTGATTGGAGAACTAATAATTGAAACAGACATTAACGAAGACAGTTTGATTATTAATAACCAACCTGGGCACCTTCCTATGGTAGTTTAAGCATGAATTGATTTTCTACCTGTAACATCTCTTTTTCTRTGAAACTTTGGAAATAAATCAAGAAAAGCCAAAACAGTTACTGTAGGTCAAAGTGTAAGAAAAATGTTTTTTCCTACTTTTATTTTACTCTTTAAAGGTAGACTGAGTATTTCAGGTAGTGTACACRGAGTAGCTTTGCTTAAGACACTGTGTCAAGGTTCTGTAAATTTTTAACAGTGCCCTTTATAAATGTTTCAGGGCTATAGAAATGAGACAGGCCTATAAGAAGTTTAATGGGTCCCCGTTTAGCCATTTGTAATGGGGATTTAACTGCTTTGTTTGTGAGCTTCAGCCAAGAAAACAGATTACCTTCATCAAGTACTAATACTCCAGAGTCAATCTAAACTCTGCTCAGCTATGGAAAGGTATCATGGGATGTCAATAAGTATTATAAACACTAATCCAGCAAACCTGTCAGCTGCTTTATAAAAAAATTATATCTAAAWTCAAGCTCCAAGTTCAATACTGCTCTTCCATGTCCAAAGCCTTTAAAAAAAATTGTGATGGATCATCAGGGGCACATTTCAAAACATTCCAGTCATAATTGAAACCCTTGCAGGGAAAGTGATGTTCTCTCAGCACTAGCAAGATAAAGACATGTATTAAAGATTAACTAAAATAACAGTTTTAAGGCCTCAGAAATGACATCACATCCACCATTTCCATCAGAACAACTTCCTTTCTGAGAAATGTAAAACCAYTGCTCAGCCCAGCCAAGCATTCGCGAGTGAGTCCATCCAGGATTTACTGACACCACTGCCTGTGAGTCCCCTTGACTTTGCTGCTGTCAAATCTTAAACACAGGACATGGGAGTCAAGAACAAAAGCCTGCCTCAGCCTCCTCTCCAGATTTGCTTGCACAAGGACAAAGAAACTGTGCTTTGTTCCTCCACACCCTGGCAAAGGCAGAGCTGGCAGCAAGGAGAGGTGGTGCAGGATGCACTCAGAGCTCCAGAGGGGACAGTGGGACAGAAACCCCGGAGCAGCACAAGCCAAGCCAATGCCATGCACAGGACTCTTCCAGCAGCAATCATGTCACCCCTGCTTTTGCCTCATGGACTATGAATTCCCATTTCTCCTTCAAAATTCATTCAAAAACCAAGCAGAGGAATAGTTCATAGSCAGCAAACTTATCTTTTACTAGCACAGCTATTCCATTTGGGATGAGAGGAGCTCTGGGCTGGGTAGCRAGCTGCTGCAGCCCCTGTGCCAGCCAGGCTGCTGCTGGCAGGAGGCAGCATGGGCAGCCCTTGGCTGAGGCGCTGCTGGGGCACAGGCTCAGCCTGCTGAGGAGCTGACACACGGGATCCAGGAAAACACCTGAGGGTCTGCTCAGAAACCTTGTTTCCTCGTTGACTTCAAACAGCAAATGTGTCTTAGCAGTCTTTTAGACCAACAACAACACCACTGTGCTTTGGCAGATGGAGCCCAGCCAAAGAAATTCTGCAGTGGTGCTGCCTGACACATAAGCAGAAATTTCCTTTCTTCAGACCTTTCAATCAGGTACCTTTTATGACCATAAAAAACAAACAAACAAACAAACAAACAAAAAAAAACTTAGGGAAGTAACATCTTCCAGACTCTATCTCTCAGTTCCACCTCTTTGCCAAAACCAATTATTTACTAAATATTTGTTATGGCACTGTCCTTTTCCTAAAACAAGCTCTTTTCTCAAAAAGTTTGGGAAGATATAGCAGGCTGCTGTAATGTAACTGTCGTACTTACTACATATTGTGTGCTTGGTAGTAAATATTCCTATGAAGAGGAATGTTTAGTGAAGGAAAAATCATAAGAGTTATATATGATTGACATATGGAAAATATAAACAGAACACTATTTGCATAAGAGTACATTAGGAGAATTTCTTTTATGTTTATTCAACAAATGTTTCCTAAAAGGTTTTCCTCCAAACCAAGCAATTTAATTTTCTTTTTAATGTTATTCTCAGCRGTTATAAACTTAATTAGCTTCTTAAGCTTCACATTTATTTGCATTTGAGATAAATGTAATCTCTTCTTGGTATAACTTTTTGAAATCAAAATATGGACTAAAAAGGTGCAAGTTTGATTAGTGGAACAGATACTGTAGCAAGTAATCATAGCAATGAGATGTTAATTGGTGTCTGGGTGGTTCTATTCATAGCAACAATAGGCCATAAGAACACCCGGTGTCCTCTACTGTTCAACAGTATTTTGCCTTCTCATTTATCATACTGACAATTATATTGTTCTCGAATTTCCTGCCTGTCTTAACAACAGAAAGGTATATAAAATGAGTCAGGCATCTGTGATTTTTTTGAGGCAGTTGAAATCAGAAGGAGTGTGCTGTAGTTTAAATCCTCTTTCTTTCCAGAAGTTAGCAGCCTGGAACAAGTCTAATTTTTTTTTTTCACTAATACATTTTAGAATAATTCTTGTAAAACTGCATTCAGGTGGGGTTTTTTCCTCTTCTGAAAACYGTGCTCTGTATATCCCCTAACAGACCTAGGGATTGCAGTGGTACTCCACCCAAGAGCAAAGGGATCAGGGTGTGTCCAGGGATAGTCCTACTGCCCTTCAAAATATGCACAATAAAGGACAACATTTAGGGCCTGACACAAAATCTTCACCCACCAGCCTTAGTGCTACTATTTTTGCTTTTCTCTGACTGCATTTTCCACCCCCATCACATTTTCTTTATTTGAGCAGAAATATTTTCACTGTTGAGTTTCTCTGGTTAGAAATTCAACCAGTAGGACTCCTAAATTTGATTTTCAATTAGACATCAAACCATCATTCATGCCTTAAAGCTTAAGCCCATAGACAGAACAGGTATCCATGCTTGATTTCTGCCAGTTTTGTGGATCCAATTGCAACACCATTCATTCCCAGTGGTCCCAGCAGCACAGGAGGAAACATTTCTCCATGGGTTCAYGTGAGCAGACAGGTCAAATCATAGAGCTCTGAGAGGGACAGCAAGGGCAGGATGMAGAAATCCAAGAGCYCAGGAAAGAAGCACCCATGCTGCAGTTGCTCCTTCATTGCTATTGTATACTTTAAATTTTCACTCATTTTAAACTGAATGTTATTTCTTTCTTTCTTTTCCTCTGCTTCTACCTGCAAAGTTTCCAATGATGTGGTCCTATTTTTGTTCAATTACTTTAAYTCCTAGTTCCCCTTGCCTGATCTTTGTACTGTTTATCCCAAAAATGCAGATGCCTTCATTTAGGTAATTTTATTTCATTGACAGTTCTGTTTTCCTCTTCCTAGCAGAAATCTGGGATTCACATTAGCTCATCTTCCTTGCCACTTTCTGCTAATAGCATTTCTTTCCCTCAGTAAGCCACCCATACCTCTGGGTCAGGAGCCTTTTCCACTTCCCCTCAGAATTTTGCTATTTAACTCATGTGAACATCTGCTAATTTTGAGTGCTACTTCATAAGATAGCAAGAGTCATGGGAAAAACCAACAAGTTCCTGAAATCAAGAAAAGTGCACATTCAGGAAAGAAAACAGCCTTGCAACTTATTTCAATTTCATGAAACYRAAGTCAACTTCAGATTTAAGAAAAKAAWAACCCACTTTATGCTCTAATGTGCACARTGCTTGCTTAAGACATGCAGACCATGAAATTATACCATGGGCTGTGTTAGGAACTCAGTGATGAAACYACAAGTTCCTCCTTTTAAATGGGACACATCATTTTGCTGGATTTAAATGTTTACTTGACAAAGATTTCTAAAMCCCACATTATGTTCTAATTAAAATGAAGTTCTGCTTTCCTTCCATACACAGTGAGATACATGCATTCCATTACAATGCATTAACTGGCCTGTTAGACAATGTACCTTATCTGCCAGACAGGGRAAATTAAATTGTAATGGAAAAGAAGTAGGAGAGGACAGATTTTATCCCAAAAATGTTTGAGTAGATGAAGTCTGCTYATCAAGAATTCCATAAGTTGCCCTTTCCAGTTAACTACATGGCCACAGTTCACAAACTCTTCCCACAAACACAAGTACTGTCCTTAATAAGTAAACAACCCTATGTAGATAAATGAGAGTTCCTGCACAGAAAYCCAGTGGCAAGACAACAATGCCTTTATCAGAAAAGCAACCTTCATTGCTGCTGGAAGTATCAAGCTCAGAGATGGTTCCCCTCTTTCACACTTTYATTTCTCTTCAATTAAAAAAAATGGTGAGGTATAAAGAGGTTTTTGATATTTTTTGTCCAGCTTGTATATGAAGGAGCCATACTCTCCTCACAGCTCTGCTCTAACATATTCCAAACCAAGTGTCACCCAGAACATATGAACATATAAACCCCCTAATCTCCTAAAATAAAGGAACAATTGACCTAAGGTATTTTTCATCATTCCTGTGAACTGCCTGGAAGCAAACAACTCCAGCATGTAAAACAGGTTCCTGATCCTCTGAAATTGATTAACTAAAACAATTACAATCAATTAACACTCTTCAAAGTGTTGCTGCAATCCAAAGAATGAAATCAGCCAGATGACCTTTAGCATTAAGAGATGCCAGAACATTTACATATCAAGTTCATATTTAAAGAAAGAAAATAACCTTCTATTATGCCAARCCCTGATCCTAAGCTGATGTGAATAAATAAACACGAATATATCAAAMCAACAGGGAGTTCAGAAGCTTCAACCAGCTGAGAATGGAGCATTCCAAATGCTTCAAGAGAAAAGTGCCTCAAAGGAAYAACTGAGTATTTAATATGAAAAATGTGAAAAATGAGACACTGAACTACAAYTGCACTATGCAAAATTTTGGAAAAAATAGTATGTAAATATTGTAAGACCATGAAAAGATACACAACAGATTTAGCTTCTATATATCCAATGTTCCTAATCAGAAACCCTTAAGAGCAGGCAAACTTCTTTCACTTTAAGGAATGTGAATTAAATCTTAACTTCTTCCAGATAAACAATTTCTTAACAGTTTCACACACACATATTCAGACTAAAGTGATCAGTTTGATCACAGCTGCTCCCAAGAACTGTCTTACTGCTCTTCCTTGATGACCTCTGTTGATAAATGTGCTAAATTTAATCTGAATTATTTACTTTTTACTAAAATCAGGTTTCTTAATACTTTAAAATAAACCTTTCTCAACCAAAATGTTAATTTTTGAAGCTTGTTTCAAAAATACCTCCTTTCAGAATAGTATAGCCAATTTCTTTAGAAATTTAACACTTTACAYTGTCTTAAATACTATCCAACAAATACTATTTTCACTTGTTTCCACATTTTGTATACATTGCACAAGAGATTATAAAGGAGGAAATAATATAAAGGAATTATTTCAAGTTTACCAGGGCTCTCATGTCCATCCCATCCTTGCAGAGTACAAATTCCCACATAATTTATATTTCTGTGACTGATTATACAAGGCATCAGGATCTTAAAGTTATTCAGCTATTAGCAATTTAAAAGTCTGGCTTCACTYACTGCTGAGAGGCCAAAGCAAAGACACCTGCCAGTACAGAAAGTGTTTTACATGAAAATTTCTGTGACATTTTCAGCATTAAGGAGAAAAAACAAAACGTGGAGTTGTTTTTGTTCATGTACTGAAAGGTTTTGTTTGACTATGTCTAAACCTTGCAGAGCCACACCAGGGAATTTTACCTCAGATGTTGAATTGCTTGTCAYTTACAGCAGTGAATATTGCAGATTCATTAGAGAGTTAAAGAAARAGATTCAAAATAATTGCTTCCCACTACTTGGATCACAATGACCAATTTTACTGCGTGTTGCAAGTCTGGTAATGTCCAAGATACAAGTGTCAGTATTCATTAGCTATTTATGAAAAATGAATGTTTCTCCAGGATTATAACAACATAGAACACATCTCATCATCACTCCCTTGGAGAAAAGGGCAATCTAGCCTTGGAATGTGAACAGTAGGAAAGACTTGCCTGGCTCAATCTCATTTCATTTAAAAGCATGTTGGAAYTGAAAGGTATAGGGTAACATGGGAAGAGTGATTCTGATTGCACAC
Organism: Alauda arvensis; assembly: GCA_902810485.1. NCBI lineage: Eukaryota > Metazoa > Chordata > Aves > Passeriformes > Alaudidae > Alauda > Alauda arvensis. Next base: position 669,149 of record CADDXX010000132.1, read on the forward strand.
TGTCTCCAAAAATTAAGCATGTCACTCTGGCTTACATATATAATCTCTTCCAAGACTTATGAGAGTGCCTCTGATTGTGAAGAGGCAGGGCTGAATCAACACTGCTTCACTAGAGGCTTCTGTGTCTGTAGATTAGACAATGCTTTTTCACAGTATAGTGGCAAAAACACCATTATGGCTCAGAGGATTAATGTGACAGTGCTGGCTGAAAAGATGCTCATTTCTGTTCCCTTCCTACACTTAAAACCAAAAGCCTCAAAAATACTATCTGCTGCTTTCCAGTTGATTTCTGTCTTTCTTTTGGGCACATAAYAAGGATGTATCCAAGGTGTGTGCCAAATTTCATACCTCCATAAGCGTATTACCTACCTACAGGCCAGTGATGCCCTACTCCAGCAGCACTTTTCTGTGTGATCAGCAGGAACCAGTGCATCCCCTGAATGCTTCAGCTGTTCTAGAGAGAGGAYTGCTGGTGCCTTCTCTCACCCAGGAGCTGGCAGTCCCAGCCTGGTGAGGAACCCCACAGTGCTGCTCCTGGCCTTCCCAGTGCAGCCAGGGAGTGGGGTCACTTTCCCAGGAGCACAGAGGGAAGGCTCTGTCCCTGCTCACAGGATGCAGGAGGTGGAGGGCACTGGGCTCTGCACACAGTGTGGCTCAAGGCAGGCAGCATGGGTCCCAGCCACAAAGGCACTCAAAGTTCAGGAGTCAGCTGAGGGTCAGTGAGGGGAGACTAAAGTATATTACACTTTGCAAGAACCAGTTTCTGTGCTGGGGCCAAAGAGGAGAACAAAGCTACAGTAGCCAAGATCRATTTACTCTGAGTGGAGTATTTCCRAGGGAAAAGGGATTGKAGCAATGWGCATTTGTAAGCTACTAGTATCTTATTAAACTAAGTCTTCCCCAATTGTCACTTTGTACTCAAGCCATCCAGCTCTTACACTTAATACCAACTGAGTTGCCTTAATATGACCTTTTATTAGTTTAAAATCTCTTTCAGTGTATCACAGATATTCTACAAAAGAAATCCACAGGCTGCCAAGCAGGGCTGAACAAGGGCAATGGTGAATCTGCCACTTCCTCAAAATATGTGACACATTTAGTAAACCCAGTGTTTACAGACCCAAGCTGCAAAATGTCAGGTCTCTTCTCCTCCTTTAGATCCATCATCTGCTAAAAGACCAATGGATCTAGTGTTTGGATGTGATCAATGTCCTACAATGGATGCATGTGCATGAAGCTCATGGAGGGAAAAGCTTGTGAACCAATATTCAAGTGTTACAAAAGATTTTGGCCATGTGAAGAAGACTGAATATGTACAATATAGTATTTGTCTATATCTCAGCAGAGATGTAGTAAAGGCTCCACCTGGAATGTTTCACAATTGCAAAATAWGCTCTTAAAAACATTTCCCATAAGATTTAAAATGTAGAAATATTACTTATCCCACAGAAAAAAAATGGGTTTATGCCATTGCCTGCATATTTGGCATTGTTCCAAATCCTGTTAGACAATTTTACTGATTTTAGTAACATAATTTACTTACTCTATAAGGAAATAAAAAGTAAATTAATAATGATGTAGAAAACCATCTTTGAAGATTCATGTCTCTTGGAGCTTTTAAAATTACTGATCAAATTTTGTATAGAAAGAGTATCCCCTTCTATTACAGAAATACCTCTATAAAGAAACTATAAGTCCTTATGTTTCTAATATTAGCCCAAATTTGTGATCACACATAAAAATGTTCCTGAGCTCTTGCCCTCACTACCACCTCGTTTCAAAATAAACAATGCCATCTAGAAAGGCAGCAGACCCAAACTGGCTTCTCACACTGGTAGTTCTTAGTACCAGTTCCTGGGGAAAGGAAACCTGAAGTGGAGAGAAGTAAAAGCCCTTTGTCATGTTTGGGATGAGGAGCGTGCAGAGAAGTTGCAGAGCAGTACTCCCTTCCCCTCTCTGGGCAGTTCATGTTCTAGGCCACTCCTCTACCTCCTCCAAAGTCACTACAAAAGTTTATAACAGATGACAGACTAAAATATGTATTTATAATTTTAACTAATTTATAGTCTGCAGTTGCATATGTCATATTATATCTTACGCAGTGAACTAAAAATTAACATTTGACAGGGCCAAAGCTGCTGAAGTGACATGAATAAATGATAGAGTTTCCTCAGCAAATCTAATTCAAGCTTCCACAACTTTTAGACAAAGATTTCTCAAACTGCTGGTATATTCCAGTACCCTAAAATGCAGAGTGCTTCAAGAAAAAGTAATCATTATAAAAGACATTTACATGGTATAAAAACACATTACTTTTGCTGGTGTAAGAGCACAATCAGCTGCTTCACCTCCAAGCACTTSACTAACAAAGACATCTTACAGTGTTTGAAGCTTTTACAACAAAACACTCTGCCAACACAGAATGTCCCAACTTTCACCTTCTGGAGAGAAAATCAGGTCATCAAATCAACTTCAGAAGACATTCCCAGCTGAGGGGAAGCCAATCCTCACACCCTATGGAGTGGAAAAGACAAGGATCTGGAGTCCCAGGACTTTAGGGAAGCTCCAGCCCRAAGGATGCAGCAGCACAGCCCAGGGGCTCCTGTGCCCACTGCCCCACTCTGACCCTCTGCCCTGGCAGCAGGGACAGAGCCACAGAAAAGGGCCCACTTGGTCTCCTCTGAGGTTGTTCCACTAGAAAAACTTCTGCACAGGAGTTTTGTGTGTTTGATGGACGAGGATAGAGCAGAGAGTGGCATGCATTGTCAGAGGTCTGTGTCTGCCCACATAATTCAGTGTTTAGCACACTACTGAATGTGCCCASAGCAGTCATGCTCATGAGAAGTAGATGAAATCTGGAGCACTTTACATCTCCTGGCTCCTGCAGCTGAGATCAGTCCAACCAAGKGAACTAGCAAACCTGAATGATTGCCTTGCAGCTACAAAAAACTTTTTTGTTCCATAACAGATAAACTAAATGCTTCTTGATTAAAGAAAAATATGAAAAAAAATCTATTGCTAGTTAAATCCAATATATAAAATTATGTTGGAATAAAGGCTATCACTTTTTTAATAAACCAAGAGTAGCTGTAATAAGCACCATATTTCTGGTAATCTCAGTGAATGAATAWAATGCAATAAAAAATTTAAAAAACATGTTTTTCTATGGAAAGCTCTACACTCTTTGCCATCAACTACTCAGTTAATTCAGATAAGTCAAAGAAGTTTTCATTATATGAATAAATTGACAATTTTTTCAGCACCTGTATAATAATGCCATGTAAATTACAGGCACTAAAGAGAAAACACTACAAGGAACAGAGATGGTATCATATACCATAATTCCAACAGCTCCTAAATTGGGAAACAAAGGATAATCTATATTTTCTGGATTCCAATCTACTAAGATCATAATGTTATAAAGGTTTTGCAACTACTGCCTAAGATACAATTTTAAATCCTAAACTGCTCACATTTTTACTTCAGAATTCACCTCATTCATTGAAATGTTACCTCAGCATCTATTAAGCTTTTGCCTTGAGCAAGGAATTATTGGGCTTTTTGTTTTATTTTGTTTTTCATTTTTACATTTAAAAGCTGTCTGCTTCTAAAATGAAGCTATTTAATCCCTTGTCATCACATGGTCATAAAAATTGCAGGCAGACAGAAGTTAGCAGTGGCTGCTTCACAGGCCCCACAGCAATGCATGGTAACAGATTTTCAAAGCAGTTCAAAGAGTCCAGTTTCCATCTGTGTTTGGTGAAGGGTGCAAAAACCTTGGGGCCATCTGAAAACTCTGCTTCATCTCTAACACTTGGAATAACAAAGGTGTTATTTTTCAAAGCCACAGTCTCCCCTCCTGGGGTGGCTCTGGAGATACAGTTCAGGGAAGGTGGGAAACTTCAGAGTAGATATTCTCCTTCTAGACTTTGCCTCCTTCAGGGAGTTCTTTTGAGGATGGCACAATGGTGGCCTATATAACATGGGTTACTGCCAGCAGAGGCCAACAGTTAATGAACCCTATAGACAAATTCTTTCTTCTGATTTCAGTACAAAAATCTACAGGAAAACAGCCTCGACATTCCCCCTCCACACCCTTCTCTTCAAGCCCAGGAGTGTTATTTGATCAAAAGAAAGCAGAGGGTGCTCTACACCCATTGTACAACCCAAAATCGTGCAGTGCAACACAGGTATCCATTACATCCAGCTCAGCCAGCTCACAAAACGAAACAATATGAAAGCAACAAG
>CADDXX010000132.1:673648-800014 GCA_902810485.1 Alauda arvensis
TGGTATCACACAAACACATACCAGAAYAGAGATAAGGAGAAAAAGTTGATCAGAAAACATCACTGCAACCATGGCAAAAGGCTCTATCAGGCAAAAGAGCCTGATAATCTCTGGAATTCTCCCTAAAGGAAGGTTCTGGACAATAAAGGCTTTTGAACTAAAACATTCTGTCTAGATGTTCATTTACATTCAAGTCAAAGTCTCAGTACATTCACATTAACTTTGATGGGCATTGATCCAGTTCACTTCCAGAGTGGCCAATGTGTTTGTGGCCAGGATCATTTTATGACACTGACAGGAGTGTGCACCTATTTAATGCAAAATTTCTGCTAGAGTCAGAGAGAAGTTTTATATGAAGGAGTTGGTTTTTACTTCTGTAGTCTTCTGGTGTGCATGCCTTAGCACATACAACCTCAAGAGAAATTACTTGATTTTCAAAGATGTATTTACCCCTAGGTAACTTATTTGGGGATATCTACTATGGCAAGACTGTCTGACAGTTTTGGAGTTAACCTCCTTGGCTCAGCTTCTGAAACTGCACACATCTTCAATATTCCTTCCCATATTTCCCTGAGAGTCCTCCTTCCCTCTCCCAAAGACAACACGATCACTTTCTAGCCCTTTTACATCAGTGTTATGCAGATCATTTCCATGGAAATAAACTAACACAAAATCAGCATGAAGGAGCTTTGTTCCAAGGTCCSTGCCTCTCCTGCAGCCCTGGCATTGGTGGGTGGGGGCACAGAGGATGGTTCCTTCTGGGGAGGAGGTGCAATGCACCATCTGTTCCCACTGCTGGTGGGAAGTGGGAGAGAGCACAACCACTGTACACTCRCACCACCTTCTCAAGAGCTCGCTGCTTATTTTCCACATTTTAATGAAATTCCATGCCTACCACTGCCCACAGGGTTCCACATTTATTCACAGGCATTTCTTTCTTTGTTGCAAGGCTCCAGGCCTCCTYTCTTTGTTCAAAGCTTCTCTCTCAGGGCAATCTCTAGCCTGGCTCCCATCATGTTGCTTCTTCTTTGACGTCATTGTAGRCAAGAGTCAGGAAAAAGCTTAGTCTTAAATCTTACAGTAAAGATAKATTCCTTTGAGATCAAGTATTATTTCTTCATTGTTTTATCATTACCTCTGTGCCTTGATTAATGTTTAAATCAGAGTCAGAAGGATCAAGTTGCAAACCAAAAAATAGTTTCTTCCTTTCAGTTTGWGCCTTGTTGTCTTTAAATTAATTACTCTATTGTTCTGAGTAATTTAAAATTGAAATGCAGGGAGCAGTGGGTTACATTAATTCTGATCTCTGAATAAAGATGGTTGGTTTTGGCAGAAGACTTTCCAAGGCACTGGAAGGTTTAGAAGGCACATGGAGAATGGCACCACTTGGCTTAGCAGAAGGCAGGGCWATTCTTTCTGCTTTTTTAGAACCCCTTGGTGTTATGGCACATTCTCTTTGACGTGTAGGAATTGCTGGGGAATGGGGAGCAGTGACATTTTTGGTGGGAAGGGGAGCACTTTGAAGTCATGCATTGTTCTGTCTCTTCTAGCTCCTGCACWCTTCCCATCACCATGGTAACTGCCTGCTGTACTGAAAGAGGAAACCTGCCTGGAATTTGTTTTTGAGAGTCATGCATGTGCTGCTACAACGATGGTTTCTGACTAAATTATTAATCTCATGTCATCATCAAGTTCAGGTAAACTGTGCAAACTTGCAGCAGCTGAGGAGTGAACCCCTGACAAAGATTTTTGCACTATGTACAGATTGAAAGCAAGCCATTGTTTCAAACATCACAATAAAATAATATGTATTGACCTAGAGAAACTTTCCACTGATTTTTTTATCTTGTGCTGTTAGCTACCAACAATACCCAGACCTGAAAATTGGCATTTAAAGTTTAAATCTACACCTTGCCAAAAAAATATTATTATGGCATTTCAATCATTGCTTTCTTTGCTTCCAGTATACTCCCTAAATATGTTATCTATTATATTATATATTTAAACCCACAGACTCCAGATATGTGGTTGCAAATAAACAGGTAAATCATAAATAAGTGCTAATTTGTATGAAGACAAAACATACAGCATTTCCTAGTAAGAGCTGTTCTTTTCAAAAGGGAAAAAAGATAGAAATCAAATTATCAGGCTACATTGGAATGGGAGCTCTTTAAACTCATCATAAAAATACTAATCCCTATCCAGTGGCACTGCATAGTCTTAGAACTGATGCTTTAAGCTCAATTTTCACCAGATACTACCCCTAAAATTCAACTCAATCAAGAAATGTTTCTGTCCCTAACACAGTGCTTCATGTAGTACAAAAAACTTTGTCCAGCATTTACCAAATCCAGACCAGCACATGCATAAAAATACAACTCACACCATGTATTTCAGAAAGTCATTGAGCAGGAGATGCCCTTTCTGTATTTTTATGGTACAGCTACTGTACATTCAGAACAGTTTAAAGTGAGACTACTGGTTATAACACAAACACCAGCCCATTCATTCAATACAAAATATTAACACAACAATATAAGTAGATAATTTATAATCAAGTGAATTACCAAAAAAAAAAAAAAAACAACCAAAAAACAAACCTTTCCTTATCTTTTTACCTAAATAACCTCCTTGCATAGCCATGTGTGCCATAATTTGATCAGAATGGATTACAGTGCACAGTGTGTTTATTTATTACTCTTTCTTTTCTTCATGGATTACAACTTCATCACTCAATAAAGGGCAATCCCTTTAAATCAGACTACTTATTTGTCTTAAGCACATTTCCATCAGATACATAAATTAGGATCTAGGTATAGCTTAGTGTTTGTGACAAGGCACAAGACTCAGACCTGGAGATTCAGATGGACCAATTATACTTAAATTTCCATCTCCAGATAGCCTCTTTTGCATGCACTGTGCAGAGCACACAGGGGAGGCAATCCTTGCTCACAGGGGAGTGGTGGTGTCCCACCTGGAGCTGTCACTGAACTGCAGGGGCAAACGGGAGCCCAGCTGTGCCTCCTGGACAGGCAGAGCCGTGCTGCAGCTCATGGCAGCCCACACAGCCAAGGTCAGCTGTGCATGGGCTCATGTCCAGGCACAGAGAGCAGGGCATGGGCAGGGCAGTGCCTGCAGGTGACAGCAGAGAAGGAGAGGCCTTCACCAGTCATCAGCCAGACCCACCTGCACATTCAAACATTTTCAYAAAGAGAATTACCCTGCCCATCACATGTGATTTTGGCTTCAAGGATGGTCACTGCAGCCTTTCAGCAAAGACTGCTCAGTTTTCTGGAAGCCATCATGATTAGAGATTAACATACAAAGGTGGGAGCTATTTACACCAGACCAAAACACATTTTAGTTGGCTATGGCTAGCCTAGATAGATATGAATGAAAACAATCCTCACAAAAAGGTACACTTRCATTAAATGCATCCCTTTGCCTTGATTTGGCAAACTAATTTCTCTGTATTTCCTGTTTCAGCAGTGCAGTCTAAAGGGAAGTCTTTGTACTTGGCTGCTAGATATTCCCATCCCTCCCAAATGAACTCAAAAATCTGGTTCCCATCCATGCCATGAGAAGATCAGCTAAAGCAGATTYAAATGATTAGCAGAACACCCCATCTGGTAGGAGGGCTCCATGCATGTCCTTCATGCACCCACATCTGATGCTCCCAATCACAGCCTTATGGCCCAAACTGCTGGGGGGCTGCAGAGGGACTCACCCCCTCCCCAAGGCAGGACCCACACCAACCTTGTCTCCACCTGAACTTGTTGTGCCTGCTTTAGTAACCATGAGMTCACTACTGAAGCTTTGCCTCAGTCTGTCCCAGCAAGAGAGAGACAACACTGATTTGTCTTTAGCAAGGGGGGTGCAAGTGAATGCCACAGATCTTCGTTTAAACAATCAGCACAAACCTCCTCCAGTCACAGGATTCGCGACTGGATGGACCTGTGGTGTCTCCCAGTACATTTAATTCCACTAAAAATAATAATCCCCTGTAATAGGCTCATGGCTTGAGCTAGAGCCACTAATCTGACTCCCCTCTCCCYACCCTAATTCTGACCAGCAGTCAGGGAATCTCCATCCTTCCCCATCCCTGAGCYACAGACTGTGTCAACAGGAATTAAGCAGGCACCTGTGATACCACCTGCTGCAATCCATTTAATTCTTTGTCACAAAACCATTTTGGTCTTTTTATAGATCATTCAGTGCAAGAGGAGGGGGAGGGGAGGACTTGCATTTACTATAAATGTAATGGATTTTCAATTCCTGGAACATAGTATGTGAAATTAATAACAAAATTAATCATAGATGGACTTACAGTGGATGGATTTTGTGCACGTTTTTCTAAAGGCACATCATAGAATTGTGAAAAGGGAAGGGTAGTAGAATATGCAAGGGCAGATGGGAGTCAAAAAACAGGAGAAAGTATTTTTAATAGAGTTTTATCTCTGTATTAGCTAGTCCAAATTCCTAGGCAGGGTAGCAGTTTCTATTAAGGAGTAAAAGTGGCTGAAAAAAAAAGCTTTACGTACAAAAAAAGGGAAGTTTTCAATTTTCAAATGTAATATTAATCTTCAGTTAACCTGGACCAACACAAGGTCAGGGGCCAAAAGGTAGTGTACAGACATTATAGTGCTTTACRTACTTTCTGGAGTTTGAATCTCCAGTCAGATAATTTTTAGCAGACATTTTTAGACAATAAAATGCTTTACCTATGCATAAGAAAAATTGCTGTGAAAGAACAGCAGGCAAAATTAAGAATGAGTGAGGTTTTGCAGAGTGAAAATTCCCTTTGATTTTACTAATCTATTCAAATTCTAAGTAATTTTGTAAAAAAAAATAAAAAAAATCAAGTATTACCAGTATTACAATTACCTGTCAGAACACAGAAGCTACTAAACCTTTTCATCATAGCTAAGGAGATAGAATATTATACTTTCTTGTGTCTACCTCTTGCACTAAGCCCATCTCCACAAAGCCTGCACCCTGTCACCAGCCACCTACTTATCTCTTAGAGCTCACACTGGAGCAAAAGCTCTCTCTTCTGAGAAAAAACTAAAAGAAAGTAAGACAAAGCTCTACTTTAGGGCAGCTCCATAGCTGATACCTTTACATTAATTCCATAAACWCAGATTTTGCCATTTACATGACTTGGCTTCCTTCCAAGGCAACAGARCCTTGGGTGTCCCCTCCCTGGGACTTCAGAATCAGTCTGCATCCATTTGTACTTGGAGCAAGTTTTCAGTCATCCCACCCCGACATCTTCAGTGAAGGCTTGCACTGCTCCCCATGTTCCTCGTTAAAGAACCTGCAGAAGGGCCTGGGGGGCACACAGCAAATGTGCTCAGGTGATTCTGTGAGTGGCACTGCTCCACTGAGTTACAGCTCAGTGCTGATTCAGCTCAGTGCCTTTCCAATGAGGAGCAAGGTGTTACTCAAGAATACAGCCCTGTGAAGCACTGCTGCTCTAAGCATGSATCCCTCTGGGGATTACAAGGCCTGCTTACATGGTGAGTCTGAGATGGACAAGCTCTAAATGCCAAGCAGAAATGCTGATGTTTGCTTTCTGGTGCCTGAGAAGGCTCATTTTTGAGGGCAGCTAGGTTGTTCCACCCTGGTTTGTTCCATCTTTGTCTTCAGCAAGTTCTGTTGCCAGGGGGAACACTAAGGCAGGGAAACATCATTTTTGCTGCGTACAATGGGCTTTTTAATGGTTTTATTCCATTTTGCTTATGAAACTCAGAAGCCAACTATTGATTCTACCAAGACCTTGTGAGTGAAGATTAAAGCATTCCAACATGCTTGTCTACAGGTGTGCCATGGTGAATTATGATCTTCGCATAATTCACAGAATGAAAAAGTTGCATCAAGAAACCAACTGTTAATCAGTGTATAGGTACAGGAGATCAATCTTTGATTCGTGTATTCACAAATCCTGTTTACTTGGCCACATTAGAGAACAGACGGGTGTTCTGGAATGGATTCTTAGAAATGATGGATGTAATTGTCAAAACTGCCAAGGTCAATGTATAATGTTCAAAAAAGAACCAACTCATTTCAAGCACCTTCCATTTATCATTCATGCAATTTGACCCCCAGTTCTCTTTGTAATAACATACTATGAGGGAACAACTGCTGTGTTCATTCCTATATACTCCTGTGGACTTTCAAATATCATGCAGGTCACAGCCTTTCCAAAAGACTGAGGACATTTGTATATAACTTTCTTCCACCCTGAAGTATGTGGAAGCTATTACATTAAACCTGACTTTAATAAGTTTGTTTCCTATAGAATTTTTATGCTGCAATACTACACACATTTGAAAGAAACTTGTTCCAGAATTTCATGGTTTTTCCATTTAAGAAATGCAGATTGATTTATAATAAGTTTTGGAAAACATACCTAAATAAGTTGCTTTTCAGAACTGAGATGTCCCCTCCATTGATGATGTATCTTAGTTGCTTAACATCATGCTGTGGAATATAAGGCAAATCTAAATAATGAGGGTTAGAGAAAAACTGTCCCTGTGGACAGCCAACTCCATAGCTCAGCCATTTCTTTTAAATACCAGCCTTGATTACAGCCAGGATTCTGAGTCAAGGGGAATGGTATGATAGTTTGCATTTGTATGTAGGTCTAAGTATCTGGAAGTAATTCAAAGTAGTTTAATTTTCAGATTTAAAGGAAAAGAGGAATGTAAGTTTTAACTTTCTTAGGGTTTAAGTGCAGTATTTTAGAATGCCATAATCTCTTTTTTCTGATATCACTTTTCATAAAGACAAGGGGAAGACCTATGCCTCTGTTGACTTTTGGTTACCAATGTGTACACTTTTTTTTTACTTTTGAAGTTTGCAGCTTTTACCACCCTATTTTCATAAGYAGTAGTACAGGTTAATGGAGAGAGCCTGAAAATAGATCCAGCAGATCATTTTCTCTCATGAGAAAGAGAGGATGGGACTGTGTTTCACCATTGCAGGGGTTCACAATTATTTTTTGAATTGAATAGATTCATAACATACATGAATAGCACAACCTTTTTTCTTTTCCCCCTGGAGCATGATGATAACCAGACTGAGTTTGTTTTTCAAAAATCTAACACATAAGGTTGGGTCATATTCCATTGGACAATTTAGAAACCAATAGAAATCTGCAGATCTGGCTCAAGAATTGTACAAGCCACTAAGCATAACTGAGTAGCAAATCAAGATTTRGCACCAAACAGCTTTATGAAGGTGAAGAGGCCTGGGACCATCAGGCACATGAACAGCTTAAACCACAGCTTTATTCCTATTGGTTTTTACAGATTCAATAAGAAAGCTTGTGGCTATGAAGAAATGCCATTTCTGCACTAAGACAGCCATGAAACAGAAGCTTCAAAAAAAAAAATATTTACTAAATTTTCCCTTTACTTCTTACACCATTATCTTTTCATGGAAAAGTAACAGGCAGCCACACACTTTTTTGGGATGGCATATTTCTCCCAAATAAACGAGTTCATTTCTCCTCAAGCTCATGACATTGCAATTGAGTGGGGAGGTAATTTGCATAATTTCTTCATTTCTCATATAACACTGAAATAAGGCAGTTACTTGTAGGTGAAAAAAACTGTGACATCACCCTGAAGGGCAACAGAAGGGTACATAGAGAAGCAATCATGTCTGAAAAAGTAGAACAATTTTTGTCTAACTTTTGCAATTTCCAGCTAAGCTGTAATTTTAGTAACAGAGCTTTCTACTTAAGCAGCACTTTCTCCAAAAATACTCTATAGAACAGAGGGGGGAAATCTATGATGTCTAGACCAGAGAATGTCCAAAAAAATTAAGTGATGACTTCAGCTTACATGAYCAAAACATTCGTTGTGGTGAGAAAAATTTAAGTAAGAAAAAAAAATAATACAAGATTCTGTTCAGAAGGAGCTTCAGAAATATGATACGGAGGAGTGGGAAGTGCAGAAGATCTCCACATTCCCCCACAGAAATATATCTGCTGAAGGCTGTGAATCTACAGAATGGTTGAAAGGCTTGCTGCCATGGGATGTCACAGTGCTCTCCCTGTCAGGCATCAGGCATTTATCAGACTTTAACGAACATGAACCATTTCATCCCTTGGCTGAAGAGCCAGCTCAGAGCCTGCCATGGCCCAGAAGGGCAGCTGGGGGCCAGTGTGTGCCTGGGAGCAGCAGTGACACACTGGCACACGGGGACATCTGCCAGGCAGCTCCAGCACGTGTTCTGGAGCCGGCTCATGCCCAGCCACGGGGACACGCRYGGTGCGAGYGGGCTGGGGTCTACACTCAACTCARCTCACACATCCACCTGCTACTTKTAATGAATGAACACACAATAGGRCAAAACCTCCTCACCCCTTCAGAATAAAMACTTGCCACTTTGAGAATATATTTCATTTKTGGTCACTGCAAAGGGAGATGAACTAATCTGATTCGTTTTAAAATCCTTCGCTCTCCATTGCTTTTCTCAGCTAACCTGATATTCAGGTAATAAATCCACTGTGGAGACAAAAGAATGCTTTGCAAGCAGCATCAGCTTTGAAGTATAACCCATGCTGCAGGTGGCGTTTGGGAAATGCTGCTTTTGTTCATAAATCTCGGTCAACAAGTCAGACACAGATCCTTAAAGAATAACTATGAAAAAACATACAAATTAGTGCTCCTGAAGAAGCTACTCATTACACACTTTCAGTGCATCACAACATCAGGCTACTGCAAGTCTTCGCCTCCTCATGTGGAATTTATCAAGAAGAGCCAGTGGCAGCAACTAATCAGTAACCACAAATATCAGGGACACCCAGAGGCAAGATTGCACCCCTGCAGATATGCTACACAACACTGGATAACAGGCACACTAATGATGAAGGCTCATGCTTAGGTACCAGATATGACCCACTTACTTGCCTTCAAATTAGATCACGTAAGCTCGGAGTGCAAGCCCATGGARGTATTTCATTAGAGGGGCTGCACTGGTTTCAGGTGCCAGCCCTACACCACGAGGCCAGGAGCTGTGCATTACTCTGGCCATCAGTACCCTTCACACACAGGCAGTGGTGTCAAAAGTTATCACTTGCAGATGAGAGCTGTGAAAGATGTGAACACAAGTGTCAAGTTSTCTCTCTGGAGCACAGTGCTCATCCACTGAACGCACATATATTGCTTTACCTCAGAGACTCAATATTTGTGAACAGAAGCTGCTTTCACATCTCACCTTCTYGATGTCTGCTGGGGCTTCCATTGGGCAATTACTCTGCAGTTTTTATAGAAGCAGGGAGTTTTATTGCTTGGTGTTCCCTGCCTCAACAAGCACTCAGTCCTTGGAAAAGAGCAGGTGAATTTACAATTGGGATGCTAAGCTGAGATGTGAGGGYCCTGCCCTGAGATACCTGTTGCACTGTGCAGCTGTGAGATGTTGGGTAAGACTCTGCTCAAAGACTGTGTGTGAAATTTCTGCATCTCACAGAGCTGTGGTGCCTAAACAACTCTTAAGAGCTTGGACACTTCCTTTAAGATGAGAGGTTTTATTTCCTAACATAACATACAGCAAAAAATTGTTATTCTAGGGCATCCCTGGATGCTTTGACTGCAAAGATTTCTACAAGACAATTACAGCCCAGAGTGAGGGTTTAATTCATACATTGCCATAGAAGGCTATTGGAGAAGAGTCACTGAAAGAAATAATGAGGTGGCTTCATTAATGACCTGAGCAGAGTGCACACCCTCAGCTGTCTCACTACCAACACAGAGCTGACTGCAGCTGTACACCTTGTTACTGATGCAATGCAGAAAYGCAAGATCATTTTGTTTATCAGAAGGAAAGCTTCTGTCAGATGTCAAACTTGTCTTTTTCACAGTTTAAGTCATCCAACCCTTAAAACATAAACAAGATGCTCTAATAATCTGGACATACAATTCCTTTTGAGTCCCCTACCACTCCCAGCACTTTTGATTTGCAACAAGAACAGTTTTCAAAATGCAGAAATTGCTATTTCATAACAATCTGGTTATATCACAATAGTGCATGCTTTTACATTTTTCTTATATAAATACAGTTGATAATATGCCTCTCTTGTACATGCCAGAAGTGAATCCATCTTCACTGTTCCTTCCACATCTTGGTTAATAAAGAGAGTCATTATATTTCTGCTTCCATTTTTTGCWAACACTGTCAGATAATGAAGTATGTATTACTTTAGGCTTCTGCAAAACAAACCAAAGGGACAGTAATGTCAGAAYGGAAAACGGAAGAAGAAAGCCAGCTTTGAAGTCTACCTGTACATCTCTGCACTGCCAGCTCTGAGCTCATTTTGAAATCAAAGAATGATCACAAAATTCGAATCAATCAGACATATATTGCTACATGGAGACTTCACATCAAGTTCTTTCTTTTTAGCATGGAAAAGTAAAAACCCTGATGTTTTGAGATGAAGAGTACAAGCAAATTAGTCAYATCTAGCATATAAATAATGTTTTCAGCATAACAGGGAAGAAAAACACTTTGAAAAGTTATTAAAATGTGGGTTTGTTCTCCTGAACATTTAGTAGGAAAACCTGTCAYTTTTATGGAGCAATGGTAATCAATTTTGAAATCTTCACAGATGTGCTCTTAAAGTTATTAATTTCACCAGGATGATTATGAATCCCTTACTCAGCTGTTCCACAAACATCAGAACCATACAAACCAAATCAAGTCCTAAATTACAATACTTGTCCTTGGTGCAGGGATTTTGGTTTTGCCTGGCATGCTTTGAATCTTACTTYGTTAAATGTGACTGAAGCTGAAGAGTTAAAAGCTTTATAGATGCYTGACCAAGTGAATGGAACATCCAACACCATGGTTACATTTAGTAAGACCTGATATCCTGGGAAGGGGAGACCTTCAGCTGCTTGTAAGCTTCTTGTGAAAACGCCTGGGCATGAACACTTGGGAGAGCTGACTCCAGTGGRAAGGAAAATAACCTGAATGGGTCACATCTGACAGCATGACAGTGTGAACAGAGACAGTGAAATAGGAGACTGTACAAGTGTCAGACATGTTTGGTTCAATACCTGTTTCCTGGAACACTGTGGATGTTAAAATTTGGCAATCTGTTATTAAAGACAAAAACTCGCTAATGTTATGTAACCCAATAAAATACTGGGTTAACAGCATCCCATTCAGGGCAAGACAAACAAAGCTGCTGTCAATATTCCTTTTAATTAACCCAATAGTATTAGCTGCTTATGACTTCATTCCCCTCAGTCCCAGTGGGCAACCTGAAAGGCAATTCTCACTATTACTTAGCTCCCGTGGCGTAATCCACAAGCGGCTGTCAGCCTG
Source organism: Alauda arvensis (assembly GCA_902810485.1). Lineage (NCBI taxonomy): Eukaryota > Metazoa > Chordata > Aves > Passeriformes > Alaudidae > Alauda > Alauda arvensis. Next base: position 684,986 of record CADDXX010000132.1, read on the forward strand.
CCATGGCTGCTGACCTCTGACCCAATCACTTGCTTCCTTTTAACATTACTACCTTTGCACATTTAATGAACTTTGTACATGGCTAAAAAGATGTCAGCACAGCGAAACGACGGTCCCTGCTGTGAAGGCTCCATTGTTTCTATAAGTCTAATTGACCTTTCACATCACAGAAAACGAGAAAAAAATCAATATAGTTACTTAGTCACCAGCCCAATGCTATCTTTTATAATTAATATGCTAACCACATTGCTTTTGGAACACTGACACCCAAACACCCCTCGATGTACAAAAATGAATTCTCATTAATAACCATTATATTAATCACTGTTGCCCAGAACTGGAACCTGACTGCGAAATCCCCCGGTGGAAATTGCTATAATCGTTCAAACTACAGGAATGAATTTTTTTTTGGCATAATTACTGCTGTCTTCTATTGAAAAATATCCATTAGGTGGCAGCTTTTAGTTACGTAAATCAARCTGATTAATTTTTAATTTTTCCCATTTATATGACTTTGCACAAGTAAAGACAATTCAAACGATTAGCTGAACAATTATTAAAGCAACTTGCAGTGGTTCAAATATTCATTTAGTTAYTAGAAAAGTGATACGTCATTAATTTCCAATTAAAAATTTGGGAAATGGTAGATGCTGATACAATAAAAAAAACCGCTTATCTCCTTGTCAATAAAACAGTATACTGCTGTAAAAATACTGCTTTCATTTCAGCTGAAAGCAGGAGGTTCATCCAGTACCAGGTTTCCACAGCTATTTCATGAGCAAGGAAGAAGAGATCKTGTTACATCTCTGAAAGTCATTGGGAAGAGGCATCCAATGGCAGCACAGCACTTCTGTGCCACTCAACTCCAGTGCTCCTGCCTCTCATCCCATGTTCCAGACCAGGCTGGCACAGACTGCTGAGCTCAGAACATGCCAGAACAATTATCTTTCCAATAACAAAACCCTGCCACTTTTTTTAACAATAGCCCAGTGGCTAGATTTACTTATTCCAAARTACAAGGAGATTAATTTCAAATCTTCTTCTCTGCCTCCTTACATTGGCTATGGCCAAGTTGGATACCAGCTGAGTCACCTAAAAACTTYCACCTGAGTAACACCATGAATAGTCAGGACCTGCTTCACTGAAATCACAGCTATCAAACAGAGGAAGGAAAATAATTGTGATGCTAATGCTAAGCAATGAGCCTCATCTCCAACATCAAGACAATAGCTGTATTCTAAATGGATTTAAAAGATATTGTACTGAAATTCAGTACAATATTTTGCCAGTGTGGCAAAGTCTTCACAGCATTGGCAGTATTGCAGCTGCACATACAATTTTGTACCTTTCTGGACCCAGCTGTTTCAGATATTCTAATGAGGTGTGATTAAAATGTCTTTTTCTGAGGCAATACCAAATCAGTTTTGTGTGGCACAGTGTTGGATGAACTGTTTTGGGATCTGGAGGCAGCATCACTGCACAAGAGATGCACTTACCAGGATATCCTGCATGTCTGACACAAGTACATCACCATGAACTGCACTGTAACTCCCAGGGCCCCTCTGATAGACCATGGTACAGAAAGAAGGGGTTACTGGAATTTTTTTTTAATTTAAATTGAAGAGCATTTGGTTTCTTCTGGAGACAAGTTCTTAAAATTAAAATCAAACTCATTGATCTTCATTTGTCAAAACACAAATCAATTCAGCCATCACAAAAATGAAGGCTTGGGGATTCTTTTAGTGTCTTGAGGTTGATTTTTCTTTTGTTTGTTTGTTTGGGGTTTTTATAGAAATTATTCCACTGACACTGTCACAGGGAAGACCATGATCAATACAATTTACAGGAGTTCCACACAGAACCTCATGCTGTGCATAAATTGGGTTTATCTGCATGGTTGTGAACGTTCTGATTTTTTGCCTTTTACCTCCAATTTTTAAAAAGCAACTTAACCTCTGCACCARCCAGGTAAATTACCTTACCACTGAGGTATGAGCAATTCTGTACTGTGCTTTCCCTGTCCCTGTGTTCCTTCCCTCCCACCAACAGAAACCACAAGATAAAAGCTTCAGTTTAGACTGGAACTTGAACCTCTATTGCCATGAAATAAGTGCTTTTCAGGTAAATATAAAAACACAAGGAGGGTGAAATGAAAATATTCAAAGTGGTGTTTATGGATAAAATCACGGTGGGTTCTTAGAAATGATTAGGTGTCCATTGAAAATCTCTTTAGATCAGTACTAGACCTCTCAATTTCCTTTAAAAAATTCCACATGCACCACAGGAACTTTCAAAATCATGCCACAATACTTTCCATGCTCAGCAAAAGAGTTCTGAKCCAATCAAATATTTTTCCTATACTTTACCCAAATTTTTCAATTCAGCTTTAAAAAGCAGTTTTCATCTAGACAGAAATTGTAATTGATAATAAASTCATGTGAGTGCTTGCAGTGTAAAACTTTAAATCTTCTCTAATTTTGTTATTACTGATATTTGTTCATTTGGACTGGTCATAAGATCTCCCTGTGTCAACATTTCTTTCCACTGAAAAGAAAATAGAAATGCTGAGCTTCCTACATATATAGCAGGCTGCATCTATATTCAACTACATTTTCCTTCCATACTTCTTAAAACAACACACTGGAGCAATTTATAARTTGTAACACACACTCAAATTTGTATTTTTACACATTGTGACATCAATTTACAAACTGAGCCTGAAGCTGAGGGTGAAACAATCAGACTTAAGTGAATTTTAAAAAGTTTTTTTGAGAAGTCTGCCAGGAAATTTGGAAGAGATAGAATGAAATATAGATCTTTAGCATCCCAGTTTTCCATTTCAAACCTACCTATCCCTTCCTCTAGGCTATTGGTACCTCTACAGCAATGATAATTATAAGGCTATTTTTACCAATCTCTCCTCAATATCAAAACTTATTCTAAACATTTTGCTTTGCTGTTTTAATGTTCAGGATATTTGGCTTTTGGGGAAAAGAATATAATTTAAAGAAGATACTTGTTTTCCTTTTAATAATAATTGGAGGGGTTACAAGTCCATTGAATATGGCTCTTTGGAAGATTATTGTTATCAACATCCAAAGGTAACATCTCCACAAAGAGAACAGAGAGCATGAGCCACTACTGTGTCAATTAAATCTTGGCATTCACTCATTATGCCTATGTCCTTTTCCTGCCTTTCTTCCTTGGTGGTCTTCTGGTATTTTTCTTAATACCAGCAGCCAAAAAGAAAAGATACTAAAGGCAATTTCTTCAGTACAGTCACAGACTTTTTTGTAGTTTAATATTTGAAACTGCAGCCCTTGTAACTTGGAGGGGCCACCACTCCAGTATTTACACAGATGTGAGAGAAGGCAGCCTGTAACCATCCACCTCCGCCCCTGCAGTCACCTTTGCCTCTGAGCAGTCTTTGGGAGGTACATTAATAACATTTGTATTAGATACCCATTTCTCAGTTACAATATTTTTATTTCACATTGTCTGTGTGGAATGTAACTTAATATATATCCTTGATGCAGCGAGATGTTGACATAGTATTTTATGATTAGTTCAGTTGGAGACCACTGGGTTTCACAGGTTAGTAACAAAGGCAGAAAGCAGGCAAGATATAATTATGGAGCTCCAAAAGAACTGCACACAAAAGGTCAGGAATACATTTAAAAGGGATAATAAACAGCCAGCTACAAAGAAGAGATAAAATTGGTAAAATTGATTCAATCTTTAAATCTTTCTTATTGAAATTAAAGTAAAATATCTTCAGGAAAGCCTCAGTGAAGATAAAGAGGCTGAAATTGCAGAGACATTTTATTTTTTTAAAAGTAAGTCATAATTGCTTAGTAATACAATTGAACAATAAATTTTCTCTCTCCCCGACCATCTTGCTTTGGCTTTTTGAAGTGCTCCAAAGAAGCAATAGCACAGTTAATAAAAAGTAGGAGAGGGACTTCCCTAACATTTCCTTTGATTCTACCTTTTAATTTGCTCCTCTCCTTCTATGGAATACAGAATGGAATTGGCAGAGGGTTTATTGCACAGGACCTTGGTGCCTCTYTAATCTGCAGCTTTGCTTGCCGAGCCCTGCAGGTGCCCGTGCCCTGCTGGCAGGGCGAGTGCAGGTCTCCCACTGGGAATTTTCCYCAGCCAGGTGTCCTGCTGCCCCGCTGAGCCACAAACACTGAGCACGACCTGCCCGGGGAATGTTTGCATTGTGGCTTTGCCTYCGAATCAAAAGGTGTTAAAGATGTCATTGAAGAGCTTAGAATAGTGACTAAGCAGTTTCTATACTTSAGTCTCTCAAGGCCTAACTTAGTCATATGGCCTCCTGCAGGTATGCCTAATAACTCCAGCCCCAGCGCCTGTATCTTTTCACACCTTTTTACCAAGAAGGAAGCATTGTCTTTGATTGTCCATCAGCCCTAATCCTTTCTCAGCATGAAGCTTGTTAGCATAATTGGAGAGAAGAAACCAAAAAGGTACATTATGTCCATCTATGTGTTTCTCTTTCAGTGAGGGAGGCTGTTTGGATAAAAGACCACTGTATTTACTGCACTAATCCAGCACCTACAGGTCCCCTCGACAGAAGAAAGTCTCTACCTTTTCAGGTTCTGATTTAATGCAAGTAATGAAAATCACACACAGAGTTTTGTGATTAACAGTCACCATCCTCATGAAAGACTAGCACAAGTGCCTGTCTCTAATATTAGGCTCTCTATCCAAAAATAACTATGGAAAGTGACTGGCATCCCTGAACTCAACCTCAGCTTCCTGGCCAGTTAAACTATAAAACTGATTGCAAAGAAATTAGTGAAGATTGTTTTTAGGCTTTTCTTTTTTTCCAAGAACAACAAAGATTTTTAATATCTTGCCCAGGACACTGGAGGCTAAGAGAATAAATAGGAAGGTAATGAGCCATAAAAACTTCCAAAGCAGTTTCCCCCTTCTACCATCTTAGTCTTTAATGACAAGCAGTTAAAGAACTATAAGCAACAATAAGAGAAAGCCAACCATCCATCACAGGCACTCTGCATTGGGATTTACTTCGTATTTCAGTCTTCATCTCTCATGAATAACAAGACACAAATGCCAAGATAAGTACAATTTATCATTGATTACACACTCTGTCAAGCTAGGAGAAGAATCTTAGGTATTTCTATTTGCATGACCCAGGATTTCCACACAGCAAGATTAGGATGACCAGCAACAGTGAGGTATTTGGCTTCTCTCTTATGTAATATATCCAATATGACATGATTTACACTAATTCAGTCTTTATCAGACTTCCCACCTTTTGTTTCTGCATCACACAGCCACCCAGTCTTGTCACAGACAGGAATATGACTTCAGTTAACTGGGTTTTTCGTCATTCCTGACCTCATAAACCCGAGGTTTTTCCTCCATTCCATGCCATAACACTTGCAACAAGCTAACAAGAGACTTCTTTCTTAAGGAAGATGAAAAATAGGCAACAACCCATCCAGATTTTTAGTTATTCCTTTTATCAGAAGACACTGGTAGCCCTAGCATTCAAGAACCAGGGAAGGGGAAGGTGAAGCAGGTAGAACTCAAGATTAAAAGAAACTGAAAAAAAAAAAAAGAAACTAAACAATAAAAATCCACACATCACAAAATGATGCAAAAGAAACATCTTATTAGCTCTGAATACAAAAGGGAAAAGAAGATGAAATGAAAACCAGGATTCCTTCCACAGACTGAGTAATCTCTTTGTTATTTTTTGATACCAGAAATGTAGGATTTAAAGGATTTTGAAGCACAGACATGGAATGCTCAGTTTTCAGCTATAATATCAGCCAGTTAGTTTTCCACAGCTGTAGATACATACATATACAGAAAATGAACCTTGGTCTTATCGTGGCAAATGAGCCTAGCACAATTACCCAGGTAACCTGGCCATCTAAAGTGGTAGCAGCATTCCTCTCCTAGATCCTCCATAAATCATTGCCCAAGTCTGCTTGGGGATTAAACATTTACTGAAATAATTGATGTGATTGCAAACCACCTCGAGCAGTGTCCTCAGGTGAACGCACTTTCCCCACAAAGGATTAGCTTAGACTCCAGGAGAACAGCACACTACATACTTTTGCAGAGCCAGAAGATGCATTTCCTTAATGGTTTTCCAGGACACTATCAATATTAAATAAATATCAGTCATTACACATAAATACATATAACAGTTTTAACATAACAGTTTCTTCCCTCTGCAGGAAAGAGAAGGAAAATCCATCAAAGAACGGTGCATGGGGAAATCAAATATCAAATGCTTCCTGCTTCCAAGAAGAGATGTAATATTCTGTGAATGACTGACCTGGCTCTGACCTTGATCATGGTAAGAGATTTGTTTTGGTAGTCTGCTGTAGCCAGCAACCTGCAGAGCAGTTTGGGAATCCTACCAGAGGGAGTTCTCAATGCTGTAGTTAAGAAGCACATTTGTTTATGTGGAGATACTACTGCAGATATGGTATTGCAATAATGTATTTCAGATTGCTTGACAAATACATTAAAAAATGCTAGATTATTAAATACATAAGCATGAAAGGCTTTTCTTGAAGATTACATAAGGTGAGATGTAGCACGCAACACAGTGATTTCTGTGACAAAGGCAGCATTAGAACAATATTAGTGGATTTAATTATGGCCAGACAACAAACTCAAATTTTCTCACTCAATTTATGCACTACTGACTCCAGGTATCACAAAAAATTGGAGAAAGGTTTGGACYGCTGTATAAAGCAGCAAGTACATATATTACCTCCACATAAAGCACATGGATAACACAGAGGAACTGAACAAAGCACCAACATTTTCATCTTTATCACGTTTTTTTTTCCTGCATTTAACTTGGTTTTGCTTCCCATTAAAAACCAGCCAAAGAATGATCAAACATCTAGCACTTTTTAGCTGAATACTATGAAGCTGACTAATTAGACACTGAAAACTGTTGCACCTAAGCAGGTGCCTTTTAGGCCACTTAGGGGTGATTACTTCATGCCTTAATTTTKGTGTCCTTTTGTTTCTTCTCAAACCCAAGGTTTTTTTAGGTGGCGTGACAAAAATACAAGTTAAAAAAAAGATAAAAGTGCATCCTGCAATAATTATCCGCCCAAGATTTATTGCTTATTATTCTATATTGCTGCAGCCTTCCAACATTTAAAGGGGGCTTACAAAAAAGAGGGAGAACTACTTTTTCCTCAGGCAGATAGTGATAGGACAAGGGGGGATGGTTTTAAATTAAAGAAAGAAGATTTAAATTATTTATGAGGAATAAATTCTTTAGTGGTGAGGCCCTGGCACAGGTTGCCCAGAGAAGCTGTGGATGCCCCATCCCTGGAAGTGTTCAAGGCAGGGTGGACAGGAATTTGAGCAACACGATTTAGTGGAAGGTGTCCCTACCCATAGTAGGGGATTGAAACTGAATGATATTTAAGGTTCCTTCCAACYCAGGCCMTTCTAGAATTCTATGATTGTATTATATATACAATACATAGAGATCATTTAGGTTGGAAAAGACCTCTAAGACTGAGTCCAACCACTGAGCAGCATTGCCAAGTCCACCACYAAATTGTGTCCCTAAGCACCACATCCACATGAATGTGTATTTCTTTATTACAGGGAGGCAAAACTCAAGACAGCTGGGTAACACATGGTGACTTAACAGACTAGAGAATCAAGAACARAAAAAACCCMAAAAAAATCCACTTCTTGGAGAACTAGARAAGAGACAGATAACCAACAGCAARTATCTGTGGRAACCTGTGACTCTGAACAGGTGAGAGACCAGCAGGTAAGAGAGACYTTCAGGTAAATTCCAGTAATTAAACAGAACATCCAATGTACAAGGCCAGCTTGGTTCTGTGGTGCCATGGGATGTTCAGGGCTTTAGAGAAGTCCTCTGCCCTGCAAGCACAGGCACAGTGCCAGGCCTGCACAGCACCCTGCTGCACAGGCACTGGTGTGAACTCTGTCCCAATAATGCCAAAAAGTTGTCTCTAAAAATGCTCTGCCAAGTCTACAGTGGGGTCTTTTCTCACTACTGAAATCCCCAAATGGTGCAGGCACTGCCAGGTGGGGTGAGCCCCGGGCACAAACTGTTTGGATGCTCCCTGTGGAACACGAGGTGCCTCCAGCAGCACTTTTGCATGGGGAACACCCAGGACACACCCTGAGTGCTTCCAGCAGTCAAAGGCAGCACATCCCTAATTGGAAAACTCCACTTTCAGACATGGCAGAAAACAGCTAACTAGAAACCTGAACATGACATGAAAAAAAAATATTTCCCTGCATRGAAAGGATCCAGGAGGAAAAAAACAATTTGCATTTTTTGTACAGGTATGAAAAAGCTCTGCTAACCAGAAAAGTTTTGGTGGTATCACAAAATAAAGGTGTGAACCTTCCCTCAGCATGAGAGTCATTATGGCTAAGGCATAATGTGTTCTCAACTCCAGTGTGATGGGGTTTATATCTCAKGTGTAGTGTGAGTTTAACTTTAGTGGGTTGGTGATTAAATTTAAGGTATATATGAATAATACATGGGGAATAAAATGGGGAATTATTACAGACAAAAGAAGTGAAATTACCAGTTGGAGATGTTGTTACAGGACTCTGAAAGTGCAAGCTTCCAGATGTTTATGTTCCCCAGCTAAAAAGATTAATGAGAACACTAAAGATTTATACCCAGCCCCTGGAGCAGAATACAAGTGGGGTTTTCTAGGCATGAATCTCACCACTTCCTGAACGAGGCAATTTTCCAGGTTCAGTGTGGTTGAAGCTAATTTGCCTGGAATTACCTGGACTCAAAGCCATTTAAATTCAGTCTTGACAGAACCTCAAGGGAAACTTGCTGTGCTGGCACATAAGACATTTGAACCTTTGGAGCAATTTCATGGCATAGAGAACAGTTTTCTGTGTTTTGAATTCTTGGATTAGCAATGATTAAGTAGACTGCACTGCCCTTTGAGCTCTAAAGCTGCTTCCAGAGCAGAGGGAAAACACACAGAGAAGACAGTATCTTGACACATGACCTACTATTGCTTACACTTCACAAACTTTGTTGTTTTGATGTTATTTTGTCATCTGTCACAACTTGGTTTTGAATGAAAGAATGAAGAAAATCAACCCAGCTCCATCATCCAATACCAGAAMACTACGGTAACATCATGGTAACTCCACTTGATTTGGAACACTGTKCAGCATTTATCCAAAGTTGTGTCAAAATGCAGGAACTGATGGAACTGTAAGCCTATAGTTCCACATTTACAGTATCCACATAAAACATTTTATAGCAAGTAGTTTTTTCTTGACTGTCTGTGTGATTCCTCTTCCAATAACATAATGTCACTTGCTTTTGGACAACTGGCTTTCAGGGGAAGCAGCCAGCAAGCTTTCAAAGGTGCACACTTGCCTGTTCTTTTTCATGATGGCTGTGCATGAATACCCTTCACTCTGCCAAATAGCCTTTCATACTAGACCAGCTTAAAACTCCTCAGAATCCCTGAGGTGAGAGAAGCTGGGAGATTAACCACATCAACAGGCTAACCTGATAACAGGAATGCTCTTCTTCACAAACATCTCTTCCTTATTTCCAACCCTCTTTAAAACAACACCATTTTCTTTTACCCAGCATGAGTTTGTGACCATAACATCCATATAAATCACTTACCACTTCCAGCCAGCACCTCCAGTTTCCAAGCCAAAGGAACACAAGGCAAGCCCCCAACTCAGCTGTTTTCTCCCTAATACCTAGAATTATCTCCTTCCTTTGCTCCTACAACTACTCAGGCAAGCCCAGCCTGCAGAATTTGGTAGCCCCACCCAAGGTGAGGTCACCCCTCAGCTGCACAGGGTCAGTGCTGCTGTTAACCCTTCAGGGGTGGCACAGGGACAGCCCAAAACTTCTCCACCCAAGTTCAGAAGTAAATAAGTTTCATTCTGAACATGAAATTTGGTATGGATTACCCGAGAATTTTTGGGCACTGCCATAGCTGTCTGTCATTAGTCTGTTAACTTAAAGTTTATTGGAAAAAACCCTATTGTAAATTCARTGCCCTGCATTTATTTTTGCCAATATAAGGATGCCTTGCTAAGAAGTAGCAGTAAGTTTTGATAGCCAAAAGATTTCTTACCTGATCAGAGCATTATGGTCAAAACTGTGTGTGAATGATTTTTGTATGTGGACTGACGTGCTCAGATGTTGAGTAAAAGTCTCTCAGAAAACTCTTATGACATTGCACAAATGAGCAGAACTTGCATAAGTGTAGGGGAATCTACAGATCAGAATCAGAGTTTACCATATAAGACACTTTTACAGAATTCAAATCCAGCAGAGTGCACATGTATCTAGCAGCACCTCTGTGAGAAATAAGGCTTGGTTCACTTAAACTAACAAAGTAGCCCCAAAACAAGGTGTTTTGCTGTATCTAAACTGTCTCCTGCAGAGCTATTTAGTATTACCTGCATTATGCTCTAAGCACCTGGTTGCATGGACTTTACTATATTGAGGTGCAAAACAGCCCTTTGGAAATCCTTTACCAAAAGAAGCATTTCCAAATGTTCAGTTCAATGGGCACAACCTGAGCACACTTAGAAGACCCCAGCTGGATCTGACTGGCTTTAAGATAACTTATCTCTCCTCCCTCCTGCCATGGAAACACAGCCAGACAAGGCAGGAGAGGAGCACACACACATAGATCTGCATGGTTTATTGGCTCAGGCCCTGTGTGACAGGAGACCAGCTGTACTTGCCTGCTCCTGAGAGCAGTGTCAGTGTTGCTGCACCTGGGCAGTTGGTCCTGAGCTGTCCCTGCACCCATGGCACAAATTACCCAAATCTGGCTGACTGAAAGCTGACCACATCAGCTCCTAAAAGCCCCTTTCTCCTTATGTGAACAGAAAAAAGGCAGCAGCCAAAAGRTAAAGGAATAATTTGCCACAGGTCTCCTTTCTACTTAGTAACAGGCATTAATTCATTGACAATGCAAATAGAATAATACTATTTCTTGCTTTTATGTTACTAATGTTTAATTTAATAACGTCTTGTGAAGGTGTTTGCTGCCAAGCACCAGAATGTCAGAGGAAGCCCATCATATGAGTCTGACTTGACTGTTTTTAAAAAAGCAGGCTTACTAAAGATCCACTGAGGAACAAGTGGATGAATGTATGGATGGACATTAGTGCACAAAGTCAAGCTAGATTATCATCAAAGTGGTTCATGTGGTTTCCCAAAGTACATATGAATTCACTATTTCTTCTTGGAATACAGTCCTTACACACACACCCCCACACACACCCCACACCCCCTAGTTCTTTTACAAACTTTTTTACAAATCCTGAATTAATTACCAATGTGACTGGAGATAATGTTTGACAATATTTTAGCTGTATTTAAACATTAGTCCAATGCTTAAGTTTAAGAAGTGATAAGGTAATTTTATAAATCACTCAAACCCTTGGCACAGGCTGAGTCTGTCTGAGTTCCCTCCTATTTCTCATGCACTATATAGCAACTCCCTGATTTCAAAGCACCATTTACGTGGTCAATATAATACAAACTTTAAAGACATTCCACTGTAAGCTTGATATCTACCTTTCATGTGCTGCATTTATGTCCTCATTTGCAAACTATTAGCAGCAGTTTTATCCGATAGGCTGGATTACATTTGGAAAATCACCCTGGTGATTAAGTTGCTCTTACTTAAATATTCAGAACCAAAACATGCTTATGATTATCATGGTAATTTTTTTCTCTCTGTGCTGCTAATTTGTGACAGGATGGTACTGATATTTGTTAAAATTGATTAAAATAGTAATTATGTGAAAAAATCTGAATGTTGTTTGYCTGGAAAAATGAGAACAATGTAAGGCTTTTCTTTGCCCATTTTAAATTATTTTTTCTATTGTAGTTGTTAATATTTGAATTTCTCAGTTCTGCGTAGTTTGGGTCTACTTGATAAAGCATACTTGAGATTCTTATGGGATTTTAGATTRTAAGCAGGACATCTATGATTAAAATATATTCTTTAAAAGGTTTTTCCTTTTAGTTATCTTTCACTTTCATCTGATGAAGGATAAGAGATAAAACAGGCTTTTGTTGTTTACKGTACATCTGGAGTATAAAAAAAGCGTTATATGAGGAAAGGATATTCCATGAAACACTATGTCAGACACATTTGCAGTCAAAATTCCAGAAATAGCATGTTAGATAATTAAAATGTCTTCCAGGTCTAAACCATAGGGAGCTGGAGTTTAATCACGTAGAGTATATTCATGAGAAGTTTCCTCTTTTATCCTCATGATCAGATTTTGATGCTTTCTTTCAGGAAGAAATAAGATCCTGCTCTGGAGCACAAACGTTGTTATATTCCCTCAGTATTGGCAGYGCTCACAGAATCAAACACTTTTGTAGAAATCTGGCTTTTTGTTTACCTTCACCTTAAGAAGGATGTGCAGACAAAAAAGTTCAAGTTCAGTTTGCCCTATAAGAACACCCATCCCTTTGGGTTTGACCCACCTGGGAAGCAGCTGAGCAGGGAAACCCTTCTGCAAAGGGCTGCTGCCCCTGCCAGAACAGCACTGGAGAGCAGCAGCCAAGGACCAGAGCCTTGCTTTACTGGCAACCCCACATCCATCCTTAAAAGCTTAATAAAGTACCTGCTATAACAACAAGGTAAATGTAAAGGAGACWTTTCTGCTGTGAGGCCTTCTCTGGGCTGTGAAAAAACTGGAATGAGCTTAGAGGGGTAAAAATAAGATTAGCCATTTTTTCATAGCTAGAAGACGGTTTCATGGCTAAAGCACTTCACTAATCTTATTTTCTAATTCCACCACACCTTTTATTAACTTATTTTTCATCTTGTAGCCCTGCCACAACCATAACATTTAAATAATGATACACTGGTATCTGTACCATCTTAGTCTACCCCTAGTCAGATCTAGTTATTGAGCAGTATTTTAACAGCTAGGGTAATTTTAAGGAACAATTTAGATCTAGGCTACGTTAAGAGAAAGGAAAACACATCAGTGCCAAATTAGGCTCTGATGAGGCTCTTGATCACTTTCCTTTCTCCTGACAAAAACAGAAGGTGCTAGTAATGCTGTGAAGGTCTGTGTCCCTGATGAACAGATGTTAATAACAAAGAGCATCTTCCCCATGTTAAATAGCCAAAAGAAGAGATATTGCAGCCATTGATAATGATGCCCATATATCATGCGTGCTAAATCATGACTAAATAATTAAAMTCTGTGCATGATACTTGTTTCAGGCAAGTAAAGCAGATCACAGTTTTAGTGGTCAGAGGAAATGAAATGCAGCTTTGCAGAAGTGATTGTCACTGAGCACGCAGAGAACTATAAAATGCACAAAGAAAATTAAACTAGGAAAAAGGCAATTGCCTGTGAGCAGCTTATTCAGGACTGAGGGCTGGTGATTCAGTGGTGGTTTGCCTTCTGGTTATTTTGATGAATTGTTTGAATATGCATTAACGTGGAGAAAGTGAAAGGAGGGAGGTGTTGAGCAGAAAGTTCTCCCAGGGTAAGGTTGGTGGCCGGGTGCTCCCTCTTGCTGGTGGCAGGGCCTCCTCTTGTCACTGCACAGCCTCTCCACCCTTCTTGGCCACAGGAAATCATGGATGGATAGACTGATGATATTTCCTGCAGTGGGGGAAATAGCTGAATAGAGGCAACTCCAGCCTGTTCACAAATGCTACGTGCTGTATTCTCCGTGGTCTGCACTTCACCAGCTCTGCTTGTGCTGGCAGCAGCACTGGAATGGTTGCCCCAAATTCACCCAAGAACACCTCACCCAGCTCCCACATTTGCTTTCTGTGCTGTGCCTGTGACCTGCAGGGCCCCTCCCCACAGCCATCTCCCCCTGCACACATCTGTGTGCACAAGTGGGGGAAGGCTCCATTTCCTGAGGGCTGCCCATGTGCTGTGGCCAGCTGAACTCGAGGAGACCCATGCAGAGAGAAGCTTATCTCACGTCTCATAAAATGAGGGCTACAAAGCCAAGGCAGCTTTGTTAGCTGTCACACAGACCTTTTCCTTCAAAGCACAGGCAAGAAAAAAAGCCAAAACAACCTATTATTCAAAACATGAAAGAGGACTTGGTTGAAATTAAAATTTTCCTCCTACTCATTTATAGAAACAGATTAAGTGACTTTTGAGGAATAAGAGAAAGTATCTGCTTCGTGAAAGGCATATTTACTTGAAGTATTAAAATTGAAGTTAAAGTGTAGCTTTTTGCACAAATTAATTTAAAGCAGATTTCATTTGATAAATTTGCATAAGCACATACACAAAACTTTGAGAACTATAGCAACTGGAATACTTTAGAGAATGAATTAGCAACTTAACTAACAATAACTAGCAATAATTAGCAACTTAGCTAACAATTAATGGATAGTCCCAAGGAGGACCATGTACTCACCCACGCTACTTTCCTGAGCCTGGTGCTCTTTGACAATCCAAATTCAGAGGGGTGGAGGGAACCAAACAATTGGTATGTCATGATATCATGACAATCTATCCCTGCGTTCTACCAGTTATAAATKTTATTAATATCTATATTACATGCAACTTTATTTTAAAATTTAAAAGTGCAGAGAAGCGTTTCCCTTTTTTCCAATCAACTGTTAATATAGCAATACTGAGAAGCGTAAGCTGTCTTTTACAGGTGCAGTTRTGGYGTCCTGATATTAATTAGRGAATAAATACAATGATACAAACAACTTACTTCCCAGTATCCTAATCTCCATATTGTTTTTTTGTTATACCCATTCTTTTAGTATTAAAGAACTACAGTAGTAAACAACATATACGTACCTACTTTAGTTTTGATATCTTTGGGCATGGTACTCTTTTCTTTGGACATGCACCCCAAAGACTTTGTGCTGATTAATGTCAATGTATTTCAGGTAGAGAAAGTAAGTTTTATTTTGCAATTGTTTTAGTAAGTGCAGAATTTGTCCAAGGCATGGACACATAAGGCATTTGTCGCAGTCTTTTGGGAATGTGCTCTTTATTCTGTTTCTTGCTCCATCTCCTGTAATCTTACATGGTTTGGAGTGCTGCAGGTTAATGATGTAATTTAATCAAAGATTATTCTTTCTAAGCAGTCRTGGTAATAGTCAAAGATTATGGCAATGGAGTTGTTAAAAGGACTTGAAATAATGGCAAGAGATCAACATCACTTCAAAAGTGCTCCTACGTGTTCTGACTCCGAAAGTGGAAATCCACTGTTCACATCTTTGTGAGAAGCCAAAAATGTTTTTTAAAAATGAATGGACATACACCTGTGGCACATCAGGCAGCCCTCTGTGAGAGGAGATACAAATGGGACATGGCTTAGGTCTCCTTTATGTCGCTGGAAGTGYATCCTTTGGCTTGGGGAGTGACAGTACATGAGGAGTCTTCCAGCTAAAATGAAACAACAGAAATAACAGCATCAATTATTTTTCTTTTTTTTTTTTATAGTTTATTCTAAACTTATATTTTCCTTGATACTGATTGGTCATTTTTTCTTTCAACAACCGCTAATTATTGTAAGTTTTAATTACTAGTACAAGATGGAGGCTTAGCTTTATATTCTGGTCAAGGTCTGAAGCTATTTCCTTTAGATGTATCTATGTAGTTTCCTCTGTAAAATAAACACTTGAAAAATGAAATGTGCTAACTTTAGATTTCTGCTTAGGAGCTCAAAGAATGACTCTTGTGTTGGATTGACATTTGAAGGTGAATCTGGAAAGCACAGAGGTTTAAAGTAAACCAAAATCCATATATTTCAGATTATAGTTTAAAGCTGTTATCTTTCCCTTCTAGAGGTTTCTGTATGAGAGTTAAAAGAGAAAAAATTGCACAAAACCCCCCATAACACATTTGAGCATCATAAAACAATTCTTTAGGGTTCAATAACAACTCTGAAATCTCCAAACACAGTAAATAAAGTGGAGAAAAGTATTTTAGCAAGAGGATATTTAACAACTAGGAAAATGCTCTTAATTGTAGCAAAAGGGATCTTTTAAACTAACATGACAAGGTACAGGCAAAAATTAATGTTATACGCTAATGTTCTTTTTAGTGAGTAGCTTAGGTTGATTTATTCATTTAGGTAATTATGTACCACAATATTAGTAATTCAGAGTAAAATTGAATTAGGAAACACTGAATAAATTGAAACTGTAGTCATATTTCTTTCTCACTGTGTAAGGAACAGAGATGTATTGATGTAAGTTCTAAGTGTACAGCATAAGTTAAATTCCCTAGGCTGCAATTTGATCAAAAARCATTAGACATTTACTTAGGCTATAATAGGTCCTTGCCATTGGATGGCAGTAAAATTCTACATCAATCACTAGAAGCAAAGTGAACCTCGGAAAACAATGGGATTTTTCCCTTTTTATTTAAGAGTAGAAAGCTTGAGGGGGGGATGGTGTTGCCTTAAATGCTGTGATAAGCACTAATATTAAAATATGTTTCCTTTTTCTATGTTAGGAGCACTTTAGAAATAGTAAACTCAATTTTCTATTATGTGGGAAATCATTTATTTCTTCTTGAAAAGAAAAGCAAATCTGAGCATATTGAAGAGACAATGCAAATTCATTCTGTTTATTGCTACCAAGCTATCAGAGTTTTATAAATATATATATAGTGTACTTTTTTACTCAACAAGATTTGTTATATTTCACACACTATGGAAATTATTTTATAAATAATTGGCCTTTATGTGGTAGCACTGTAGAAGATTGATTCTTTTCCTTTGCATCCATTATTGTTGCAAATACTATGACCAAAAGAGTTCCCTTTTTAATAAGGAAAAAAATCCATCCTTTCTGTGTGCACATACTCACAGAACATGCAATGAAAACACCCTGTGTAGAGACAGAGCCTTTTTGTACAGCAGTTTCACATCACAGGCCGTGTTTCACCACCTTTGTTCAGACCCAGACCAGCATCAACAACCATTCAGGTTTCTGGAAATTTGGTCTACAAAGCAATTAGGTTTCTACAAGAATCAGCACTAAAGATTCACAAGTCATTAAAGCAAAAGGACTTAGTTAATGTCAAGATTTAGACCAACAATATATTTCTTTTTTTTATTATTATTGATATTATAACCAACAAAGAATAAGGTATAACTACCATGCTGTTAAAATTCTGTTTATATAAACTGCACATTAGGTACTGAGAAAAAAAAATTTATTATCAGGTAAATTATCCTGCAACATTAATTTTCCACTTCCTATTTTGGGAAGTTCCACATGTAAATTAGCTTCACTTTTAAATGTGTAGGTCCTGATCTATGAAAATCAATAGGAATATTACTAATACAATTACTATCACAGTAAYCACAATAGTTTTTGACTGGACTCCTTTCATACCAAAAATAGATATTATGTGTTTATAACAAATAGAGAGAATTATATTTTAACAGGACTGAACCAAATAGAGCGAGAAATGTGTTCAGCATATGGTGTCACATGAAAAAATACAAATTCTTATGTCTTCATTTAATGTTTAAAAAAAAAAGGTATAAATTTAGTAGCTCGAATTACAGTCTAAATAGCAATAAAATAAGTCAACTGTTTTTCACAATGTAGTCAGGGTGGTCTAAAAAAAATCTAAAGGCTATTAATCAGGATTTCCTGGGATCAAACCACAGACTCCCGAGCAATTCATTCACTCACTTTATATTTAGAGTCTGTTAAACTTTATRGCTTTTCAGAGATCATATTAGACATTAAAATTTGGAAATAATTTAACAAAAAACTATTATGGAAAAAAAAAAAGACAGAAATTACCTTATCACAAACTCTTTCTTAGGAAAGARTGTGTGAAATACATTCAGTGGAACCATACTAATCTGGGGTGACTGTGAAGTGAATGCCATAAATCTGGTCTTAGTTTCACTCACAGGCACTGGTAATTCCAATTCCAAACTGAAATGAGAAATCCCCCACAGAAATATTTCTATGCCATTTTAAGGCCATGATCCTACAACTATGGTCTCAGTTTTGGGGATTTGAGCAGTACCAGCTAAGTCAGCTGAATCACTCATGTATTTAAGCTAATCAGATACTGGCAGGATCAAAAGTGCCAGATTTTATTGTTGAATCTCCCCTCAGTGCTTGGGACTAAATCTTCTCAGGTCCATCCATTATAACTTCTCTTATATTTAGCGAGCCTGAAAAGCCAGCAATTGGCTGTTAATATTCTTCTCACATTTGTATTTCTCCCAAGAAGCGTTGTTAAGACTCATGAGCGGGATTTCTTGAGGTGTTTGGAATTCTTAATGTACCAGAATTTGAGATTTCTGGCATGTCCCAGTGGGATTTGGAGCAATATAGGATCAGACTGCAGCTGAAATAAAATTTACAGTGCTGTGATATGTAAAATAAATCTGTCAAAAGGTCATGTTCTTCTAGAATCAYGTACTAAGCCTACAATTCCATATTAGGAAGAAACTAAACAAATCACTGCACTATAACCAATCTTGGTGATAGAAATGAAGGCCATGTAATATCTAAGTCATTCTACTGCCACACAGACACTGCTACCCACAGTCTGACCTTCCTCCAGTCATACACCAAACTAATTCTACTTTTCTTTTGAGCTCCTAACTTGCCATGATGTAAAAAAGCCTGTGGTGTTTGTGTGAACATTCCAGGAAGACTTACCCTAATCTTTGAAAGCATGCTTTAGATTTTAAAATAGGAARTTACTCAATTTGTGCCTTTATAGACTTTAAACAAAACTGGGATCACCAGATATGCACAAATGTATTAAAAAAAATATTAGCACAAATTAAGAAAAAACAACTTCTAAGTAATTTTTTTGTACAGAGGGAGCAACTGCACATTATTGTGCTGAACTTGAGAATGGTACTCACTTTTTGATGAAAAACTAGATCATATCTACTTCAATTTCAAAAATATATGCACATTTATTAAAAATAAAGGCTCAAGTAACTCAAGAAACACTAAGATTTGACCCATGGTCGAACAGCAACAGGCTGTTGTTAATGACCAGGTGTGGCAGCTTTGTTGGTTAATTATTCTGCTTTAGAAGTGTAACAACTTGAGGGACTGCCCAGATACTCAAACCACTCTGTGTGTTCTGCAGACAGGAGTTGTGGGGAAAGGAAAAAGGTGTTGGCAGAGCAGAAGAAAAGCAATAGTAAGACATCCTACAAAGCACACGAAAGTTTCAGGGTCGGATGAGCTGAGAACATCTGATTAATAAAGGGTGGGCAGAATGGGACTGGGGAAAGTGGGCAGAGAATCAAGCAGTAAGGCAGGAAGTTGTAGAGTCAATAAGGTGGACTAAGCAGAGTGCTGAAATGTCAATGAGTCATCGCAGTGGGAGGCAGCTGGATTGCAGGTGCTGAGCTCAGGGAACTATGGCAACACCAGCAGAAAAGTTTCCTGAATGCCAGAATTTAGCGCCATCATCAGAGGGCAGGGCTGGTGTTAGGAAGGTGCTGAGTGCTTCTGTTTGCACTCCAGCTTCTCCCTGGTCCTGGCAGACCTTCCTTCCAGAGAAAGGGGGMTAATAATCAGAATTTTCACAAATTCTCAAAAATTGCTTTCCTACCATAAAAACAGCCTATTTGTTACCTAAAATCCTTTTTATTCTAAGTAATTTCAGATTAAATTATGGCCTAACGTACTTGTACTAACAGCAAACTTCARCTAAGGACATTAGATCTAAAGGAAGGACTTCAGCCATGCTGCTTAAGACTTAGGTCTTCAAAAAGGTAACAAATTTACTATGTAAAGCCTATTTTCCTATGAAAATGTCAGCCCAAAACCCATAGCTGGATCCAGTAGACACTTACTTTTCATGGAGACACAATTCCAGAGAACTGGAGCCTATGCTTTATGATTTACTAAATTGCTGTATTGATTGGTAACATACCAGTTTTATTCCCTGAAGAGTAACCTATAGTGTCAACAGTCCAAACTTCAGGCACATCAGAATAGGAAGGTCCTGTAGGAGACAAACATCTGAGGAGGGAACTGAGTAAGCAATGACCAGCTGGAAAAGTCTGTTCCTTGCTCCTAATTTTTCCTTTTGTGGGAGTCTGTCATTATACARTTCTAATGCCCAGAACTGGTGTTAATCTTACAGATCCCTGTTGTCTATGTGAGATGCAAACTGAGAATGCACAGAAATGCACAGAAGGGGAAGGACTGAAGTGCTGACCCAACTCTGTGACACTGCTGTCAGCTGCTCTTCCCACGTAATGAGGTCAGACTGAGGCAGTTTGTGAATTTTTGCACAAATTGAAATAATTTCCTGGTCTCTTTTATACTTGCTCATACCCTAAACATTCCCCCGAGGGAATCAAGAGGCTGAAACTTTAATCTTATATTATTGAGTTGGGTTGTGCAGATGATGTGACTTGATAAATGTTAATTATTAGTATCTCGTTTTATCAGATGGAGCATCTGTGCATGCAGAAGACTTCCAAAACACAGACAATTTTTGTTGACTCTCAGAGAGGAAGTGTGGAGGATCTGTACTTCCAAATGGGTYGCTCCGTGCTCCTACAGGATGTACATTCCTTCAGTGAAGACACAGGCACAAAATTATGCCAAGAAGTCATTAGCTGTAAAACAAGTAGCAGGAACCAGGTGCTAAAAATAGATTTTGAAGACAATCAAGTAATTTAGAAACTATGATACTTTTACTTGATACAACTAATTACAAATAGTAAAAAAAAAAAAAAAACTTGTCAAGAATCCAGTAGCTCAAGAATCAACAACTCTGCCCAGAAACAGCAAAATGCAAATTGTGTACAAGAGCACTCRCTAGAAGCATTTCCCCCAGCTATTAACCAGAATCAGCTACAGGTTGTCTCCCAAGGAAGTCTCCAGTGGAGCAGGTCTGGTGGGGAGCACACCCAGCTCAGCTCTGAGCCCTGCCAGGCTGCCCCAGGGCTCGGTGTGCCCCAAACCACCAGGTGTGAGACTGCAGATACCTGCAGCCACCACACAGCCCTCTTGGTGGGGATTAAGCAYGTCTGTTAGACCTCTGGTTGCCAATGGATGTTTTAGTTTCCCGAGCACAGACTTTCATACCTAGACAAGCCCCAAGTTAATTTCAAGTCATGATTAGTTTTTGACAACATTTAAGATCTCTGAATTGGTATTTATTTTGAGGCTCTTGATATGCAAATCACTTATGCTAAATTCTGCAGCTTTGACTCAGTTTAGATTATCAGCGTTTACCTGCAAACATTTGAATAAACACAAGTGAGACCATCCTTTAACAACCCTTTTAAGATCAAAGAGTCAGTATTCTGCCTTTGAGGCTTGTCAGTTTAAAACCTGCACTAACAATTAAAGGATTCCTCCCCCTTCTCTCTGCTGTCTTCCTCCCTCCCAAAACCAGGAATGAAAAGATTCCACCCTGCAAGAAATGTCCAGTTTTATATGAGAACTTCTCATTAATGAGTAAACATGCACTGTTCTGCAATATTGTTTCACTTCTCTTCTGCTTAATGGGCTCCATCCTGCATGGCTAAAATCTCAGGATAAAAAAAGGGCTCTGGTGAGATCTAAGCTTCCATTAAGAATTCGATTTATTTTGTGCTATTTCASTAGGAATACCCTAAGATTTTTTCCATCATAGTTAATGTCAGAATGCCATAGGAAAAACACAGTGAATAAGTATTAATATGCTTACTGCTGACATCCCTCAATCAATAAAATGGAGTTCTGTGCTTCTTGTCTAGGTAGAATAGAGCAYTGCATTTTTCATGAGCATACAAAACATTTGTGAATCTGTGGAATAATAACTAAAGAAAAATTGCATGCCTTGAAACACATTTTTATTACTCAACAGTGGCAYTTCTGAGCTAGCATCACTGTCCTCACTAGGATGGAGAGACTGCAAAGAGGACAAGAGTAGTCTTCTGCTCTGTAGGAGAAACTATCTTTTGGTTGTCTTCAGAAGCAAGATTACACTCAGCATCAATTTTGAAGAATTTATGTGTTCTAGGTTTTTTTTGGTTTTTTTTTAAATTAGGTTTCTGAGAATATTCCAGAGCAGAATAGGGTTATTGGCTGCTCCACAGTGTGACACTGTCTTGGCTGACAGGCATCTTCAGCCACATTCAGCAATTGGAATATCTGCAGAACACTTCAGATTATTCAGTCTGTTTTACAAAATCTGTGATGCTGTTTTTCTCTTCAAAAAGTGGCCACCCCACGTCTGGTGTGGGTGGAGCTACAAATGCTCCTGGCCCTGAGGCTTCAGCAGCAGCACCTGCAACCACCAAACTCCTCTCATTCTGAGAGGGTAACTCTGAAGGATCAGGACCATACAATGATATATTTTTGCAACCACTAAGACAGAAAATAACATTTTCTGTGCCATTTCCATGACTCTGGGTAGGTGGGGTTAAGCATAAAGAACAGTCCATCCTCTYGCTGACCTAAAGCAAAAACTGTAAGTTGGCACATAGAGAAGGTTATTAGAAGTATAAAAATGAGAAATAACCTGTATGAATGAATAAAACTTGAACTCATAATGGATTTTGATTCACGCAAGGTTTGACTTATGGTTCACTACTTTGCAGACAACCCTGTCACAGGACTTTTTGTAATTTTTTCCAGTATTCTGAGAATAGACAAAGCCAAAGATCTGTTGATAAAGCATAAATACATTTATATATCTAAGTTTTCTGACCATTATTTGTGAAAACTTCAGTATTTTGACTAGTGACCATTATTTCCCATACACACATGAAATAATTTTCATTTCGTGTGTTCTATACTGATTAGTCAAAAGTCAGACAACAGTCATGTCTTTGTTGCAAAGGACAGCAAAGATAAAAGTCTGATWACTCATTTGGGAAAACCAGTAAATGAGTAGTTGCAAACTAAATTAACATTAAATAAACATAGACAGTACATCTCCTGACTGTATAAACATAGTTTGTTGTGTTCTGTCTGCTTCTCTTGCCCCCTTGCAGTAARGTCTTTCCACAGACTCTTTAGTGTGCTCAGTAGTACTCAGTGAACTTCCTCTGTGACTGTAGTGGATTCCTTAAACCTTGTGTGCTCAGTTAGTGGGTAACACCAGCAACTGAAGCATTGTGAAGTAAATTAAAGCCCATGTGTCATGAATACCATCTTAGCTGCCAAAGGTACCTTGGTATTTTCAGACCTCTGTGATGTTGAGTGTTTGTAAATAAAACAAATAAAACAGTTCTGTCTTTGAAAGAGAAGCTACACAGTCCAGTTGCTTCCACAGTTCATATTGGAGGAACTAAAATCTACAAAGCGAATTTTCCTCCTGCAAAGTAAACATTTACTGATGTTTGAGAAAAACTTGCAATTGCATAAAGTGAGATGTTATCAAAATATCACAAAATATGTGAAACAGATATTGGATATTATCAAAACACATCAAAATATTCCACCTACGATCAAGAGTTCAAAACAACCTCTATCTAAACAATAACTGCATTTATTTTAGGTATCATTCTGTAGACTGAAAAGACTGTGTGAATTGGACTGACATTTTTATAAGAAGGAAAAAAACCCAAAACCAGAGAGAGGCAAAAATTCATGTCTTAGAAATAAAGCAGAAAGTTATATAATTGTCAAGCAGTCTTTGCCACGCTTGCCCAGAATGGCAGTGATGGACCCCTTCAGAGGGAGCAATAGGAGCTGGGTCTTGGAAAGGCTTTATAACTCCTGTGTTTCCCTGTTGCATAATGTTCATTAGGAGTTAACACATTTTCTAGAGAAGGCAGCTCAACCAATTCTCTTCATTTTGGCTAARGAAATRAGGAGTAGCTCAAGTGAATACAAGMACTACATTTGCACGRGGTTCTTCCATTTTTGTTTTAATARAATTGACAAATAAATTAGGTGTTTCCTGCCTTCATGTGGTAAAGGACAAGATCCTAGTATGAAGTAACATAAGCAAAAAGCAGAAGAAAAAAAAGGCAATAGGAAAGGTTAGGAAAAAAAGAGGTCACAGTAAATCTTGCAGTTACCATGAGGCCTCTTTAGTCGTGTCTTTACATGGATATTTATATTTGTATTTATTCATACACGAGATGCAGTTATCCCAAGGACAAAGTTGAAGAAATGTGAAATTAGAGCCAAAACAGACTGTTACAAAAGAAAGGAAAACTGAAGACAAGGTGCTCACACAAGAGAAATGACAGAGTGTGAGGAGGAGAAAGTGSAAGATCAGAGGGTGRAAGATCATYRGCCTGGTGACAAGGGACACAGGCATCAGGTGTTTACTGCTGCTCAGGGAGTCTGGTCACAGAGTGAAAAAGTTCTCTGAGAACTGAGGCAGGGTGCAGGCTCAGGAAATCAAAAACTCCTGAATGGTTGGTRAAACACTGGCACTGAAGCTTTTGTGGAGACCTGAGGTTTGGAGAAATCAAGAAAGACATGGGGATTTCTCTTGGAAGACATTCTGGGGAGATGGAGAAAAAAGAGGTAACACATTCTTTCAGGATGAAACTGTGGAGATCTCAAACCAAAAGCATCATATTCTAATCATTCCATACACCCACTGCATCTGCAGCCCCATACTGGGTATCTACAGAGTTCTTGGAGATGGTCAAGAGAAACACTAAGCCATAGGCTTTTCTTTGTTGGGCAGATCTAGAAATTATTCTGCCTTTGAAAGATATAAATGGGACAKAATGGGATCAATCAAAGTAGTTATGATTTGTGCATTGTATTACAGCAAAATAACTTTTATTTTATATATCATATATCTATGTGTGTATAATAAAAGTATCCTATTTTATAATAAAATAGAAATACAATAAAATAGCTACTTCAAAAATAAAATATGACAGGAATTCATAAAATTATGCAGAAATTAATTCACAGAATAATCTACACAGTAAGAAATCAAAAATTTTATTTATAGAACTGGTATCTGACAACACCACTTGTCTTTAACTGCAATTATTTTAGAAGGCAAATCCCAGCATTTCTAAATGGGAAAAAGGGGTTTAATATTAATCATTTTTAGACATCTAGGGCTAATCACAGAAGTCTTTGATACATCACAGAAGTGAGAGAGCTACTCCAGCTTACTGACTGCACAAGCAGCCCAGCTAAATGGGTTAGAACTTCGTGGTTCCCACCCACCAAGGCTCTGCCAAACTGGGAAAAAWCCCAGAAGGGAATCCAGGACCATGTTGCAAATACTGCTTGAAGTCTACTGATATCTCTTCTCTGCTRACATTAATGTCACTGGTTCTACTGACAAGTGTTTACCAGGATTAAGGAAAAAGTAATAAACTTATTGCTTCAGTAAGATTTTTTTTTTTTTTTGGTAACAGTGTAACAGAGCATATATCAAAAACATAAAAATCATAATAGTAGTACTGTCTTAGCATCCAAAATATGCTAAACTGCCCAGAAATCCCTTTGAGAGCATTCAGTGGAGAAAAATTAAGYAGATATGAATGTGGATTGCCTCAGATATGCTTTTGAAAACAAAAGACTTAACTAACAGGGCTATGACATAGAAAAATACAGAAGTTGTTCTTGTTTGTGTATTCCTACTTGGAAAGCTGTTGGGAAAAATTTGCCATTATCCTAAAGGGAATACAAACGTGTCTKTTTTAATGTTTATGTCTGCTTTACGAAACAAAGATGTCTATATAGCAGCAAAGTGAGTTCCAAACAGAAAAGACAAACTTCTACWGAGAGCTGACGTTAAAAAATAATGGATAGAAATATTTCCATGAAGCTTGGCAGGGATACGTACACTGTAGATGAACAACTGTTTTAACAAATGTTCAATAGAAGTATCCAGAATCCAAGGAGGAAATAGCATAACTACTGATGTCTGATTCCATTAGGATCAGAACCAATGCACTGCTAAATTATCACAGGATATTTTATGAACTGTTATTGATGATTTAGTGGCAGGCTAGGTTATGTAGCTTACAAGCTGTCACCGTTAAGGTGAAGCCAAAAGCGAGCCCAAGGATATATTCTAAAAGAAAATGTAACAATTATTATAGCATGTGTGTCAGCAAAGTTCACATGATTCATTGTCCTTCTGGTAATAGGAAAACTGTCAGTGGGTGCTCTTGGGCATGGTTCAGCTAACTATATAAAGAATGTTCTCTTAAACATTCACCCACGGCTTGGGATTCAGAGGTTGCTTGTCTGATTAAATGGAAAGGAGGTAATTTAAAAGCATCTTCCTTTCCAAATATGTTACTGTCAATTGGCTTTGGTTCAGAGGTTTCCAATCTGAAGTACATGAGGCAGCTGCAGAAGAACTCTATTAATATTCCTGCRTAAAATGCTTTCTTAGCCCAGGTCAGCTCCCCTATGCACTTTTGATGTATTAGAACTTTAATGTTCATCTGAATTGACAAGTGATGGGTTTTACAATCAATGTGCACAAAGGACATGCCATTCCCAAGCAAGCTCAAGATTTATTAAATATAATGATAAAGAGGAGCATGTCAGGTGGAGGCTACTGTGCAGTGTTTTGTTCTCTGTAGTTCATATACAAGTGCAAGTTACATCTGTGATATCATCTGGTTTAAAACTGGACTGTAGCTCAGCTCTGTTTCAGTATTAAGTAAATGAAAGCTTTGGATCRTTAAAATGCAGAGTGTCAACCTGASTGCTTAAGAGAGGGGAAAAAATAAATCTGTGGCATATTTTCCTTAATGTTTTGCCACAGGTTCATTTCTGAACTCACAGCACAGATGTTTTAAATATGATACAACCTATTTGCTCCAATGTTCATTGCTAATTCTTTGGGAAATATGTACTAAATTAGGGGAGGTTATGTTTCCTTGTGATGAAATAGCTCAGCTCCCACCAGTGTTTGCTGGAACTTTCTCACTACTTTGTGCTGGSGTTTTTTTCTTTAATGGGTAATGTTGGAATGAAGTGGCAGGGCCTTTCAGAGAAAGGCTAACTTACAGTAGTTTTTGTATAATGCTCTACAGATGTAGATGTTCCCCAGATGTGAACAGACTAGAAACTTAGTTTTGTCTCTGGGTATTCATTCACCATATAAATCTCCCAACACATTCTTATCTGCTATGTAAATAAGATGTGGAATTCCAATAGTGTCTCAGCCTTCTACAGCAGATGGTATAGTGAGATTTACCACACCATTACATTTAATGGGATTGAATTCATTTGGATTTCTTGATGTTCACTCTGTCCTTCTCTGAGCAGCAGTGTTGCCAATGTTCCTGATTATATATGATTTGAGAGAGTGCTTAAAGGAGAAAAAACCTTTTATCTTAGAAATACGAGTATTTTCTGTCAAATTTTACAGTGTGTATATATTGCATTTTAGAGGATTTATAAGCCCTATGAGAAAAGGATATTTAATGAATATTCAACAAAGAACTTGAAGTCATTACATTTGAAGATTTTTGTAAATATCAGCTATCCAGTTAACTGTTTTAGTACTAGCATCATTATATATTCATTTGGAAAGAAATGAGCTTTTTACCTCATCACATCAGTGTAGACATTGTGAAAACAAGAAAGAATCTATGTTAAGAAAAAAAGAATCTTTTACAGATATATTTGAAATAGAAGTTTTTGACTTTTCATTTCAAAGTAAAATTATCTCATCGTATGCAATAAGGACACTAAATTAATAAATAATGTTCAAAATTGAAGTGAAAACTGACACTGCTAAAACACAATATAAAATGACAGTGTRAAACACTGTCAAATTCTTGTAGTGCATTTTATTTTCAAAAAATGCTATTGCAAATGCCTTGATCTGCTTGTTCCACAAATTGCTGTGTACTCAAAATGACATTTTAATGTATACAGATATCATATGTAGTCAGGATGATGCTTTAATTTATTTTGACTGCTTAGTATTCTATTGTTTCTGCAATATCTTATGTAGTCTAAAAATTTAGTCAAACCAGTCTTATGAATTCTGTCATGCTATTATTATCATTCCTCACAATAGTCATAGACCTCCAAAATGCTCTAACAGGTCAGACAAATGAGAAAAAGTRTTTCTTTTTATAATGAAACCTGAGGATTTCAGAGTTTTTCTCCCTCAAAAAGCACCCAGCTTTTTTTATTCTAGTTACCCTAAAGTTCTTTCTAACACCAGGCTTCAGGCTCAAGAGATCTGAACTGTTTCATAARTTATTTTATGAATTGTAAACCAGTCATCTGATCAGCAAAAACACCCTGTTCTACAGTGCCARGCAAGGGTAGCAATAATGCTGAATCTACATGCATGAATGAAAAAGCTTTAATTAGCACAGTCAATGGAAAACATCTCACTTTTCTCTATAGCCCAGAGAGGCAATGCCAGCTCTACAGCTGATCTGMTTTACACCCAGAATTCCTATCCCAYTGRGGACTAAAACTTTGACTTTTATTTAGAAGAGAGATTAAAAATGGCTTTCATTTACTTGCTTGGGGCTGTTCCTAAAGAAGTAAACAAAAAAAGATCTGTCTACCAGCAAAACCAGCCCAAGGAGCAGAAGGGAATTCACCAGCAAGATACCCCAGAAACTGTAAAAGAGTTATTCTCCCTTCTCTGTGCAATCCCAGGACAAAATAAACATATCCAGGCTTCCTGAAGTGCCTTGCTGGCTCCCCACCAGTGGTTATTCATACTAGCCAAGTTACCTGTGTAACCTGGAGCTGTCTAGACAATTTTTTATTTAAAAAAAAAATCCATCCCAAATGAAAATWTAATCTGCTCTTTCCATGTTTTCTATTTCATTTAAAGATTGGCAAGCATTTTCACTGAAAAAAGGGAACACTGTATTTAATTTAATTWAAAAGTGGATATTTTCTCTGTCTCCTTTTAAGTTTCTCATGTAGATTATTCTAGGAATGAACAGGTTTTGGGTGTAATAAGATGATGCTATTGACTTAAGCCAGTGTTTTATGCTCTGGGCATATATTGAACAGCCATCACAGAACTGCTACCCCAGTCCAGCTTCACTATTACATGAGACTTGAAGGCTCCCCACTTTGGGTAGGAAAAACAACCAGAGTCTTCCACTAGAGTACTTATGACAGCAACTCCAGATGGGAAAACATTTTGAAATTATGGAGAGCTTGTTTCTACATCTTTGATCACACTGAGTAACTTCTTGCTCTACAGATGGTGCCACTGACATCAGCAGCTCCTGCTGTAGAGTCAGGTGCTGGATAATATGAAATTGAGACCTAAACCTGGCCCTAAATACAATTCTAGCACCTGAAAAAGACTATTCTTTTATAACACAAAATGAAGCACACTTATTATTCCTTTTTTATTTGAAAGTCACCRTTTTTATATTTGTTTGCATGTTATAACTAAAGGGAAAATTTCWGCTACTTCTATTATACATTTGTGATAGCAACTCTAAATTTCACATTGCTCATGCAGTTATGAACAAGATAAATTTGAGTCATGGACCAAACCTAGAAGCTTGTAAATCAAATGGCACCACAGGTACTCTGTGTTCTTGTTAGCCAGTCCCTAGGATTTAGATAGGAAAAAAWTTTTAAAACATGAAAATAATATACTGTTAAAGTTGATTAGCTGGCTGTAGTCTCCTAGATACAGACGATTTCCTCCTTTTGCACAGCAGGTGTATGCATGACTTATGCAGGCAAAGCTCAATTTTGTAAAGGTTAAATTTGATCAAATTGATTAAATACAGATCTTTCTTCCATTCTATCAGTATCACGTTTATGCTTACTGGTTAGAAACCTGTCTTCCAAAAGCCATAGTCATTTCCTTACTTTACTAGGCTTGATTGTTAAGTACCTAAAATTTCAAATTAAGAAGCAATCCTTTTCCTTCTAACTTGAAAGTGCCTTAAATAACCCCCTGCAAGAATGTTCCTGTTCACCTGTGACAAAGGAAATGAGTAAACATCTTTTCCAGCCCTCTGTGTTTGGCACACTGGTGCTCAGGCCAGATGAAATGATTTCTTCAAGTCAAAAAGTACTTTTATTAAGTCAGAAGAACAAAGTTTCCAAAATCGTCATTGAGAAAAATAAATGATTCCTTTTGGGCAAAACTGAAAGCACAAGTCTGAATTTGGCAAAAGTTTAAAAATCAAGCTAAGAACTACGAGTATGATTAGTAATGCTGATTTTCACAGGGATTCTTATAAAGCTGGCAAATGTTTAACAATCCTGCTAAACACACATTCATGAGTGTTGCAAAGGACTGGGGAAAAACTAGCCCTGCTTCTGGGAAAATGAATGCATTAAATTCCCATTTGAAGTATCTGGTAGTGGCTAATGCTCAACACCTTGTGGAAGTTACTCAGTCTAGGGACAAGAGTGCTCATTTACACCTGGACTGGTGGCTGGTGGTGGGCTGGTTTCAGTTCCTGACCATGAAAAACCTTTGCATCATCCAGGAATTATAATGGAATTTATTCAGGGTCATTAACTACGCAGAGCCAGCTGTGAGCACTRGTAAGATTTACTTAGCAGGAGGATATAAAAATTAACCAATCTCCTGGATTATAGATACAAATCTGTGCTCTGAGTCTGTACAGATCAATGCTAAATGAATCATTAATATTCTGCATGAAGCAAAAAAAGAAGYCGATGAAAGCTGATCCTGCTACCTTGTCATTACACTCTCTATTACCACAAGTTCATCCAAAATTGCAAATCATTACAGCTTCTCCAGCATCTGCCACACTCCACTACTGTCCCTGGAGCACTCAGAGAGTCAAATATGTTTACTAAAGCATAAAACTACTAGCACCACTCATCCATGGTTACACAGACACATCTGAACATTACTTTAAAAGTGTCATAGACCTTATATTTATTGTTCTGAATAAACATTAGTCTCATGAGCAGGGAAGCACCAAAGACTGGAGCCTGGTAATTACTCACAGGATAGGTACACTGCCATTAGCTGCAATGAAAGCCTCTCTGTCTTTCCATGTCAGTGGATTTCGGTGCTAGGAAACACTTTCTTACATCAGACAGGAGAATTTAACTCCCTGCTTCTTCAGTCTTATGTACTTAGGCAATAAGACCATAATGTTGCTGGATGTTTGACTGGCTTTTGACACAAATTGCACCAGACACAGTACATGGATAATTAGCAGTTCATACAGGCTCTGTTCTTAATCCATATTTTTTAACATAAGTCTCAAAACCCAATATTTGSATTACCTGAAATATTTCATTGTATTTTCATTTTTGCAAAAACTGTAACCTCTCCCACAGTGTGGATAAAACCTTGATTTTTTTTTTCAATTAAATTTTGGAGGTTTAATCTGTTTTAATTGTTGTTTTGATTTTAAAAGCTAAATATTTTAACATTTTCAAAAATAATATTGTTGTATGAAACATTTTAATGAAAACTGAGCACATATTTAAAGTCAATGAGCAAAAAAATAGACACTAAGCTCTAGCAATGCAGTTTTCTGTGAATAAAGGTTCAAYTGTGTATTTGATATCAGCACCCTGTAAACATCAAGACAATATAAAAGTGTTATTTGTACTAACATATTTCTAATTAGAAGGGACAGGAATCTTTTCAAAGGGACTTTCATRCAGTGTAAGCTAAATATGGCATCAGCAGCAGCACAAGGTCAAGGAAATGAGAATCAAGTCTGACAGCAAGATGTTTCTGCAAAATGCTRTTTGAAGGACTGTGACCAAGGAGAAGGACACACATTCACCCAAGACACYAAAATGTGCCCATGGTCTCTGTACTCCCTAGACAGCAGAGTTGGTTGTGTAGCACAAAACCAACAACTTATTAACTCACAGCCTTTACAACTACCAAAAATTGGATCTGCTTCTACTGCTGTTCAAAATKTAAGTGTTGAACTCATTCCAATCTTTCGTTGATATGCTACAGCAAATTGAGAGAGAGAAGAAGAAAAGCAAAACTAGCAATACCAGAATTTTCCACTATTTTTCTGACAGCCCCAGAATCAAAAGCCAATGTGTGTTTTGGCAGAGTAAAACTTTCAGGCTGACGGGAATTGGGATTATTCTGGTTTACATCAGCTACTGGCCTGACCCAGGGCCTTTGGCACTGCCCTCCAAGGGCTGTGTTTGACAGCCTGGGAGGCTGGAGAGCTGCCCTCATCCCTCTGCACTGTGCTGCTACACTCTCTGGGATGGGAAGTGGGGCTGGAGGCTCCACACACTGACACAAATCGAGGCAGTGTGCCATAAGGCTTTTTATAACTCATCCCTCAGCCTCACAGAAGGCAATAGGCAGCCTTTTTTCCTTTAGTAAAAATCTGCCTTTATGCATTGCTCATATTCAGCTCACAATCAGATGCTATGCAGATCAGTGCCCAAAATATCAATCCAGCCAAATGTTTGCCAGAGCTTTAGGGAAACCTTACGGTCTCAGAACTATTTGCATTCTAAGTTGAATGTGCTTTAATTTCTATCTACCAGCATCTGCTATTGCTTTCACAATCTTTTTAGATAGGTTACTTGGATTATTAGCAAGTAACAACTGAGATTTCACTCTTTTTTTCCACTTTTCCSTCCCCCCAATATGGAAAGGCAGCAGACTTAGTATGAAACTCTGCTACAAATCGGTCCATCCCGTCCATTTGATTTGACATTTTGGTTTTTTAATTTGRRGTTTTCTTTCTAGTGTCCACCCATGCCTCAGAACAATATAAGCTAAGTGCCACAGAGGTAATACCTCTTAAGTTCTCTTCCATTTGTGTTTGATCTCAGCCTSTGTTGACACCTTTCCTTCCCAGCCTGTGTTCACTCCTTAGTCACTTACTGCCTTTTCTTCCCAGCCCACAAGCACATGGTTCTGTAARAGACCTTTCACTGATGTATCCTCCTAGCTTCTACAACTTTCATTCCCTGAGCCTTTTATTAGCAGATGCCAATCTCTCCTATTTATCAACTGGCACCAGAGAAATTGCTGGATTTTCTCTTTTTCTTTCCAGACCTGTACTTCAAATCTTCCTG
Organism: Alauda arvensis; assembly: GCA_902810485.1. Taxonomy (NCBI): domain Eukaryota; kingdom Metazoa; phylum Chordata; class Aves; order Passeriformes; family Alaudidae; genus Alauda; species Alauda arvensis. Next base: position 717,949 of record CADDXX010000132.1, read on the forward strand.
GGCAGACCAAGCTGGGAAAAGAGGTGGTAGCAAAAACAGTCACGGGGAATTGCATTCAACTATGAAAGCAGCAGGCAACAGCTGTGGTCCTTGAACAACAAAAAGCTTAGAACATTCACCTTTTTAATTTATCTAATAAAAATGGATGATGCTGGTGTGGGATGGATTCTAGCTGCTTTCGGCTGGTGTTTGGATGAGCAACAACTCAAAGATCCTCAGGAGTCCTCGCTTAAGAGAGTGCTCATTCTCCCTCTGGTTTGCTTTCCAATACTTGGGAAGCACTAATGAGTGTTTTAAATCAAAGAGCATCTCAAATATTAATGATGTTTCAATGTGCCTCCCATTTAACGTAAAGCAGCACATAGCACTTTTCAGCTGATCCTATTTTTTAAAATGGATTTTGCTCTCTAACTGACATTAGCAGGAGACCTCCGAGTGGCATTAACATATTAAGGGCGCTTAGTTCCCTGCCTGTCTGCATCCCAGCCACCCAGTGAGTAACAGYTATGGCTGAGCTTGTGGAAATTCCTTTCAGGAACAGATTCGTATGCAAACACCTTTTACGCCCTTTGGTTCAGCACATCTTTGTATTTTATATTTTTATAGGGATTGGCTGTCAGAAGAGACGTATCACATCACATTGTTTATATATAACACCATTACRAAGACTTCATGTTTAGCTGCAGTTCACTAGGCCTGTTTTCCTTTTGGGGGGTAGTTTGTGCCAAAATGAGAGGAAATAGCATTTCCTCTGAGAGTAATGAGCAGCTGGTGCTTTTGCCCTGGTGTTTATGGGATGTAATAGGCACAGTGGCACATTTGGAACTGGTTGTGGAGAAAACTAAATGCTGCTTTCTTTTATCTTTATCGCCCCCTCTCCCAAGAAGGCTTTTCGGTTTCTATGGTTTTTACCAATTTTAGAAAAGGCAATAAAAATAAAGCTGCAGCACTTTGTCACAAYGTAGTCAGATATTACAATGTACTCTTAGCGAAGATGGACTGTTTTTATCTACTGGAACCAGAAAAACTAAGACAATAAAATATTTTTAAAACTTCTCCAAATAGCTCTTGGAAGAATTAAAGCAAAGGGAGTACATCTGGAAATCATAGTTGGAGAAGAACCAGTGAAATTGCCAAAACCTGTACATCTGCTCTTCTGGCCATTGTSTGACCTTAACTTGCATATTCATGGCTGACATTCTCATASCAAGAAACTTTAAGCCAGYTTCAGGACAACAGCASAAGAACTTTAAAAGTACCYATTTCTCCTACATTGCATTTACCAGTTCTTCAACCAGAGTAAATTGGTATGGCTCCATTAACTGTGATAGTGCTATGCAACTCTCTGAAAACAATACAAACCCATTGAAACAGAACCAGGATCTGCTCCTTTATTCACAGCACTTCAGACTGACTGATTAGACCATTATGGATTGTGAATAGGGGTGGCAAACACTGTTCCACAAATAATGTCCTCTTCATCAGCCATACTAATTGGTATTTGTGGTGATCTCATAAACACTGCATAAACTAATGATCCGCACTTGATAGCATTTCAGTAGCCAAAAAGTATTTGTTTGTGTTGGTATAACGCAATGAAACAGATAATTATCTACCCTTCTGGTAACAGTGCTCTTTATGTGGATCACCATTAATCCAAAGACTTCTATCATTCTCAAGTAGTGATGTCACACTAGTGATTTTAGCAATGAGGTTATGGGCAAGCAAGGAGCAATACTCTTGCAAGGAGGTTGCATAAAGAGACTTTAGAAGGGTGCTACTTAGGTATTATTCAGCTGATAAGTCCAARCACATGCTTCTGGAACTCTCTTTTTAAATTGTTCAAGGTCACATTAAGATTTAAAACTAGTTATTTACTCAACATCGCCTAAAATTTGCCACCTAAATACAGATTTAGGCAGTTTATTTGGTTAACTTTAGTTCTTATCAAATTACAACCTTCCACAAAAGCAAGTTAGAATTAGGATATGGATCTGGGGCATTCGGATATGAATTTAAAATCCTACTGTAAGAACCCAGTTTGAAAAAAACCAAGTTTTAGCATTTCTCAGGGGAAATAGATCATGGTCAGAACTGGGGTCATGGGAATCTCCAAATGGGTTACAGCTCCTCTGAATGCTCACAGCATGCATGAGACAAGARAACTGCACAAGCTAGAAGGTTATTTACTTGGATCATATTAAACTGTGACAGGCATTAAACTTGGTTTCAGGCTGTGCTGCCAACTGAAGGTTCAGACTGAGCACACTGGATTCAAGACATATGAAACATTTTAGGCACAGTCCAACACAGCATTTCTGACATGCTTTTAAAATGAAAGAGATGRTGTGAGGAGGTACCTTGGACATGCCATGGAACATCAAACTGCTTTATCAGTCACACACAGGAGAAGAGCTCCCCACTGTAGCTTGGGTCCCTGTCAGCCTCACCACAGGCCAGCTCAGTTAGCTCACAAGGCACTGCTGGTGTTTTCCTCACATTTCCTTACCTCTCCCACACATTCTCCTTCTGGCACAGCCCTCAGGGTCAACTACCTGACCATGAAATAGCAGTGCCCTTTTTCCTTTCTTTCTCATGCTGCTCTGACACCAAACTTCCTGTATTACCCAAAAGTTACTCTGACTTGCTTTGCCTTGCTGTCACCAACATCCTTCTTGGGCATCTGCTCAGCCTTGTATTCCATTTACCTTGGCTCTTTCATTGCAGGATGTGACAGTCTGCCTTCAAAAAGCTCTGCAGCTGAAGGGCTGTGAGAAAAACCTCCTCAWTCAATGCATGAAGAATATACAGAACCATATTTACAGCCAGAAATCTCAACTATATACTGATGATGCAGGAGTATATTGTGCCCAGTTTGCTGAAAAGAGAATTTATCTTGCTTATCAACATGAGACTGAGTACATTACCTTTCTTTTCCTTTTTTCTTTCCTTTGCATTTGAATGATTTAAGTAAACTAAAATAAAATTCAAATTAAGCATGGATCACWAATCCCAGTCCTGAAAAACTCTGCATACTGGAAAATTGGGTCCATTTTGAAATCATTGCTATTTTAACATTCACTTTAGGAGCAATCTGGATTGTACTTACTTTTTAAAAAGTCCCTTGCATGACTCCTAGAAAAAGGAGCTACAGGATCATTAGCATTTTTTAATCAGACCATTACACAAGTTTCCAGAAGAGGCCAGGTATGCTCCACCCTGATCYTTTCTACTACATACTCTTCTAGGAGCAAAGCAACTCCAGAGCTTTTCCTCCTTACAGCAAGAAATGTATCTTTGCAAAAGCATCCCAGAGAAAAATGCAACACATCAGGCTTCCAGTCCCCAGACTGCGTGGTTAAATAGCGTTTAGGAATCAAAACAGACAAGCAACTAGTACCAACATTTGTACAATCCCTCTGAGACTGCAGAGAGGTTTTCTAATGTTAGCAACCTCCTTAGGAGRGTTTCTGCTTCATAAATGCTTTTCACACAATTCTGCCCCTTCCCTCAAGCTCTTTCCATTTATTGAGYCCTTGTTCTCTTGTTCAGAAGCTCCACGATGGTCACAAGGTTTGTGTTACCTGACACAGGACTAAGAGGCTGTGACAGCAGATTTAAAAGTGTTGGAATTCATACTAAATATTATTTGGTTGAGCTGATGGGAGCTAATTCCCTCTTCTTGTCATTAAAATCTACATCTTACAGCATAATCAGTGGTTTGGGGTTTCTTGTTCCACCCCATTATTTGTCCATCTTTGACATAGCTTCAGTGGGGTGAGATGGGAAAGGGGATTATTAAGCTACTGCTAAAACTACTGTGCAGATATTGCCAGCAGTAACCTCTGCCAATTTTCCCTGCTCAGGATTACTGACATCTTACAGCAAAGGCATAGGAACTCATCTTCTTGTTGGAGTGAAAATGTGGCACACCTCAAAACCTCTGCTACTTTGTTCCATTTAAGGTAGGGTTTTGGTTTTTTTTATAGTATAAAATCTGGAGCTTTGTTTTACATTTAATAAATCATCTTGACCTGCTGCATCAACCACCCAGCAGGTGGTAGACCCAGCAGGTTCTCTTGGGAGAACTTAGCACATGCCTTAGTATTCTTATCAGTACAGCATGGTCAGTTTGAGCTCTGSACTCAGGATTGAAATGTGCAGCCATATTTCCAGTTCCACATTTAGGCTGCCCTGGCCTGTGGGCCTGCCCTGCTGCWGTCCCCTCTCTGGTTCAGACCAGCTGAAGAGTCCTTCCCTGCTTATTTCACAGAGACCCTCTTCTGTCTTACAGAAAGCATTGAGAAAACTCATTTTCAGCCAGGTAGGGTGTTGATCCTGGCTACATTTTGTGTGTCTTCTCCAGTCAGTAAATGTTTTACACTTCTGGRTTGTGCTTATCTGGATAGTGGAGTTTCCAATCTCATGGAAAAGTGTTTTCAAAGCAACCCCCAGAGGAGGGTTACACAGCCAGCAGGCTGCTGTGACATCAGATTCATTCCAAAACCCCAGAGGCCATTTCAGCTACCTGGGACTGTTGGAATACAGGAGCATCTCACCAGCCTGGCCACARTCTTACTGAAACAGCTGAAGAGGAGATGCATAAGCTAAATTTGTTCAAAAGCTGATCTTTTACTTGCTGTGTGAAAGACCTGCCATTGTGGTGTATATGGAAAGGCTGCCCTGACAGAAGTTGTGTTTATTATATCCAAAGTTCTCCAAATGGCTGGCAGTGAGGGGCTGCAGCCCCACAGCCCCACAGCACAGGCCTCTCAGCATCACTTGGCTTTCAATCTGTACTGGTTGTACTTATGGTTTCACATACAATGACAAGCCAAGCCCCAGTAACATCCCAAAAGGCACATGCTTATCAGCTCACTCCCATTTCATTTCTACTCTTTTTAAAACCAAAAATAACCTTTCCCTTGATTCACCAGCCATAAACCCTCTGGAATATTCTGCAGTGAGTCAATCAGTTTGTCATGCCAGGATCAGTAAGAAGTGATATTTTATAATTACACATAAAAGGACTGGAATGATCTTTTGCATCTTTATTTACTTCTATCAGAAAATGTCTTAGCAGATTTCGCCATTAACATTTTCTGCTTTCTCAAGGAAAAGATAATTTATCCTCTTAAGGATATTAGACTCCTGTGTATTGTTTTTCCCCATTTGGTATCCTTGATTCCCCCTTCTGAACACTTGAGTGGTTGCAATCAGCACACAATGACACTTACTAATAACAACTGAACTACAACACCCCCCCATAATGTTGTTGCAATACCATATATAACACCATATAACACCAGCAATGTGGAGCAGCTTCCCTGTGCAGAGATTCGAGTCTCTCCATACCTACATCTGTTTTCTTTTCCCTCTGGTACATCTGCTGTGGAGCGTGACCCCTGCTGAGCACAATGAGACCCAAAATCATGTCTTTTGCTGTAGTTCTGAGCCCCAATTCAAATTCTGGTGCTTGGCTTTAATTCCTCAGAAGCTGACAGATGCTGGATCAACACAACGGCGTGCAGAAAGCTGTGTGTCATGTTCTGCTGTCTTTGTTATGCTTATTATGTTCTCCTGGAGGTGGCCAACAAACAAATTCTGTAGCACACCTTCTTGTTACATTATCTGCCACATTACCAGCAACAAGAGAAATATATGAGGCACATATGGGAAAAGGGAAAAGAAAGGTTATATGGCTAATCTGTATAACAGACCTCTAAATTTCACTGCTGCTTTACTTGCTTCAGACAGCAASAGATAGAAAAATATTCACTGATGAAATTATCCCTTTCTTTTKTCTTCCTGCCATATTTTGTCCTTATTAGTAACAGACATATACATAAATATAGTCATAGACCAGGGCAGCTGCTTCATCAGTTACAACACTGCAAGTCCTGTGTTCCCTGAGCTCTGCAAATCYTTCTTTTCTGCACCTTCCAGAGCACAAGTCCAAGGAAATTTAACTTGTAGCTCTCTCTTTCCCCAAGAGAAAAAAGAGAAATACATAAATCTTTATCCCTCAGAGATAGGATATCTTGCATTCATGCCAATTATTATTTTTCTCTATTTGATTCTACAGGTCTGCTTAATAAGCCTTGAAGCCCCCTGTTCTCATCTTCCTTTGAGAGCTCTGTTGGCCATTCCATAAGAGACCACTGATGCAATCCTTAGGGTCCTTCTTTCTCTTCACTGGTGTTTATGAACAGCTGATCAATATATCCATAATCAAAAGTGAAAAAAAAAACTATCCCTATTGCTGGGAAAAATAAGGATTATAGGCATCTATATGCTTGTTTTTTCAGACAGRCACTGTCCACCACTCTTAGAGAAACATTAGTGAGCTAAACAAAACCCAACACCCAGAATGACTGTGCTCCTGAGAGATGCAACAGATGTTTTACAAGTATTGGACCTCCCAGCCATGCACTTTAAGAGTAAACCCTCAATGATGTAGTTTATTGGTCCTTCCTATGCATGGAGGTGGCTGAGCTCTATACCAAGATAAGYACCCCAGACCTTCACTCTTTCATTAGTGGACTTTGAATTCCTGAGGCTGGGGAGCAGAGCAAGCCCTCCCCTGAGCCCCATTCTGTGCCCCATTTAACAGATCTAGATCCTTCCTTGCTCAATAGGAAACTGTTTGCTTTTAGGGTAGGTTGTCTTCCTAAAGGACAAGCTGGGAAAAAGACCTGGGGAAAGCCTAGAAGGTCTGTAGCTAAATGCCCTTCCTAAGAATATTGTTATTATTGTTAAAACTGTTAATATTGTTAAGAGTATAACTAACAGAAATCACCTTATGTGCAATGTACAATTAAATTACAGGCAATGAAAAACTATACTAAGGTAATCCGTAAGGTTTATTCAGTTTATTTAGAAAAGTAGAAGAATTCTATGTGATAGTAATATTAGTGTAATAGAATAACAGTAATAAAGCTTCTGGTCTCTTTATTTTCCAAAGRGTTTGATTAGCTGACTTTTTCCCAAGCTTTTTAAATGAGAATTCTTACTTTTCTTGTGTAGTAACATTCCCCACTTTTTCTCTACTCCATCCTCTCCTCCCAACATTATTTGCTTCTGAAGAAGTTTAGAAAGGAAATGAATCTTGAAGAGTAACTGTTTTTCTTTGTTTGGGGAAAGAAAAATTTGGGGGAAAATTGTATTATGGTGATTTTTGATTATAAATTTTCAAAATGTTTTAACAGCTCTGTTTCTATTTATGTARCATGGGATAGATTTCTGATCTTTTCAATGCTCTTTTACAGGCCAAGCATTTGGGGGAAAATAGACCATCCTTGTGTTTCAACCACTCAGGGGACAGAACAGCCCAACCCACAGCTCTGCAGTGGTAAACAAATGAAAGCCCAGCTGTATTCCCCTGTAATATTTCATCAATCAGAAAATCACATATGAAAATACGATAATTAGGCAACTAGCATGCTCCTGGGTTACAGGGCTAACAGAAGCTCATCCCAGCAGCTTTCTCATCTACAAGGCACTGACAAGTTATCACAACAGCACCAGGAAAGCAGCTCAGCACCATGCMAAGCAAACTTCCAGCCTGCACCTCTGCCCACTGCTCTGCAAAGACCTTGCATTGTACCCAACCCTTTCTCTAGCACTGCTTTAGATTTGACCACAATATTTTTATGGTGTAGGATTTGACAACATTGGTTAAGCAGCCCCAAGTCTACAGAATCTTGCTGATACTTGTCCCAATACTTGCTAACACTGGCAAGAAACTATGTGCAAACATGATGTAGTAAAAACGAGGCTGGAGTTTTGCTAAAGCTAAATTTCCTAAGGTGTTTCAGAGTACTTTAAGGTGTCCAGTGCAAAACTAGAAATAAGGGTTGATAATTCATCTCTGTTTCTGTGTCCTGGGACATGACTTCATTTATTCTTTCCATTTCYGTATATTTGATCCTTTCTTATCTAAAATAAAATTACTGGGAAATAATCATGTCCGAGCAACTAAYGAGTTCCCACTGACAAATTACAGTGTTATGCTGACACAGCATTGTAAAGCATCATTTACTGGACAAAGSAGAGTTCAGAAATTTGGTGGTACTCAGGCAGAGGCTGAAGGCAGTCAYTGYCAGCCACTCKAGCAGAGTGCCTGGTTTGCTGAGACATCACAGCTTTGGGAGCTATTTAGACTCRTTTATATTGTGTGCAAAATAAATATCATCTGTGTCAATGGTGASTGTGAAGTGCTAGAGATTTACACCTACTTCATATTTGTGCTGCACTCCTTTAAGTAATTACAGAGACCAACAAAACTGGCTAGACATTATTCTTATGGTTAGCATTTGTAGRGAGGAAGCCTTGAAGCTTGAATTCCCCTTGCCTTCACAGCCACTGAAAAAGAATTAAAAACAAAAATAAAATACTGCCAGTGTCATCTGAAACTKATGTAAGAGACAACTTTGCTCTGGTACAAATGAGATTAAGCCCAAAGGAGTAGACAACTCAYRGAGARTTTACGGATCTCAACTGTTTTCTTCTTTTTATTTCTGAAAAKGAGGTTGCAGTGGTAACTGAGCCTACAGCAGTCTCAGAGCTTTCTCTTTAGTCCCTCKCATGTACATAATTGTTAACAGCTCTGTGTCAGCTCCTCTCCATGAGAGTTRCAAAGGAAATTGCAGAGTTCCACCCTCAGAGCTGCTCTTGCACTGATTTCAAACAGCAAGGTCTCAAATGTACTTCGACTCTCTCTCCTACAGCCACAGATTTCATGACTGATCAGGTCACCTACTTAATGCTACTCCAAAGTCCAAATTAAAGTTGGACTTGCAACTCCAACTTACGTGCCTAATATATTCCAGTTTAGTTAATTACTTCAATCTTGATCTAAACATCRTCCTCCACCTGTAGCCATCCAYCCAMTAGTCACCTAAAACAGAGMTAAATCCATTTCTTTTCAAGTTGAGTTTCCGACCTTTTAATTGGTGTCCAATTTAGGTCACAGAGAACAGGGAGGATAATGAATAAATCATTATTCCTCCGTGCTTCATCTGGTCTTCCCTGCTGGTGACTTTTCCTTCACTGTACTGTTGGAGCATGTACTTGGACATGGTGTGGATGTCAGACAGCCCACATGTGCTGAAGCTAGCGTGTGTGTAGCATGTTGTCACCAAAGCAGCATCTGTCTGATGACTCAGAGTAAAAGTGGTTCTGTTTGTTCTGTGTCAAAAAGAGAGAAATGCTACTTTGATGTTCTAGCGTGCATCCGATACCAGACACAGGCACATTAGAGACAGCAGCCAGCAGCACAATCTGGTTACACCCCATACATTATAGGTATTTTACAAGGTTAAAAAAAAATTGCCAAAACCAAAAAATCCCAGTTTAATTCTCTAGGCAGTGAACTGCCTTGTGGCACTTCTAAACACACAAAAAAACCCCCAGTCCTCCCCCTTTCTTCAAAGCACAGACCACCCATATATTATGTCATCTAATCTTGCCAAAAATGATGATGGCAGGATCTGCCCATTTACGCACAGGAAGCAAACTGTTGAAATTTGTCATTTCTAAACACATGGTTTTCAAATTATCACAAGTGACATTTTCATAATATAAAGCAAAAGAATCAGCAGATTGCTGAGAGCTACAAGAGGATTTYATTTTTGTTGTATGAAAGTTCTTTAGATGGCATTCACAGCCGACTAGTGAAATCACTATTCTTGCTTGCCAGCTTCACACACTTTTAAGAAACAATTTTCTGCAGCTGGTTGCACATAGCATTMTTTGAAAAATAGGAGCCTTTCAGGTGTTTCAACATGAGCCTCCAGAGACTGAAGCATCAAATTATATTTGTCACTCTACAAAGTGCTAAAGGTCCAGCTAAAGGCACCCATGATCCAGATGAGCTGCAAAGCTCCTGCCAATCATYCTGGGCAGCAGCAAGCCTGGGATGCCAGAGAATGCAGGGACTCGAGGCAGATGACAGAGTGAATCCTTTTGGGTCCATGCCCAAGTAGATTAGGGRAAATAAGAGCCTCCTGCTACTTAAGCATGGAGATACAGCTTCCAGGGAGGAGACAGGACCAGCCAGGAGTAAAGCTTGCCAGAGATGGTTTCTAACAGCCAGCTCAGAAATCATCTTGTGATTTTAACAACCAGTTTTGCTGAAATGTGCTCCAACAGAGTCCTGCAGCTAGTTATGTTATAATRGAAAGGGCCTGTAGCCAGTTTGTAATCCAACTGCCTAAGAAGAGCAGGAAATTAGAGGGGATACTGCCATTACACCCAATGTGTAAGCTCAGACTCGCCACTCAAGAAGGCTGAGCTCAGAGCCACTCTCTTCAGATGAAGCAGCARCAAAGGTCTCCTGCCACAGAGAGGTGCAGTTCAGCAACAGGCAAAATCCAACCCTCCAGACTGCCAAGTCAGCTAAATTAAAATGTCATCCTCATGCAATAGAGTATTACTGCAGTCAGAGTCTGCTCATCATCTCTATGAAGAGKTTTTACTGCTGTTTGTGCAATAACATCCCATCTTGAAATGGTGTTTGTTAAACTTGCACCATATTTCATTAACTCCTGCCATTTCCCATCACAATCTCTCTGAATTGCTGACTGTTCAATTCAGTTACTAGTTGGATTTCTTCCAGAGCTGTATGGCTCTGAGAACAGCACACAAAATAACAACATTGGCTTGTATTATTTTCAACAGCTCCCTTTGTTGTTTTCTGATGATGATAAATGTGTGGTGAAATAGCTGAGAACGTAATCAACAGTGCTGATTTTGTATTCACCTATATTATAGTCTATTATATCTTTTGCAGTTTTAGTAGTCTGTGACCTTTTATACTCTTAACACTGCAGTCGTTGCTATTATTAGGGTAATTTTTTTCTTCACCAAAACCCAAGTGAAACTAGAAAACTTCTGTGGAAGTCTCTTGTGGAACAGAGAACAAAAATTAGCCCCAATTTTTCTCCAAAATTGTTAACAGTTCCTAAAAAGCACCGAAGAGTGGAAGGCAAGATAAAAAGATAACTGTAAAAAGATAAAAAGTACTCTGCTACTTTCCACTGTGAATGATTGAATTCTTAGCAGACAAAACAATGTGAACCTTAAAAATTGAAGGTTTCTTTGTATACCTATRTTATTGTAGTTTAGGCTGAGCAACCATGACAGGTTTAGCTTATCAATAGAAGTAAAGGAAATCCTCATCACCTGAATGTATCCTCTGAAGTTTCTGTGAGAGTCACCCATACAAGAACACACCCAACAACTTTGCAAGGTCATGATACATAGAAYCAGCCAAACAGTTTACATAGGGTTATCAATGGGGCTGACTCTGTACTAAAATTTCTCTCTGACTTTAAATGCAGTTAATCAGGATCCTTATATTTATTTCATTCATGTAAGCAAGTGTTTGACAAAACCCTATCCCATTCTGGCATAAGACTAAAATCCGGCCCTTAATTAAAGTACATAAATTTATTTTCAATTTTGTCTCAACTTGTCTTCTTTTTTCTGCCTGTAGGTTAGAGAGTCAAATCTGYTACTGTGAAATTAAACCATTAAGAGACTGGAGTTACAAATTTGTATTTCYAAATTTAATATAAGGAGGGACATTAAAAAACACCCAGTCCCATAGCAGTTTTGCTAGGACTGTGCCACTGAGCCTGTCATAGGTCTGGGTTCTGCACAATGCCATGCTGCAGCAGCATGGGCTGCAAGGGCTGTATTTTATAGTAACTTCTCTAGACCAGCTGCAGAGAAAAAATCAGCAATAAAATTCAAATGATGTTTGTCATAAGCTTCTGCTCCTGCATTGCTACATTTGTGTACATGAAATGTAATATACTAGTGAGAATGTCCCCTGACATGGAGCTGATTTTTATATCCTTTAAATTTACCACGAGCTTTACAGATGCTGCAATCTCTTTTATTCCAGTTCTAGCAATTATAACGTAATCTGTGCTAACACTGCAGATTACTAGGGCAATTTTGAAGATAAATGATCGCATCTCCATTTCCATCTGCTGGTCCAATCAGAAAAAYGGTGAGAATAAAACCTACCCCTCATATTGGTGCATTTTGGTACTTGCCTGGCAGTCTACCCAGTCAAAAGTACTGGCCATGAGGATGGGAAGAAGGCACACAAATCTCCCCCCCCTTAAGTATCCAGCTATGCAAAGGCTCAAGCATTAATCTTTCTCTCAGTGGGCATGCTCCAGGATGTGAGTGATGCATAGTTCTTTGTGCTCAATAGAAGGTTTTTCTAGATGCACCCTTGGCACATTTCTGTCCCTACAGCTGCCATAAGGACAAGGTCTGGTCAGAGTCCTTAGCCCAGCCACAGCCAGTCCTTCTCATCTGAGCACAGTGATACAACCAGGCACTTCTGTTCATCGAGTCTTGTTGGTCTAAACTATATCCAAGCACCAGTTTGCAATAGATGGGCACTGATTTAAAAAACCAAAACAAACAACTTCAGAAGATGCTTCGATGTCAGTTGATTTCAGAGCACAAACTAAACTGCCAAAACAAAACAAACACTTCTCCCTGCCAAAGCAGACAGACTTCTCCCTGCTTTCCTCCTCCCCCTCTCTCTCTAAAAAGCCTGTCTGAAAAAGATTTTTCAAGAAAATTAGGTTTGCAAATCTCCTGAATATAATGGTATCAGGTTGTGCATAACTGCTCAGACATTTCCTATATCGTCAGGTGCAAGGTTTCGTACACTTGGAATGTGTTTCAATTCAATGATTAGAAAACAAAAATATTTGGCGGATAGGAAACTAGAAGAACAATGCGACTGTATTTTCAAGGGAATTATTTGCAGCACATTTCTACTAGTAATTATTTTTTGTTCTGGTTTGCAGCGCTTCTGCTTCTGGCATCTCATCTCCTTCACAGCAGCCAGCAATTGAATTAGAATCGTTGCTGAACAGCAAGAAAAATCTGTCATAGAAGTCATGTTGACAGACAACTTTGTTCTCTTCTCATTGCTATTTTCTCTTTATTGTATTTACATCTGAAAGTCCACACCTACAAGTGAGCAGAAACAGACACAAATCATATTTGTCTAGCCTCTTCCTCCTTTGTCCTGCTTTTGCCTTTAGGGGAGCCCGCACTCAGCTGCTGGCGTCGGGGGGAGATAACCAGCCCATCTTTACTACCCACAGTGCCTGGCAGCACGTTAAATCCTACCTTTTCTCCTGCACACYGTGGGAGAGGTGCCTGTCTCCCATTATCATCCTGAATGACTAACAGGAGTAAAAGGGGCTCGAATTCTTCTGTTATAATTTCTGGATGTCACTGGTTTTTTGTCYGGCACTGTGCTTCTCAGTGTGACGTCACAGCACCGACAGCACCTGGCCCATGGACCCAACACTTAAAGGCCAATACAACAGAACTGCCTTTCTCATAAACCACTGCAGATTATGTGTGGAGGGGGTTTTTCCCCCCTTGGACAAGCCCAATGTTTCACTACATAACTCATGGTTTATATGCTGAGCCTTCACAGACACAAGCAGGCACTGAGCCCTCTTGCACTGCTGACTGATAATAAAAGCTGATAAAAATGGGTTCCACCCCCATGACATTGCATTCTCTAAGGTTATAAAAACCTTGAAAATCCTAAGAGTGAGAGAAATTAAGACAGAAGTAGTTAAATAAGTGCATCTCCTCCACTTTTAAGCTACAAATTATAAATATCACCAAGGATTACTTCCAGAAAGATACATCCTTCAGAAGTCAATTGGCAGAAGAAAACTGCATTCAGCAAACTTGATGCAACTCATCATATCTTCCAGAGACAGAATACTTATAGATAAAACATCACTCTCAAAAATTAAAGAGGCAACAGTTCTGCTGAGAGGTGTTTCTGCAGAAATTGGCATATCCTCTTGCTCTGTTAAACACATGTGCAAAGGACCACTGAGCAACCTCACTGACTGAAGCCAACCAAGAACTAATTCACCAATGTCTGAGCCTGTGGCACCTCAGATAAAAACATTGCTGTGGAACAAGCTACAAATCCTCCTGCAGCAAAAATGGGTCTGGCTCACAGTAACGTCCCACAGGTTCTTCCAGGGTAGTAAATCTGTGAGGGCTGGTGCCTTGCTCTGCCATGCAGTGGGGGACAGGTCCTAGGATGGCCCCAGCTTCCCAGCCCTGCCTATGCGAGTAATGCAGGGCCACACTGACAGAGACAGGAATGAACTCTGCTGTCACTGCTGCCAAAGGAGGAACACCACCATGCCAAGAATCCACCTGTGTGCTGTAGATGACTTGGAGAAGTTTCCATCCCATTTCTGAGCCCTCCACAGAACAAACAAACATTGCCATGTATTTATTTTAGGAAAGGAAGGAACACAACATACTTCCTGTTCTTAGTCACCCATAGAAACCGCTTCACATCTAAGCCTGGCTTAYTAAATAAAACAACAAAGACTCCTGAAAGTCTGTCCAAAATGCTAAAAAACTTGTGTAGCTGAATAARGCAGTCGTTGTGAGTGAAGCCCATCCTCATGGATCTACAGTGACAATTCTTTGACAAGCTCATTCAGATTGTTTTTTTCTGCATCATCCCACATCTTTCAGCTCTCTGAATTGYTTGCACAAGCTTTGCAGACATAGAACCTGAACAGTGCCACAAAAGAAATATTTGTTCTTAAAGCAGAAGTTGCATTCTCTGCCTCCAGAACAAACTTTATTTGTGATAATTTTGCAGTTATATTTACATTTGTATAGTCAGAAGTCAAAAAAAGTATAACAGATGACAGTCAAACACAACACATAATTTATCATCCTGCATAAACACAGTGAAAGTCTGGATGCTGAAAACTGGAAAATGCCATTTGATATTTCACTCCTTTGTGCAGCATGTGTTCTCCACTAAGTGTAAAGTAAAATTCATTGTAGAGGGGAATATTTTTTTTCCTTGAGGACAAGTACTCAGATACAGATGSATTTTCTTTCTTGTGACAGTGACAGCTCCTCAAACGCCCTGACTGTGCTTTCTTTSAATAGATGTATTTTTTACATACTCCCATGATACAGCATAAATCAGGGCTGTTAGTGACACAGCTACTGCCATCATGRGTGGCTTTAGACTAAATTGCAGCACTAAGATAACCACTACTCCTATCTCTAGATAACAACATGGAAAAAGRAGCTGACATGGGCTTTGAATATGTGGCCTAGCTTGATCACATTAATGTCAACTGTTAGGATCATCTTTAAATCCATAACTCTCAGATAACCAGAATTTTTCATTCCTGATTCATGTGTTTTAAAGTGATGCAGTGTTCACTTACACACACCTGTACACACAGATCATGCCAAGTTAAACAGAAACAAGACACATGCAGAATTTCATGGGTTCATAGATCTGTTCATGCATGTGWACAAATAGTCTAGATTGCACAGAAGTGATTTTAAAGAATTGTATATTTTAGTGCRAAACTGTTTTGAAGCAACACAACTGAAATAACTTGTTATCCTTCAACAAAATGCTTGGCATGAAGAGTGCTTGTAGAAAACCACGTTGAAAATTAATTTAGTGACTGATAAAAGTGAATTTATGAATAATTGTATTCATTGAAATCGCAACAAGAACGAAGTGAAAATATTTTTTGCTTTTCAAATAACCTTAACATTCAGGTCACATGTAAAACTAAAAAGGGTTTGTGTATATGCATGGGTGCCTACCATCACTTGAAATGTTATTGCTATGAGGAGAAATTATCTATTACTACAGAAAATAAATCTCATTACCTTGTCAAAGCCTTTCAGCTGGATGTTTCTACCTTGTAACTTCAGAAATGACTAYGTGGAAGAAGAAATATCATTCATCTCTAAAATCCCAAGGCATCAGTATGCCACACAAATTTTAATAMTACTAAAGTGATCTGTCCTTTTCCCTTTTAAATCACAACATTGRAAAGTATTGCCAGATGAGTATTAAAGAGGTTTGCATTCACATGCCATTTTTTCCATTTGGTTTTGTTTAACACATGTCGACGTCTTTAAAAGGCAGAGAAAGCTCTGCTAAGGAATAGCTGGCCCGTGGGACTGGAAAGGTGATCTSAAGGTTTGCCCTGCTGGGTCACTTGCTCTGTATCCGCCTTGTGCCTCTGGTTGACAGTAAATTAAAATTACTGCCACTTGGCAGGTGTGCAGCAGCCTATGTAAAATGAGTTGGTGTGTCARGCACTGCTGGTGGTGGGCAGGTGTCTGCACACACCAGCACGCTCAGGGCCAGGCTCCCCTTGGGAGRGAGCTCAGGAATGGCCCAGACACGGAGCATGGGCTGCACTTTCCCTCTTACAGGTGGTCCATCGATTCCACGGTCAGAGCACGTGGGCAGGATCACAGAGGAAAGCTCAGGGCTTCACTCCGTGTGTGGTACTCCTAAACAAGCCCTTGCACTTTCCCTGACAGCAGCTGGCTATGTGCTATCAGTTAACAGTTTAGCATCAGACTTAAAAGAGCAAAAATAAAAATTTAAAGTCATTGGGCCATTTGTGTAAACATTGCCCATCATCCTGATAATCGTAATATAGAAATAGGTATAAAAAACCTAGATTGGTAATTAATTGTGGGACACCATTGTGCTTGGTTTCTTTCAGTACTGGAGTGGCAAACAGCTCCTCACTGTAAGGAGCCCAAAGACAGCTTTTTCCATGCTCCCTGTGGGAAGCTGGATGCCTTCAAAGGAGTCAGAAGGGAAAAACGTGGGAGGCATTCTGGCTCTGCTTCTCCCTCTGCTGTGGCCAGCAGCACCAGGAGGACTTGTTTGTCAGAAAAGGAAAGTAATCCTAAAGTGATCAGCTGAAACACTACACAAAAATGCAACTGAAGAAAAGATCAGTTAGAAAAAGGAGAACTGTTGACTTCTTCAAATTCCCAAAAAACTATACCTGATCTTATAACCTCCTTGGAGAAATAAATTCTGTTTYTTCACTTCAAACTATTTGCTTTATCCCCATTTATTTTTATTAGAAATACAGAATGCATYTACCTAAATGTCAGACCCAGGGGATATGAAATCACCGCAAAATGAGACATTTYCTACAAACTCAGTGCTGACATTATGAAAAAGCCTGTGAGAGAAATTCAGAGAAGTAAATATGGATAATGATACCACTTTTAGGTGCATGAGAAGATAAAGATTAAAAAAGGAAATCAAACTAATGCTTCAGAAAAAAATCTAAAGTGAACTGGAAAACAACAGTATTTCACAATGGGCAGGTCACAGGTGRTTAYTGAGACAGAGTTTAGAAAGGACAGAAAACATTGGCATAGAAATTGCTTTCATTAAATTGTCATAAAGTAGGRGAAAATGACATCTGCTTTATGCCAAATTTTTTTTTTTTTTTTAATTGAAGTATTTTGTTCCAAGACTGTTCCTTTATTTGTGGGGGGTTTTCACCTTCCTTTGGTTTATAATAATCAATGACAACAACTACATTAAGCATTAAATTAAGCAAAGAGCCAGTCAGGCTACAGCAGTCAGAATTTAAGGAGTTCCTCTCACCTTTGTCTGAAATATCTCTGCCTTGCTCAAAATAATTGCCTGAATATTTAGAACATAAGGAAATTCTTATAGAGAAGTCATATGCTTGCATACATATCATTTCTAAAATATTACAGATGCAGGACTATAGAGGATTACAAAGGTTCATTTCTCCTGTCCACTGTGTCAATGCTTTCTTTTTTTAATTATAATCTTGCTAGTATTTCTAAACATAACTTTTGCTTTTCCAGCTTGTTCTTTCTTAAAAGTATTTTCTTCCTGCATTTTYAGGCTTTCACACTTTTGCAGCATGCAAGGGAGATAAGCAAGGTGAATTGCTGTGTTGAGAGTTTCAATAACCTTACTCTCCAAAGCAGCACCTTTCTTAAACTAATCTTGACTGTTCCACTTCTCAGACAGTTGCCGTTGAGCACTACAAGAAGAATAAGGTAATGGTATCTAATTGTGTTCTTCCTGACTGTTGTTTAAACAAGGAAAGCCTTTCAGTTGTTGTGGAAAGTATTAAGAGCAGACCTTTGCTGACCTTCTWGAGCCATTGGGGAAAACTTGACATTACACAGAAGCTTACTCAAACAAGCTRTAATTAAACTGAGAGTGGAGTGACACCACTTAAAAGAGAAAACAAAGTAYAGCCATTTAATCCAAAAATTACTTAAGGACTCCTGGGAGCACAAAAGTTTATCTCTACTAAAATAATTATGTTT
The DNA here is from genome assembly GCA_902810485.1 of Alauda arvensis. Lineage (NCBI taxonomy): Eukaryota > Metazoa > Chordata > Aves > Passeriformes > Alaudidae > Alauda > Alauda arvensis. The sequence continues at coordinate 736,153 of CADDXX010000132.1, forward strand.
TGCCATTAGATGAAGAGAGGATACAAATGGAATATGCATGTTCTTTTCAACATCACTACCCTTTGCTGCTCCACCAAAACTGGAAAGGGCAATGGAAAGACCTTTCAAACTAATGCTTTGCATTCAATTAGGTAGAAGCACCTGCTTTGCCTTTAAATAATCTGCCAATCATTCACAAGGTAAAGACAAATTCTGACTGCTGCTTCCTACCCAAAAGGCCCAAGGACTGACTGAAATACAGAGCCTTGGCCTCCTGATGTTCAGGACAGCAGTGCTTTACTCCTGSCTTCCCACATCAATCTCTTCTCTATTCCCTTCTTTGTCCATTTCTCCCACTATCTTATTTTCACCTTTCACAGTAAATATTTGTTGTAGGTTTTCACCTGGAATTAAAATGTACATTGCATAAAAATGCAGGATAAGTGTCAAAAATAAGAACACTGTCAAAGTTAGGACAGTCCTGTATAAAATGATTAATCATCTATGACTTCAAGAAAGTTATTTAGACAATGCCTCACACTCACCAACTTTTACACAAATCCCACTTCAATATTCTCAAAACTCAAATACAAAATTGTTCCCAAAATACATACTGCAATCTGTATCTTTTCAAGCTCTCTTTGAAATATGAAATGAGGTCTTTCTTGGAAAGGAATAGGCACCAAAAATCACATTCAAACAAAACAGTTTGGAAGAAAAATAATTTTTTTTAAGATATAATGACTATTAAATTCAATAGCTTTCAAATTCTTGAAACAACAAAATAATGGAATTCCTTTAGTGCATCCAGAACAATCTTTTCTCTCTCACACTAAAAAATTACATAGTAACCTAGAAAATCAATTAAAAACTCCTTGTATGGTGATCTGTTTGTGGGTGACTCTTTTAACGTTATCATTTTGATACATAGTAAGAGCAGAGGGCTAGAGGTAACTTCTCCCCAAAATTATTCTGCTAGTGAACTGGATGGAAGAATTTTCATTGGAATGAAAATTATTCAGTTCAGTAGAAAAGGCATCCAGACCAGAGATCTCAAAAATATGTCTGTTGTTGAAAAGTTCTATCTCTCAGCATTAGAATATTCACAGATTTTCATCAGATTCAGAGGGAAAGAGCTGGTAAAGATGATGAAGAAAGTAAGATAACACATAATACATGACCCTTGCATAAACCAGAGGCTGTTAACAGGGTTCACCAGAGATGCAGAGCAGGACTTCAGGTAGAAGGGAATTGAATCCAGGACAAGGTCCAGACTTGCAGTTTTCTTAGCCAACCCTGTCACTCATCCAAGTCTTGTCTCTATTTTCTCCCAAGTTAGATTAATTTCTGTTCTTGGGAGCAAAGACTGGCGCTATAGCAGAACAATGGAACTGAGGTTCCTCCATTGAATAGTGGATTGTTTGAGACATAAACTGGACTAGACATTATCTCAGTAGTTAGGCCCATTCTGGCCTCTGATAATCAAGTTGGAAAACACTTAAATGTTGTCATCCCACATCTTGACTGAAATTCTTGATAAATAAGCCTGCCTTAGGTTTTTCACAACATGACTTCCACAACACTCACTTTATATCCATTCAGTACAAAAAATATTTGTGAAATCTCAAAATTATTTATGATATCCACAAWGTCATTTCATTTGAGATTTCAGTTCTATCACAGTGTCATGAAACCTCCAGAAGTATCTATAAAGATACTGAGGTACAGAATCAATTCACAAATATACTTTCATTGTGCTCTCAAAATCTCACAGAATTAACTGGGTTTGTACTTTGATGTGAAAATGAGAGGAAAGCTTTTAAGAGACCCAAYCTTTACTAAGTTAAGATGAAATCTACCTTTGGTACCAAGATGCCATTGCCTAAAGAAAGCCAAATTCATTTCCTGATAAACACATTTTAAAGTCTTAAATTTGCTTTTATCTAAAACAATGYAAAAAGCATTTTACTCTCTTTCTTTTCCTATAATGAAAGATTGCTTGGCACATTAGAGAAAAATGCCATAAACATATTCCCTGTCTTATTCCTTTGATTATTTTATTCCCTAAAAAGCACCCTAATACTGAGTCCTCAGTTCAGTAATTTAATAGTTTTAAAAAGCATTTATAAAAAAACAAAACAACTAAACAAATAATAAATGACAAATAAGCCTATCTGACACCCTTTCTGTGAACTAGAAGGGGAGAAGAAAAAAAAATCCTCGTGTCTAAACCACAGATTGTTATGTAGATATTTTGTTTGTTGATTGTTTTATAAAAAGCCCGATGGATGAAAATTTTATGTGCCGCCTTCATGTAGAGAAAGAGAATTAAAGATCACAATAAATGCCTCTCTCAGTATTTCTGCCTACAGTCAAATTAAGAAAACAGTTYTGAAGCAGTAAAAGTTTTCCTTTGCTGTTTTGCTTCATGCCAGAAATCTTGAGAAGAGAGTGTAACCTCAGTCCAACATCAATTATACCCAAAAGCAAAGAGTAAACCCAACTTGGGGAGCGGGACAGAAAACAAAGATTCCTGCCATGCATTTTCCCTTCACAATGCCCAGCTCTCAGATGCTGCCTGATGAGTCAAGATGAGTTGRTGCAGAGCAGCATTAGCTCCAAGAAACAAGGACACACAGAGGTGTTGGTCACCAGAGGGATTTTCCTCACTTACGGGAATTTCCCACTAGTTTTTTGGGGACATTTTATCTCACCAAACAGCCCCCTGGGGCATGCACAGAGCAGGCTTCTGGGGACTGCCCCCTGCCCTTTAGCTCTGAGCAGGAGTGGCCAAGTGCACCTTTCCTGTTCAGGTGGCCCAGAGCACCTGCAGGGACTGACCCCAAACCTTCAGGGCTGCCAACCAATAAACAGTTCGCCATATATTGTGGGTTTGTCTGGGATGTAGTTATGTTTTTTCCCCAGTAGCTGGTATGGGTCTGTGTTTTAGATTTGTGCTGGAAATGGCATTGGTAATTCAGGGAGGTTGTGGCCATTGCTGAGCAGTGACTGCACAGAGCCAAGGCCTTTTCTGCCCCACACCCCAGCAGCCAGGGGAACAGGGCTGCACAAAAAGCTGGGAGGGGACACAGCCAGGAGCTGACCCCAGCTGATCCAAGAGACACTGCATTCCATATGGCACCGTGATCAGCATGGGGAGCTGGGGGAAGGAGAAGGAAGGGAAGGACATTTGTAGCTATGGCATTTGTCTTCCCAAGTCACTGTTACCAGTGATGGAGCCCTGCTGTCCAAATCCTACCTGGAAAACAAACCAAACCCTCARTGCTTCTGATAAGAAGTAGTTTATTAGGAAAAATGCCCAAATATTTCTGTCATTTATACTGATTCCTCCATTTACATTTATTTCCCCTTCTCTGGTATATAGAAGGGGGAAAATAGAGTGACATTTATCTTTCTGTTTATGATATATTGGAGCTGAATGGTGGCCAGCTTCCCACTGAGTCACTGMACAGATATTTCCATATTTCCAGTAACTTCCGTTTTTTTAAAAAAATTAACTGCATCAATTAATTTATTAAACCTCTGTAGTTTTCTCTTARTTTGTAAAAGACATAGTTACATGGCATAAAACCATGTCTTGCTAAAATTAGGCAATGCATGATGAAAAGCACTGTGCAGTCTTACTGTCCAAAGTCAAATGAAACATATTCCTAAAATCTGGTTATTTTGTGTAAAATATTGTGACCTTCCATTTAACAGTGGTGCCCAAACAGTTGTTCTCCACTGTGTAAGAAAGATTACTACATGTCTTCACGTAACTCAACTCAAACCACTCTAAATATTTGATACAATATTTTACACTTTGGGGTTTAACATTAGTTTTAAATTCCCTAAACTAATAAGTGAATCTTTTAAACTCACAAAACAAAACAGTCACCCAAGTGGAAAACATCTTAAAAGCTCTCTGAAGTTGGGAATAAAGCTTTATTAAATACAATTGTTCTGACATGATGGATGTACTTACTGTAACACCTGTGGGCTTACACTACTACTGCTCTCTTGAACAATTCCCTAAGTGGAAATATATAATTTAGGACACTCGGGTCTCTCAAAATATACCATCTTAAAAGTTGTCAGTGTCTATCTGTTCTAGCTAAATTATTAGTGGGAAACATCTCTGTCTGAAACAAACATAATTGAACTTAAATGGGTCATAGACTAGCTCAGATAAATATGGTAAAGGCAAAGATYAGTGTCTGGAAAATTCTGTTTCAGAATTCTACATACCAGTGCCATCAACAAACTGAACCAAGAGGCCTGGGGGGGAATGACAGGGAGGGCTGAACAATTTCCTGATAAATTTGACTCTTTTCAGTTCATGTGCTACATCCATGAGCGCATCAGAAAAGTTTAAGAAAGTTTTGATTAGGGACATATCAAAGAAAAATATGTTCAGACAGATAATTTTCTTAAAGTAAAGCAAAATTTCATTCACATACCTGTTTTTTAGCTGTAAGTGGAGCTAATCCACAAGAAAAATACCAAATTCTGCATTCAGGAAAAATACAAGTCATCAAATGGCCTAGACAATACTGCATGCTGAATCCAAGAGCAAATTAATTGTTGTGAACAGTCTGCTCAGTTACAGTTAAAAGAATCTGTAGCTGCTTTCTGCAAGCAGAAATCTTCCTCTCAAATATCATGAATCCGTGCTCACTGACAGCCTGAAATTTTCCTGGTAACTTCAGTCAGCTTTGACTTAGGTTCTAGACAAGAATTGCCATGGTAGAGCATATTTTTTCAAAGTTGCATGAAACCTTTCTGTGACATTACCTCTAATGTTTCAACCTTTATCAAGGAAAAGGTAAAACAGGATCTGAAAAATCTGAGGGGATATATAAGAGATAGATATAGGTATGAAATAATATTCTTTGTCTTTAATACACTCCTACCTATTCCCATTTAGTTTTGCATGGTAATGAACAAAGTAGCTTCCTTTTGTTTTAACATGAAGGAGAAAATAACAATTTTTGTGTTTTGCACATTTATTCAGTCCTACATTTCTGTCTCTGGTTTCCCTAAAATTGGAAACTGTGAAGATATGCTACTTCCTGTTTTAGTCCTGACACTTTTTGATATGGTTGCAGTATTATATTGTTTTTATTCTATGAGTAAAAAAGGAACTTCAAGTCCACTCTAAAAGCAGCAGGGGAAGAAAGATACTTCACATGAAGAAGTAATAAAAAAGTGTTTTTCACAGTTAAAATAAAACTTTTTCCATGACCATGTATTTCTTATTTTAACATCCTGTGGCCCAAATAAAGAACAAGCAGCAAGACTGGGAATATAAGAATTTTAGGCATGAGTGTTTCTTTTGCTTCCCTTGCAAWGTGAAGGTGCTTTAATTTGAAAGAAAATAACCTCCCAAGTGCCTCTCAGTCTTTAMAGAAAAAATTCRTTCTGCAGAGCTTTTTAAACATAATCTGCACCACACCACAGGTGAGACTTGCCAGGCTGTGRCAGGCATTAGAAAACAATAGGCATTGCCTCCTGCTAAAGCAGAGGCTGGCCACTCCTGTCCTTTGTGTCACACAACCTGCAGCCTGCAGTCACCTGCATCTCACAGGAGCTGTTACTAATTATTCATYATTAATAACYGTCTTTTGGGAACCTAGGATCAAAGACTGGAGCAAASACTGATCCCAGAGATGAGGGACTGCAGGGCCCACCCCAGCTCTCATGCCTCAAAGCAGCTGTGAGATGAGGGATATTCACTTTGGGCCAGCAGCACAAGAGCTGCCGAGTCACCAGGGCTTTGTCATTGCCTCCTTGTGCCTTTTCCCTTTTAAGTMATCCCTTTTTGGAGAGTTGTGGATCATGAGGGATCCTGAGCTGGCTGATGCACCATGCACTTGCATTTTAGCTGCTTTTAGGAGAGAGAGACCAGTTTTGCTTTACTGTCAGAATTGGCCTTGTAGAGTCTTTTTCCTTTCCCTCCTTTCAGAAGCACCTCCAAACACCATCCAGCACTGTAGTGGTAGGCACCACTTTGTGTTTGTGCTGGTGCAGTGTATTTGATCCACAATCACTGTCAAAGGGGCTCTGTCCATGCCAGAGCCACACTGCCTCCCTCTCCCTGCTCCCTTGCCCTCAGAGAAGGGAAGCTTGCCCAAGGAGGAGGCAGCAGGAATCCTGGGACCATTTAAGGGCTGGGAAGAGGAGACCTCCCTTGTGCAGGACAGATTGTGGAAGCATGCTTGTCTTAAATGAACAAGTTGGATTCCCAGAGATGTTAAGTTAACRCACATGCAACCTGGTTAAACCACACTCTTAAATCTTGTCAGTCTTTCTTCACCATCTGTGACAAGGTTTTTCTCTTTGAAACTATTAAGTTGGCCTTTTGTGCTTACATGTATTTCCTCTGTTGAGTTTTCAGACTCGTCGTCCTACTGTGTCACTACTTTCCTGAGGAGGACTCTGGTATATAAATAGCCAAGCTCAAAAGAAGAYTCTTCTGATCTGTTTGACAATTTGTCTTCTTTGATTGTATGAGGAGACAGTAACTTGTAAATTTTCTCCTCAGAACTTTACAGAGTTGGAGGTACTGAGCTATGTTATTTAATGATTTCTAAAGAAGGTCTGATTTAAAGACTAGAATAACTGCAAAGTTCAGAAACATCTGGCACTAATCTAATTCCTAGTCCAATCTAAAAATACTGATTAAACACTGTAGTACCAGGTGGTGCAAACACTAGTAAGTCAGTTTTAATAAGAGAGGTCAACACCTTCATCTCCTCGTTTTCCTTTCCATAAGTACCAATAAATTCCTCTCATCAGGTGTGTCTAGGATGTGTAATTACATTGTTCTCAAACATAGAGAGCTGCTGGATCTTCATTTAAGATGTCTTTTAAAATAATAGGAAAAACATTCCAATGCTTGAAATGTCATCCCTGACTGCCTCCATTATTCTCTTTTCATGTATATGTTTCATGTCATGACTGTTTACAGGTATCASACTGGAATACTACACACTGCTCAGTAATTCTCCAGGAAAAAATTCTCTGGATTTACTACTGACTCTTGTCCAACATGTTCTAAGTCTGACCTAACTAGTACAAAAATTCAAATCCTTCTTACATTCAAGGGATGCCTACACCTTTTCCTACAAGWAGGCTTTATTTAATTGCTGGTGGCTCTTATACATACATCAGTCTCCACTCTGATTAAATGGGTACTTGGGAAAGGGGAATATATATAGTCATGAGTTTTTTTTGTTTGGTTGGTTGGGTTTTTTTTTTGCATTCTAATATTCTTTGAAACATTGCAGTGCTGGGRTAAACATTTCTTGGCACCTGAACTGAAAAATCACACTTCAGAGTTCAATGCTCTGGTTTGAGCTCAATCCAGGTGAAAGAGGAAAAATATATTCTAAAGGAAACAAGATCAGGCTGAAAAGTGTTGTTTCACTAAATGGTTCCTATGTCTTTTATTGTCTACAAGAGCTTTTTTTTTTTGCTTGCTACTTGGGCGATTCTTACAGAAATCCCAAGGGTTTATTTATTGTGGGAATAAGTAATAACAAAGCAAAGAATATCAAGGGAATGTTCAATATASCAATCCTAAAAAGAGAACAGTAGTGTCTGAATCAATAAAGAAAACCTTAGTTCTCCACCGTGCTGTGTAGGGGTTGGAAGGTCCAGTACAGCAGCAAATAAGCTAACAGTTATTATTCTGCAGGGACAGGAGYCTGAATAATCCCTTATTCCAGTTGTTTGGCAACACCGAGGTGATTACAGCTGAGAAGGGGTTCTGTGAACAAAACAGGGCACATTTACAGCAGATCATGAGAATACTCAGAAAATCTGGGCTCCCTGGAGGCTCTGTTGGAAGAGGACAGGCAGCCTGAGCCAGTCACAGCTCCAGAGGCAGGGGTAACCTCTGAGCTGYACCACAACAGGGATGCCCCAGGAATGGGCAGCCCCTCGCAGGGAGAGCATGAGGCCATTTTCCACATATTGCAGTGACACACTTCCAGCCACAGTCAGTAAAGAAGAAAGCTTTTTCTTGGCATTACAACCCATCAACAGAAGGAAAGCTAGGTTTGCTCTCCTGCCTCCCAYGGAGGCTGCATTTGTCCCACAGTGCCAAGCGACGCAGGGACCCTGCACGCCTTGGCCTGCCTGTGGTCCCTGGCCAGCTTCATCTGCAGCTTGTCAAGTCCTCTCTGAAAATCTGACTGAAAAAATACCCAGTGAACTCCTCCAGCCTACACTGCTACCCACAGCCCCAACCTGATTTCTTCTGCCCCAAACCATGAGGATTGCTATTAATCAAAGCCTACAACATCTTCCACTTGATGCCCTAAAAAGAGCTTCTCACGAAAAGTTCAGGACAAAGTTGGATTACTGAGGTGAAACTCTGTGTGCTTCAAACCACTTAAAAGGTGATGTTCCAGTACTAAATGATCTGTCTTGAACTCAAACACCAAAAAAACACTCTGTAGAAATTCTTCTGGATTCAGTCCTACATTCTTTTAGCACAGCTGGATACCTGCTTTCTGACCAGGAAGTCTTTTTAGTTCTAAGAGTCTTTTAATAACTACTTGATGTRGAACTACACAGTTCTTTGTTTATTTATTAATTATGAATAATTAGGGAGGATACTCCCGAGAGAAAGAGCTTTTCCTTTTTTTCTCTCCAAGGTGGATATTTTAAGAACATTTTTTATGTAAGACTCACTGAGTAATCCTCACTCAATCCATTATAAACCAAGGCTCAGGGGGGTGTTTTTGAATGCCTGTGTGGGCATGTTATGAAAGACAACATAAAACAAAATACAAGACAAAAAAATACAGGGTTTAATAAAAGTCTGATTGGCATTTCTTTTTCCTAATTAATATACACTGCTTCTAGCCTCAAGAAAACAGAGAGCTTTTRCTCCATTTTAATTACATGGACTTTAGAAAGCTATTATTAAAACAGGGCCTTTATGAGTTTTTCAGTTCTATATTGATAGAATGGTGTTAGCACTGGTTTAGCTTACTTCCTTGAGTATATGTTACAAAAGATTTGCCTCCTCATCTACACTTCCTCATGAGAAAGGAAAGAAAATAAAACCAAAAGAGGTCTCATAAAATTCTATACAAGACTCAGACATTGCAACAAGGGTTTTTTTCCCTCCCATATGGCCARAAGGAAAGGAAGAAAAGAGAGTGAGAAAAAAGTATTAGCACAGGGAGTTTAAAAAACTACTAAATTACCAGGAAAATAAACTTTTTCTGGATACTCATGAGAAACTTTTCAGCAGCAATACAGAAAATTAGTAGAAAAAATATTTACAAGGAAACATCTTTTTTCTTTAAAATATGTGGTCAGCCAGGCTATATGAGCTGTCAGCATGACTAATGGGATGGCACAATAGCTGATGTAATAGCAGGAGGAGAGACATCACTCTTCCAACTCTATGATCTGCAAGATCAGTAMCTTGTCTGCAGGATTATTAAATGATTCCTCTGACAAAGACACTTATAAATATTTTGTTAAGAGTCAAAAGTTACTTTTGTTGTGAAAACCAAATGCATTAGAAGCAGCCCATGTTTTCACACAGGCAATTTTAGAAATGTTGTGGATGATGCTCMATTGACTGTRGAACATCCAGCTCAGTGACACAAATCAGGAAGACACTGCACCATATAATGGATCCACTTAGACTGGCATTTCCATCTGGCTAATTACACAGAACCAGTTTTCTGATAGACTTGGTCAARGTGGGATTGCCAAAGATACAGTTACAGATACTTTATTTGGGAAATTGATAAAAATTACCCTATTCCATGCTGCACTGCAGGTGCCAGAAGTCTTAATGTCTCTAAGAAGGCATTTAGATAAAATTAAATCAAGAAAAAATTTAAAAAATACTATTAAAGACCAAGATAAAACTTCTAGCTCAGCAGATCTCTGAAGGCTATGGTGAAAAAATACAGACTTTCCGTGGTCTTCCATTTTAACAGAAGCTTTTAGGCATCTGATTGTTTTCAGAAAGATGAGGGTTTGTTTATAAATAAAGTAGGACCTGAAGCACTTATGCACTGATACCAATTATTATTTTTGTTATTTAATATTTAAATTCAATCTGATATGTCATKGCACACTTCACTATATTGCTCAGCAAATACCTAAGAGCCAAGGGTTTTACATGAGACTCTACAAGTATAAGAGAAGCCAAATAAATCTGTTTTTAAAGGTAAATGTATAAACCCAAAGACAGGGTGGAGTCCTTAACTCTAACCCTTACTGTTGATGGTCAAGAGAGCTGCAAAATCCCTCAGGAAGGGATTCAATTAAGTTTACTTTAATTGTGTAAGTACTTAGGTGTTTACCCTCAGTTATCCAGGCTCTCTCTGTGCTCAGCGCAGGGAGGAGCCTGTATGGAAAGGAACCTGAGATCAGCTGCTGCAGGTTCCTGATGACCTGGGTGCTGAAATGATCACAGATTAGACAAGAACTCAGCAACAGACCCTGCCCATTGTGTCTCCTTTCATGCTAGTGCTTCTGATCTGCTTGGGGGAGGGCTGCCTGCAGGAGCTGCTGCAGGATCTGACCCAGCTCCTAATGCCACCTGGGAGTCCTTAAGCACTGGATGGGGCCGGCAGCAAGGTACAGTCCATGCCTGAGTGGCTGCAGCTCCCTAATGTAGAGAGGAAATCTCAGTCATTATTCCTTATGGGAGCTATACACAGCCTCTCACAAACTGAAGAGCCAGTGCACATTTCTAATGCAGCCTCAAAAGTAGATCATTATGTATATCATTTGGTATAAACACAGTCATCAGGGGAATTCAGAATAGATTTATACCAACATTTTAATAAGTTTCATAAGAAAGTGGTTCATCAAATAAAAATAATGAATGATGGAATTAAAGAACCACTGAAAAYTGCTAATGTGTTTAATCATCTCAACATCTATATTTATATATGACAAATTTGGATGATATAGAGGGTGTAATTCCATTTCAAGTCTCCAAGCAGGGAATGCATTCCAAGACACTCAACAAAAGAAAAGCCAGAGTTTGCCTGTAAGCTCTGAAAGCAGAACCCTGTGATCATTTGTGTGAGGGCACTTGGAAGCATCACTGACATCCAGATATTCAGTCAATCAGCAAAAGTCATGTGTGARCCAAAGGAAAACAGAGAGACCAGGACTATGTAGAAAATAGAATGTACAAAAAAAGCTGTAAAGTTTAGTAAATCTTGACATTTTTCTGTGACCTAGAACCTCACCTGCATGTCCTGCCTATTAACCTGGTGATTTAGCTGYGCTCACAGGTGCCAAATCCAACAGCTCACACCCAAAGGCCTGAGGCAATGCAGGACTGTACTGCAGTCCTGAAAACACCCACTCAGCTGCCCCACAGTACTGAGCATTTCTAAGGACAAAAGATCCTAATTTCTGACCTTTGTGTTTACCACATCATTAAAATTATCTTTTCTTTTGCTTTCACTCATAATACCTCACTTCTCCATGTTAAGCAGGACTCCTGTACCACGGAAAAAGAACCAGTGGTGCCAGGGGAAGCACACAGAAGGTGCAGTTGCCAGGAGCAGAGTTCCCTGGCTGGGAATATCACCTTGCACACTGGCATTAGCTCTGTCTCTGGGTCCCCAAACCTGTGTGATGGTGTGATTCACACCACCTCCCTCCAAACCACCTGCCCAAATGCAACTGTTGTATTTTTTCAGAAACAGGGCTGAAGACACAAAACCCAGCTAGACTGCTACAACCCTGGTTCAGCGACTATGAGCAAAAATGCCCAATAGGAAACGGTTTCTAGAAATAAAGAAGAGGACATCTCTAAAGAAATATGGTCCYCTTGGGGGACTCTACCCTAAGATGTCCATCCCTTTTTTCAGRTGATGGCCCTCTCCTGCCCTGTCCCAGCAGCAAGTGGTTTCTCCTTGCTGTCAGCAGCTCCCTCTTACTCCCAGATTGGAAGCAGCTGGTTCCAGAACCTCCAACAAAAGCTCTTCCTGCTCTGCCTAAAAGAACTATCTGAGGTGAGGAAAAATAAGAAAGTCTGCAAACAGAAACCTTGATCAGAGAACCTGGACCTGTCAAAGGCAACGAGGCTGTGTGATGGCCCTATTTATAACTGGCCATATGGCAATTGATTTCCTGTTGCTCACACAGGACATCTCTGTGACTCCAGCCTCTGTGCTTCCCACTTTGTTCTTCTGCCAGGTTTATTTATACTTTTCCCCAGCTCTGAAGGCAAATCAAGTTAATTGCCTATTACATGAGATTAAGCAAAATAACTAAAAGAATAAAGAAAGTGAGAATATAATGCCCTGATTACTCTCCATGGGAGCTGTGGAACAATGGGATTGTTATTCCTGCACAAAGCAAGGAGGTGCTCTACATTTTCTGCTGTGTGCAGGGCTGAACAACGGGGCAGGTTTATACCTGTGTTACTATTCAAATGCTCATTCTTACCCAAAGTTCCACATAACTTTGCATTAAAGCTGACATCTCAATTTGAGGTGCACTTAGCACCCCCAAATCTAAAGAATCATCTTWAAAGCCTGCCAATTTTGCAACTGCATGATGAAAGAAATAACAAATTAAATTATTTTTTTTATTGAGCACTGTACAATATTAGTCCATTTGGAATAGAGATAAGGAACTAAAGAGCCAAAAAGGCCTTTCCAGTCAATGAGCTAAGATGAAGAGATGCCTGGGGGAAAGAGACAAATTTGGAGTGTAGGAAATGAAAAACAATTAGAAGAATTAAAATAATTGTATTTTCCATGAGGGGAAAATAGAGATATGGGATAAATTACTAAGATGGGTTTCTAGAACAAACAGTGCAGCATTCAAAATGGTAATAATGGGGTTTCAAGTAGAGCTATGAGAAAACCTGCTTAGCCAGCATAAGCCCAACTTAAAAAAATTTCCAATCACAAATTTGGTGAACCTAGGGAGAGGTTAATTAAGGCTAGCAGAAACAAAGGGGGCAAGGGCAAGGCCTGCTGCAGCAGTTCCCTTCACCCTTTCAAACTCCCAGCTACTGGGAACAAAAGACTGCAGCGAGGGAGGCAATGACTGGGGAAGAGGGGGAAAGCAATGGTACCGTGTTCCCTCGTCCTGCTCTTAACCCATCTCCCAGACAGACTGGGGGATGCAATCTGCACAGGGCATCTGTGGATGCAAGCATTTTTATGAGCYACAATTCCTTTCAAAACGTGGTGTTGTTTGCTAATTAGCGAGAAGATAAACATTTGTGACAGATGAAATATATTGTTATCTTGTTAATTGAGTTGCACAGAATCTATTGGATGGAGTCGTATATTCTCTCTTCCTTTCTAGGGTTGGAGTTCAATCTTTTCAATTTTTGCTTCCTTAGACACTAATAATGAGCTGAGAAACAAAGAACAACCTCCTACAATGTGGGTGGGGTCYTAGTGTTTAAACTGGTCTGCTTCAAAACTCCAATCCATTTACCTGCAGATCCAAAATATGTGCTACTTGTGTCTTTCACCATCTGCAATTAAAAAATAAAAAATAAACCCTTGAAGGGAYTGGGAAAAAACCAGTTCCAGTGAATGATCCATCACTGTCTAATGCAGGTTACWCTCTTCAAAAGCACTCAGTCCTGCCTGTTTTTAAAAGATGGGATGYTGTATTACTACACAGAGTAAACCTCAACCAGGTAGCAATGTCTCAATTCCTTCTCTACAAGGATACTAGTCARAATTATATGAAATATGCATAGCAATCTTTGCAACAATAGCCAAAAGCCTGTCTTGAAGACAAAATAGCCYGAATCCCCACAAGTTTGCCAAGACTAAATTCTTTCAGCTAACAGTGGCTGTGGCTGAGCTACCAACTATCAAACCACACCAATGTCCCACCTGTAGCTCCCACCAGTTGGTGTTAGGAGCCCAGCCTCAGCACTGCTTTAGACTTTGCCTGAGGATGCCAGAGGGAGGATCCTCAGGGAGAGGGGAGCACCAGCAGCACCAGCTTTCCCATCTGCACAGGCTGCCAGGGGCTCTCATAAGGCATCCTTATACTTCACACTCACATTTACATTACTACAAATTTCTTTATCACTTAWTAGTCTTTCACTGTCAGCCCTTTATTGTCATAATTAAGAGGAATATCAGAGTACTTAATTAGTTGAGTCACCACTGCTCCAGCATTGCCAGGTTTAGTTTATTAATCATCAGGTTACAATGGCAAGATTAGCATCCACCTCAAAAGTTATATTTGTAAAGTCCAAAATCAGAAAACAGACATAGCAAGGGAACCATATATCACTTATCTGTACTTCAAGATCTTAAAGACACTTTTAAAGTTTTGGGAGACTTGGGTTCATTTTCCTCCTACTTATTTAGGAAAAAAAAACAGGATAAAGTGTCTTGACTCACATTTGCAAAGCAGAAGTTGAAAACAGAAGGCTCTGCTGTCCTATTTCAGTGTTAAGATTAATTGCATTTTCATAAAAATTTTTATGCTCCATTCACCTTATGTCCCTTTGCCTTACCTCCCCTTCCTGAGAGTTTTAATAAATGACTCACCCTTACTAATTCAGCCCTGCCAGCTTTCTTTTGGTACATAATATTTCAGTGCTTGATGCAGTATAATAGTCTCCACTAGCCAATTTGATTAGTCATAGCCTCATCCTTGCTTACCATGCTATTTTTCATTTCTTTAGTCATATGGAATGTATTCCCTGCTCTGGTTCATGCTGTGTTGCTTTGTGTCAGAAATCCTAAACAAGACAAACTTTATCTGTGAAATGCTGGAATGGCCCACTATTAACCAAATGCTGCAAGCACCAAGCTTTACACTTTATTTGAACTTTGCTAACAACTTTGAAGCAGCTGCTCTCATTCCKGAGCCATTCCACTCACTCAGGTACATTTCTGGGAGTACACACCCACTCCAGCAGCTCAACAGGACCACAACAAAAGAAACTTCATTGTCCTGGGAGCCTTCAGATCTTCACTGCCACATCACCTTCAAACTTAAGCCTTGTGTTCCTTCAAATCTCCCCGTTAATTTCAGAAAAAGTTCTCCTTAGGATTCCCCTCTCCCCTGACTACTCCACACTTGTCTCAGACCACCTGTGGGTTCTCTATGGTGAAGTTTTGTCCTTGTAAGAGAAATCTCGATGGTTTTGTAGGCTTACTTGAAWTTTTCATTAAAAGATTAGATGGTTATTCTTCCTGGTCACTACTGAAAATGTAAATGAAGGTGAAAACACAAWATTGATGCCTGCAGTACAATGTTACTCCCTTTAACCTCTTAAAAAAACAATCTAACAATGTTGTGYTACATAAAGAAAAAGCCACATACCATTTTTCTGTATGCAGTCACTGCATCCATTCTGCATTTCGAGGTTTCTGGAAGAAAGCTGCAAGGATGGAAAGATCTCATTACACTTGTCAGGTGGCCAAGTGTCGCCTCCCAAAGACAGGTTCACCCCTTTTAATTGCTTGTTAGTTAAGTCAACCTGCCTTCAGCTGAAAGATTTTTATTGTAATTAAGATAGGCATRGTTACTTAATGCCAAAAAAATGTATCTTATCAGCGTACCACTTTCACTTCCAGAATGTGCTATCTCCTCAGTTATAATAGACCAGAGAGATTTTATAATAATTAACCTAAAAAGGCTATTCATAGAAAAGGGCCCAGCTGTGATCTGATTAAAGTAGTCTAAAATCCTTGGGCCAAATTAAAACATCTTGTAAAATRWCAATTGATTTAGCACACTTTTTATATTTCTCCCTTCCCTCTCCTGTTTTTCTACTCCAACATACCACCTTTAAAATTAATTTCACCTTGTTTTTCCCCTGCAAAAAAGAGAAAATATCATTGAATTTACATACTAAAGCACTAAGCATAGGCTCTTGGAAAATGTCTGTGAACTGACTATACTTTTTGTATAGTTATTATTAAGTGAGTGCAGATTACAAATCTTGGCACATTCAATCCTAAATTGACTTTCACTCTGTATCCCAATCAAATTGAGGGGGTTGAATTTGTGAATCATWTGGATGAAAGCTTGGCCACAAAGAWACAAAGAATAAGGATTAAATCTTGATCTCACTTAAGTTAAGGACAAGGCTCTTCTTACTTCAGTTGGTTCAGGATTTCACCCTAGGTCGTATGGCAGAAAGTTAGCCTCTGTTTGAGGAGAAAATAAATTAACTGTCACATGCCAGACAGATGAGCATAAAGCAAATTAATCTGTAACCAGAAAACAAGCCACAGGGAACATCACCATCACACACAGCTCCATACATCACGAGACCTTCTGTTCAACATGAAAGCCATGAAGGTGCCTCTTTCTCTCTCTGGTTCCATCTTCTAGGAGCCTCCTTTGAACCAGCTTCAGGAGACATCCCTGCCACCAACTCCTTTTCCRTGAAGGAAGTCTGACTACAACACCTCCCTGATTCTTGATTAATTAGCAAGCTATTCTACATACTCACAATAAGTATTACACATAGAAGTGGGCTCTGGCATTGGTCCAACCCAAAGKGTAGGAAGCTGAGAGAAAAATTCTCACCAGTGATAAAAACAGTTAGGGTAATGGAGCTTTTCAAAAAAGAAAAACATTTCATTTTCACTTTACATTTTTCTTCAAAACAGATGGATATTTTGAATGTGAATAAATACTAGATTGTGTTGAAAAATGAGCATATCTTACTAAGAAACTTTAAAAAGTTAAAAGTTCTTCTAAAGAATTAAGTCCAAAATTTGTTGAACCACCTTGGATGACACTTTAAAATGTTTTTAAAGACCTAATTTACATTTCTCACAATAGTCTGCCCTGGAATACTACAAATCAGAAACTACTTCCAATACTGKTACCAAAGAAGAAAATCACATTAAACCTGTATGCCACTCTGGTAAGGCAATARACTTCTAAGAGTAGGGTGAATGCCACAAATTAGACAAGTGGCCATAAAGTATCAGTAAAATCTATTAATGRCCAGCATGTGGCGAGGCTGTGGAGCAGGCAGTGTTCCACAAGGCTTCATTTTGCTTGGTTTTCACCTGTCTTTTTACTTTTTCCTCTCCAYGTGCATCAAAATGCATCTGTACTAAGCATTATGTAAATAGATCAAGTTCTGTTCTCTCTGTTGGCCTTAACATTCCTGCAAGCTAAGGAAAATAAATGTGGAACCTGGGAGATTATTATGAGAGCTCCCACACTCCATTAAATTCTCTCAGGAAAACATGAAGTGTGATAAGACAAACGGACTGGCAGAAATGGTCACAACCCAGAAGGTGACTGAGAGGAAGTGGCAGAGCAGACAGGCAGCCTGCAGATCCCACCAGGGCTTCAGGCAGGAGCAGGGCACAGGGTGCTTTTACACGCTGCTGGTCCTCCACATTCCAGCCCCTGCACACTGCACGGGCAGGGAGAGGGGAAGGCAAGAGGGGGCTTTGGTCAGCAGAATCCTGCCTTGCTCGCTGCACGGCCTGTGCTGCTTGGCAGGGTTGGTGAAGCTGGGGGCAGGCTGCAAACAGGACCCAGCTCCATCCCATCTGCCTGTCTAAGACCTCTCCACCTCTGGAGGATCCTCCACCAAGCAGACACCAGCTCCTTTACACCTCACAGGCAACACAAAGGGGATCAAAAGTGGAGCAGGAAATCTGGCTGCTCACACTTAACATGCCTTTTTCTTTCTGCCTCTCTCTCTCTTTTTTTTTTTCCCTTTAACAATGGCAGGATTTTTAAAACTGGAGACACATCCAAATAATGTCAAAAAAGGAAAGATTTTGGTTATAGTCAGTTATCTGGCRCTATCTATTTAGAAATGTCGGAACAAATAACTCCAATGTCAGATGTTCTAGTTCTGGCAGARAAAAGAAATACGATTAGATCTGGCTGCCCAGATGTCCCAACATTGAGAATAATATTTTTAAGCACGAACTCATGTACTGTTGCTGTCATGTACTTCAATAGACTTATTTTGTTCTCATGGGCTATAAATTGTAGTAAAATTGAACCAGATTAATGGTTATAAGTGGCCTTTCTTCTGTCAAACATTATTTCAATGGAAAACAAGGTTCTTTTTGTGTTCAGACTCGAGTTCCTCTTCCCTTGGTAATGTGCAGGTCCTTGTCATTGTATCATTGCTGAACTATACAGGAATAAGAGCTCCTAGCTGCTATTTCTTTTCACTTATTTGGTAGCACATTACCTACTGCCATGTGTTTTCTACTTATGTTTATATAAATACAGTTTATGTATAAATATACAATCCTATACATTTCTTCATATTGTCATTCTCATTTATTTTCACCTCCTTGCATTTCTTTTCATTTCTAGGATCACTGAGATGGCAACAACCCCTATCATGCAGTTTTGTCTCTTTTTCAGTCATTTTTSTGCTGGTAGTTTGTTGCACCCAAAGCTCTCTGTGCTGATTATGTTGGTGTTGCTRTGTTTATGAAATTCTCACTTTTATTTACAATAAAAAATGCTTGAACCTCAGTCCCTTCTTCTGATTTAAAGAAGATAKCTTTATTTGAAAAAGCACTTGATGATACCCATTTTTCTGAATGGTTATCTATACTCTTATTCATTAAAAGCAGGGACAAGCTCAAAACACAGAAGTTGGGTGTCTCATTTTTTGCCTAAATCCTTGCTATTTAAAACTATTTAGAATTTCAGCTTTATACACCCATCAGAATGGACATCAAGAAAGCAGTTTTGACAGTAGGTGAGTGAAACTCTCCAGTAAAAAGTTCCAACCAGATTGCTTTTCCCTGAAATGAATACGCAAAAGGCTGCTTTTGCTCTCTTTAAAAYTGTTCACAGGGGCCTCATTATTTGCACAGAGATTTATATAATTGCACCCACTCACATGATTTCAAAAGCTGCATGTATAAAAAAAGAAGAAAATAAATATTTTAATATTTCATTTCTTCTTAATGTCTAGCAAGAATGTTCAATTACAGCCTCTCTACTTCTAAAAATCATACAAAGGTTTCAAGTCTCAGCATGTTCCGGCAGTAAAGTGCAAACAATCTTGTGGTTACAAAGGCTACTTTGCTGAACCTCATTCCTTCTTCTTTCTCTCCCACCAGCTGAATAAATGAGAGACATATTTAGCAGCTTCAGAAGAAACTATTTTCTCATGCTCCCACTAACAAATCAGGGCAAGAAATGACAGTAAGTCACGGGATAGGAGCAAAGGATGTAGAGAAAGGAGTAAATTAGAATTGATAAGGGAGGACGAGATAAATAGAGGAAAAAAACCCAAGCCCAAACACTAAATTCTGACAGCAGATGAAAACAGAGCWGCAGATATGGAGGAAACAAGATGGTAGAGCATAAAAAATATGAATACATTACAATCTCTTGAAATCAGATTGTTTTCATTTAATAATCATATCAGAACAGAATGTAGTGGCAATACTATATTTTCTTTTTAACTGCCTTTTTTCCCTATTATTCCAGTTTTTTTATCCTGTACATGGTGACACAGCATAGACAGAAACCTTCAAAACCAAAGAGAGCCACAATACTCTAACCCAGGCACTGACTTGGTTAGGAAAACTCACTTGTCATGAAGAAAACCTCCTAAAGTCTCACACTAGTTCTCAGTATTTCTTCTTATGTTTTGGTTGAGGTTCACACCTAARCACAACAAAATCTTTGCAGGCCCCTCCAGAGACAGTGTGTGCCAGTGGCACCTGCAGCATGAGGAGGGTGACTGAGACCCCCTCACCCAGCAAAGCCCTCACTGATCCCTGCAGCAACTGCTTCAAGGAGTGCAGATACTGGGAGCCACTGCTCAGCTTCCTATCAAACGGTTTTACACATTTGCAAGAACACAAAGTTAGTCAAAAGTACCAGTTCCCCAGGCAAGCCCCCAGCAAGTGCTCTCCAGATGGGTGCTGCTGTTCCTGTGTGGCCCCAGGAGCCCCCCAGCCCCTCCCCAGCAGCACATTGCTTTCTGGTACTTGCTCTGTCTGCTGGCAAGGAAGAAAATGACATCTGACATGTTTTGAATTAGAATGACTACAGATTTTCCCCAAAACAGTGCATCTATATAGGGAGGGATCTCATCCAAAACTGATACAATTCAGGTTTGATTTCTGTGACCTTTACCACAGGCGACAAACTTCAGACAGAAGACAGGGGGAGGTAGACTGTCCTAATTGCTCCACATACTCACAATTAATCCATAGCCTCRCTACCTGGTTTTAATTTGTGGCAGAAGCTGCCTCACCACATCAAAGATAGTGATTCACCTCTCCACTAATCAAAATTTGAAGAGCTACTACCAATAGTAATTAGAGAGCTAAGGCCAGCCATCATGCAATTCAGCATTAATTAAACAATGTTAGAGCAGTTTTTATTCAGCTCACAGAGTGCACCAGAAATAGGCAGAATAGGCATCATAGATTTTATCTACTTTTTCAGAAATCTTTTCTCCTTGTGATTGAGGCCCTCAGTTCCCCAGTAACAACAAAATTCAACCTCCTTTTATTGCTATGAGATGAAGAACAGTAAATATTCATAGTGACTTGGATGGTTCCCCCTTCCAATAATTATTAAGAAAAAGGAACAGTCCACTTTTTTAGATTTCAGCAATTACATAAATACTTAAATAAGAGGTGACAGACAACATATAGAGATACTGTAAATCAGTGTCCATTTATTCAGAATTAGGGAAACTTCTTAAAAGCAGATGTACAAGTACTGCTCTTCAGTCATGCTTCCCACTCTAAGATTTAAACAGGGCCTTATTTTAACTTGACCTGTCTGTAGCTGGAAAAAACAGTGGTAAACTGAGGTCCAGTAGTTTTTCATATTCTTGTGAAATATGCTTGGGTAAAGGAAAGACCAAATCCTCAGCTTTAATAAACTGACCAAAGTTTTCTGTGGGGGACAGCACCTTAAAATGTGGCTCTTGGGATGGATAAGGCTGAGATTAAAAAAGCATATTAGAAGCATATAAAAAGAGGTAACAAAAATGTTGATGGTGAAAAAAAAAACTCCAGCATACTAAAAATAGGAAACAACTCAACRTGATAAAATGAGCCCTCATTTAATCTTTGTCTGCAACCAAAAATTAGCATATAATTTGGCAAGAATAATATTTTAACTCTACTCAGGACCAAGCCTGAGGCAATGGTGCTAGCCAAGAGCAAGACACAAGGCTGGTTTTATATGGGAATGCTCACTCCTGTGGGTATCCACAGGGGACTAGTTCATGAATCACATGCAGGCAAGTGGGGTAAGGGAGTCATCTGAGACCAAAGTCGAAAGCAAACCCCACAGGATTTCTGCTTGGAGCATCTTCCTGTGGCCTGAGCCCTGGAGGTGCTGCTGCATGACATCCTGGCTGGCTGAACAAGCAGAGTGCACCGCCAACAGCCACCCAATTAAGGCAAAATGTCTGTATGATTAACACGGCAGGACTTCAGGAGACCAGAGCAGCCATATTTCAACCCCATGTTAAGCTCATTTTGGACCTAAGACTACTTTAATAATGCATTGATTTAATCTGCCAAACGTGTGGCTATAGCTGCAGCTCAGTGAATGAAAAATGTTCAGCTGTAYGTGTCCATGTTCCACACAATTTCTTCCTTTTACCAACCTCTCTTGGTACTTCATATGCCTTAAAAATGGTATGAATTATGTGCATTGGGGCTCCAGAGCATCTGGGAATGGCCCTGGTACTAAAAGGAAGCTTTGCAACAACAGGATGGAGAGGGGACAAGATGCCATGAAATATCAGTTTCCAAGTCAACCTACATATCATGGTTTGTTTCCTAAGGAAAGAAAAAAACAATTACAGTGCTCAGCTTCAAATCAAAATATTTTATTGGCATGCCACACAGTACAAACACTGTCAATGTGTWGAAAAAGCAAAAACCTTGGGTAACTGTCAGCAATAGACACAACACAWTGTGCATCTGCCCAAGATAACTCTTCACAGTGTGTTTGGGGTTTTATCCCCTGTGTCCATTTGTCATTATTGTCCATTTCTAAGCTGGTGGCAGGTTGCTACATAGCATGATGCTATCCCTGCAGTTTCTTTCCTTTCTCCTAGGGTATGCACAGTTTTTCCTCATCGTTTTTTAATGGAAAGTCTTTTATCATTTCTGGTAATGTAAGCAAATATCTTCCTAACACTGTCTYGTACTATTCATACTGGAACAGTAAGTGCCTTTTATCCACTGCTTTCTTTTCTGTCACATGGGTTGCACAGCCTCTCTTCTTCCAGTTCTCCTTTACAGAAAATTAGTCTGGAATTAATTAGGATCTACCTCAGTCTTGCTTTCTAATGTAACCATAGTCATAAATTATCTTGGGATTTCTTTAATTGTCTCAGATCAGTACCCCAAGATTTCTTTTATACTCTCCAGAATAGTTAGATATGATAGAAAAAAACTGATGTTTATAAGACTTGGGAGAAAGATASTGTTGGATCCTTTATTCAAAATTTACTGTCATTTTTGCTCATTAACTTTGTRAAATACTGACTTGAGCTGAAAGTTCAACAGTCATAAGCAGCAGTAGGATTAGGATCCTAACCCAGCAGTTATCTTCTAGTCAATAAGATAATACAACACAGCTTTTTCTCTATGTAGTACTCAACAACTTCTCTACATCCATCACAAAAATGAACTAATGGCATCCACAGTATGAATCAGCAGTATCCATGCCCAAAGTGAGGCATTTTTGATGCCTGGCTAGCAAGGATACCAGAATGACCATAGAAAAGGAAATTATGACATATGTTTACATTTTTATCCTGCTCACAGTCACTTAGCTATGACTCACAAACTTCTGAAAGTGCCCTGGGAGACCAGAAACCAAGCCAAGGCTATACAACAAACAAATATGGGGACGTGATTCTCAGCTCTGCTGGATTGGTCCCCATAGACAGATATACAGAGATACATAGGCACAGTTCCCATTATTTTCAAAAGTGACTGCCTGGTGGACTCCTATATTTCTGTGTCAAAAGGATACTTGTTTTCTGGGAACAGCTGAGAGCTTTTTCCTCTCCAGTGTGATTGTAGTGGGCAGGGAGATCTCATCCCCTTCTCCTGTGAGTTCCTCTAAAAAAGTGACTCTGATTTTTGTTTCCTTTCAGGCCTGACAAGGAAAGAATGCACRTGTTAAAAAATAATGGAAACCATTGCAAAGCTACACTTTAATTTGCTAAACAGAGTAAAACTGAAGAGAGCTACACTTAAATTTGTTAAGAGACTAAAACTGAAGAGAAGGCTTAAATATAAAGAAACTTTGAAGTGCATGGATGAACATTTGTTACATAGGTAGGTTTTTCAAGTTAAGTAATTCTCCACTATAACTATACAACAGAGGTAGCCCCCATTTCACAAGAGCCCATATTTTTTTCAATTCTTTTTGTGTGTATGTTTTATTTCTTGCATCAATAAGTCATAAAATGCAAGGAATTAATTTAAGTCTTGAAAGCTAAAAGGAAGAGAAGCCGATATGTGTAGTACTGTAGACTCAGATTCTTGTATCTAACTACATAACATATTTTCTTTCCACAGGAGGTAGTTATGACAAATTAGAAGTCTGAAAATTTTCTGATGGTGTAAAGGCTCCAGCTGTCACTAGGGAGATAGTGATCAGATTTCATAGCTGCATGGTCCCATGGCACCACTAAGAGTTCCATATGGTCATCCAAATGTTTCAACTAAACCCACAAAAAAGAAATTCCACTATGGCTTTTGCTTTTAGAAAAATAAAATTCTCTTTGGTAGGAATGTTTYGTAATGTGCCACCAATAAACAAAACGTTCTTCATTTGGCTGTTTTAATATAAAATAATTGTTAGCATTGTTGTCTTTGTTTCAGGTTGAAGCGAGTGGAAATAGCAGCAGCACAGCACTTTGTGCCCGACCTCTAACTTTTTAATCTAGCACAACTTACATAACAGGAAGTAGGCTGGTAAGTGGACATGCAATGAATAATTAAGGTGTGTATATGCACATGGTGATAAACAATAATTTCTGCAAACCACTTCTCTTTTGGTATAAAACCACCTCTGTTAAATTGTTAATGCTATTACTGTGGACAGAGACTTTCGTTCACGTCAAAGATGTCAGCATAAGCCTCAACAATAACAAATGACAAATGCATAATTTATTGATTCTTAAATGGCTATGTCCTTGGATGTATTTCTTATAACTAATTTGCTTGGAGACACATCTGGCTCCTGAAGGTAGCATCTGTTTTAAAGAAGGTCAGTGCTATATTTTAAAGGCAGAAGAACATAATCTTTTATCTGCTGTGCTCCTCTGCTCCTTTAGCCTACAAATTCAGCTCTCACTCTATTCTGTCTACAAATTTTATATCAAATCAAAAATTGAGCAATCTGTTGTTGAGTTTTGAAACAATGATAAACATGTACACAGACACTGTGAAAATGCAAGGAAAGAATGTATAGTTTTCAAGTGATTGTGTACTGTGTGAACTGAATTATATTTTAAAATAAATTCTATTCAATTATGTAAATATTGCTTTCATTAATACTTCCTTTTTGCAAAGCTGAATCAATCTCTTTCAGTAAATGGTGCTCGCATGTCCAGAGCTTGTTTTATGTAGATATGATGCTTCTGAATGTGAGTCTAAGATCYTCTTGGATAAAACCTGCAAACACAGAAAGCTGCCATGTTTATTCTGCTATTGGGCCATGAACCATGACTTATCCCCCAATTATTYTTGTACATGCAAAGCCTGATCCCTCACATCTTTGTTTTTTCTGCATGATATTTATGCACATATATATTCCATGTGATTCCAATCAATATAGCGTTGTTATTTCATCAAGTTTCCATTGAATTTTAACAGTATTTATTTTTACCTACCTCATGGCTGGAACATGAAAATATAAACAAGTGCTTAAAATCAGCTTGAAGTTTASATTAAAATAGGCAGACACAAGTACAAACGATTCAGAAACTGCCATTTTAACCCTGTGATGAACAGCTAGGCACCTTTTGCTTTTATATTTCACCTTGCACCATACACAAAATGTTTAATTATTTGAGGATTAATGGAGGTAGTTTATAATTAAGCTGAAGTATGAACTGATGTCATCATCTCAGTATGATGATATACAGTTTTATGCCAAAGCACCTGTTGTTTTGGAAGGAAGCAGCTGATATCATTATCTACCCAGCCAGATAGCCTAGCTTCCTGCTGCTTAAAAAATTATCCTAAGGGTTACCTAAGTTGGGGTAATACAGCATTTACTTTTTCATGCCCAGAATAGAAGAGAATGCATAAAATTACTTTATTCTCAAAGGTAGAGGGGATATTAGGGGGGGGTAGGGGGAGGGTCATGATGCTAAAACWGTTAATGTTTATTTGTGTGGAATACAAACCTTGCCATTTTTTCATGCATGAGTATACATGCAAAAAGATTTATAACAGGTATATAAGTAAATATATGATTGGACAAGATTCCTTTATAAAGTACAAAGGATAAAATCCCCTGCTTTGCTGGGAACGTTTTCCACCATATGATTGACTCTGACCACTGTATAGCAAAGGTTAACCCCAGCTGGGGGTTCCTCCTGTGTAGAGGTACTCAGCTGCCACCCTGTTCTTTGTCCCTGGTGTTATGAGAAAAAGAGGTTGCCAGGGCAACTTGGGATGGGGGAAAGCTCTCTTATGGTGGGCATTTGACAGCCATGAGGTCATTGCAGCATCTGATGCCAGTGCATGTGGATTGAAGCCACATGTATGAAACACCGAATCCCGGATCCACAACCAGCCTTGGGAAACCCACGCCTCCACCCGTCCAAGTGSTGTTCTGACAGAGTGTGGAATCAAGCCCAGTGTTTTTAGCATGCCTCCAACTATCAGGCTTTCCTCTGAATTGTGGCATTATGCCAGAGCTGTTCATTTGGGTTGTCGTAAACCTGCACTGCTATAAGGAGAGCTAAAATGCAATAGTAGCAAACACAACAATTTTTAGCTTTCTCCTGTCTCCTGATGAATTTTTTTTTGCCTTTCTTAGCCATGTGATGCCACATCCACCAAATTTTCCTTTTGTAATAATGTCTGATGTGTATTCTGAGCAGTTGCAATATCATTTATTTGCTAGGGCTGATCATCTACATACACACAATATTTGAAGAAGCATCATAAATAACATGATTTCTTGTTTTGCTTCCTTCAATCCTTTTCCATACGTTTTTTACATTTTTGCTCTCTTTTTTCCTTCTACCTTTTTGCCCCACTCAGTTCTCAATTACATTGAATAGAATCTCTCTTCATTCTTCTTTTAGGTTCTTTCCAAGAGTACTCCTACAGCTGTTCTTTCCATAGATCTGATACCACTTTAAAAGGAAACAGTGACTAGTAGGAGGTACATTTCCCACCCCTCCCCAGCTTCCCAGACCTCCTGTAGCTTGGCAGATCATACCAGTTAATAATATGAATAAAGCAACTTTTGACAGAGCAAGAAGTTGTGATGGAAAGAATCCCGCGGTCTTTATTCCCACATCTTGCATCCAGTTTTGCTTAGGATGTGTTTTCTGTTGGTTCCTCCACAGTCATCTTAGAGAAGCAGTATTTCTTGAATGTAACTATTTAGGTTTTACTGTGAAGGAGAGACAGCAGGTTTTTGCACTGTGTTTTTTCCCTCTATTTTGAAGTTATCTTATTTTCTTTTCATCAACATTTATGGGTGTTCTTTCCTTTCTTCTGAACTATTATTGTGCCCATAATTGTGCTATGCATACTCTGATAAGGGAAAAGAACTCTTAAGTGATCTTCAATAGATAAAATACAGATACACTTATTCTATTCCCTGACATGCCACCAAGGTTAACATGGCTTTCTTAGCAGTAACAAACATTCTGAAATTAGCACTAATTTGGGGCTAATATCTGCATTACAAACTGGTTTATAYGCTATAAATTAATGAACATT
The DNA here is from genome assembly GCA_902810485.1 of Alauda arvensis. NCBI lineage: Eukaryota > Metazoa > Chordata > Aves > Passeriformes > Alaudidae > Alauda > Alauda arvensis. The sequence goes on from CADDXX010000132.1 coordinate 763,047, forward strand.
TTTAAGGGATTTTTACTGAGCTTCACATCAGATGGGAAATAAGGTGTAGAAGCTTCCTGACAGAGGCATACTCTTTGTGGTGGTTATAATAAAGGTGTGCCAGAGATCAAATTAGTGCCCTAATGGGCTGGAGCTCAGCCCCGTGAGCGCCGTGGCACTGTGCACATTAACGTGGGCGTGCGCGGGGGCGAAGGGCTCTCCTCTAGACATTTATGGGTCCTGAAAACCACAGCCCACCAGTGGCTTGAATGAAGCTAAGYTTTACCCTAACCTTCTTCCTCTCCCTTTCACATCATAAAACTGCCCTGCAAATTGGGTTTTTCAGARAGTTATTCAATAATGCAGAAAGCTATACTGCCACTCTGAATGTGCAGTAATTGCCTGTGGGTAGGCACTTGTGTTTACAGCTGGTGCATTCTAAGCCTTGGAAGCTGTTTCTCTATTTGCTGCACTTCAAAGAAAGTATTGCTTGCTATTTTTCATGATGCCTAGCATTGGTATCTGACCAGCATAATGAAATGCTGACCAAAGGTAACAGTATAAATTTCTTTTTTTACTTCTTTTCTTTGCAAAATGTTTCTCTAGAATTAGTTAAAGTAAAAAGAATTTCTGCAGAAATGAAAAACCTGTTGTAGACAAGTTCATAAATAGTGACTGTGTATATTTCCAAGATAATAGGAAAATTTGAAACTGCCCTGTACTTCCAAGAATAATAAAACTAGTTATCCAAAGCACAATAGTAATTAATTACAAATTTGCATCAAATCCTTTCAATCAACAAGTTTCATTTCCCTTAAAATGTATKTACCAAAAMCACCTTATTTTTAAGRAATGAACTTTAAAAGTAAAGACAAAACAAAATTAGAATTTAACCTTCATTGAGCTAGAGGGAGAAAAACATGGATATATTTTTTAAATGTTTTTGTAAAGTATGATCTTGGAATTACATGGATATTTCTCTTGCAAGCTTGGCTTTCACCTTTGACACATTTTCATTTCAGGATCATCAGCTGCTTCAATAATAATTACTTTTAAAATATCATGGTCTTGAATAGCTTATGAACAGATCTATAGCTCATGATCTTTGATAGAAATTCCAAAGTCTCCTCAAGAAAAAAAAAATTAAAGTGGGAAGCAATAATCCAAATCTTTAATGTTTCCTAACTGTTCATTCTGTAGATTCTGAATTCACTGGATCAGTGAAAGCTTTGTCCAAAATCTGACAAGGAGCCTCCTCAATTTAAGGCAAAACTGAGCAACTTTGGAATGATAAAAGTCTTATGTAAAAATCTGCCTTAAACAGCTTCTCTGAATTTGTTGTCTTCGAAATTATTTTCCTTCCATACACTAAAATGAGCTTGTAGAATAAACAAAATCTACCCACTGACTTCTACTTTATTCTGGTCCATCACCAGAAGCTAAAGACACTGGAACAGCTGCATCAACACAAAAGCATCCAATATGATGCTGTATCAATTGCCCTTTTGTTTTCTCTTTTGAAGATGTTTGGTTTGTATTTTACTTTTTGAAGACAAAAAGATACTTTTTGGATCTCTAGGAATGTCTGTACAAACATGYAATTCTGTCTGTACAAATATTTCTCCTCTGAACTAAAAATAAATTTATTTTACATGAGACCTTGGGAAAAATGTGAACYGAAGTGAATCATGTGCCATATTGCTCCTTGGAATATTGAGGCTAAATTCCCTACTGGCATATTGCTGACGTAGGTCTGCTGAGTTTGATGGAGTTGTTCTATCCCATAGTGGCAGGGAATTATGGAGCTGTTTGGTTTTGTTACAKAAATTAGACTGATGGGAACTAGATAATTAAGACTACCAATTAAGCAATGGGGTTTGTACAATCTGATTCCCGTGAATACATGGGTTGAACATACATGATCAGAATCTACTTTTTTATTTTGTATTATAATATTCCAGAGAGCCGAGTAACCTCTTGATTCTTTGTAGTAATGGAGAAAAGAAGGATGTTTCTCATGGGCTGACAAAAACTGCAATGATGACATCTTTACCTTTTGTGCTTCTCACATAAATCAGGCTTCTAAATCAGTGTAGTCCTTTACTGACATGAAAATTCTACTTCTCAGGTCTAGTTCAAATTATTCTGATATTTTTAAATATCTCAAATACTAAATCACTAAACACAAGTAAACCAGTAATTTCCTGGTCAGCTCTCAACAATTTTRCCTACACCTTTCTTGTTGCACAACCAGGAAGTTGGAGCTCTTCCCTGCTGTGAAAGGGGACAAAAAAAGGAGTCCTGGAGAACCCAAGCTTGATAGATGTACATACCATTATAAGTAGGAATCTACGTAGCACCTGCAGGGAAAGGAAGTGTGTTTAGAGGAACTGCTGCTCCCAGCAGTCTGTTAGATCTTCAGTGAAGTCCTGGCAGGAAGAAGGGCAGATGGAAACATCACTCAGCATTGTCTCTGAGAAAATTTGTGTGCATCTTCTCACTTTTCCACAAAACTCCTTCCAAATATTTAAGCGAACACAGAGAAGGAGCTTCCACCTGGAAGGACAAGGATCTTCCATCACCCCTATGTCTACTACAGAGTGGCTTCCAGAGAACAGGCATGGTGTGTCTGGATGGAATATATATGCCAGTTATAACTGATTTATTAGCAGTAATGAGTCTTCTGAAGCTGTAGGGCTGCACTGTTAGCAAGGCATTGATATTACAGTCATGCAAGTCTGCACTTCAGTTTTGGATTTGTTTTCCAGACTATCCAGAATAGAGAAGAAAGGTCCCTTCAGGTCTTCATCTACTGCTAAAACTCTGTTTCTGGCTTACTTATTTCATTGCACGTAGGTAAGCAATAACAAACATGAGGACCATATTTTGGGAACAAAAATATTCCTGGTCACCTCTTCTGGTTCAGAGCAGCCATCAGCATTGAGATCAGAGCACAAATAATGAAGGATTATCACATATTGGCCATTCAGCCTCAGCTGTGTTTACTCTTCTGGATCATCACATTTTCAGTTTTCTTTTAGGCAACAGAGCAGAGGAAAATTAATTGTAATAAAAGAGTGATCCACGTGCAAGTGCAGAAGAGGTGAGCTCACTTAGTAGTGAGTGCTCACAGCTGGGAACACGTCAGCCTGGTAGGATCCAACAAGCAAATGAAAGACTGGGATCCCATAGAGGGATCAGGAGGCCTCAGGAAGGAATCTGATACACAGACCACAGAGGAGATTCACTTCCACTAGGTTTATTCTGTTTCCTGAAGCCACTGAGAATTTTTGGAGTGAGAACTAGGTTAGAGAAAATGATCCAACCTGAAAAGACATAGTGGGCAGGGCGAACAACTGTTTTTCAGTCTGTTATTTTAACTTCAGACAGCTGATCTGAATTCCTCTGGTTTAAAAGTTCATTTCCTCTCCCCTGTGTTAAGAAAAAAATTTTAGAAATCCAGCATTACAGGCTGAGAACCCTTTGGTTTCTCAGTATAAAGACAGAATCAGCCTTACTTCACAGCTACACTTGGTTTACCATTGTAACTATGATCCCAGTAAATACTGGGAGAGCAAAGRAAAATGAGCTTTCTCTTCCTGTCTTCAGCTTTCTCTGTTGTACAGACCTGAATCCTTCAGTCTCCTGATTGATAACTGTGCCTTTCCATGGCTATTTGAGATAATCATGTGGAAAATCAGTGCAAATGATGCATGTTTAATTGGGGCACTTCCAGAAATCCTGCATATCTGTTGACCTCTCTGGGAGAAATCTGGATCCACTTTGAAAGTCAACCAACAATTTCTGGCAGAGCCAAAGGCACTCAAACCTGAGACAGTAAATAACTGACATATTCAATGCCAGAGAAAATGTGAGCCATTCAAATTGYTTCAGCCATGACAAAGAAAATATTAAATTACATTTAGTTCAGGCATCAATTGGTAAAATTCATTCTTTCTTGTAAATATATTTGCAAGGTTCATGTAACAATCACAGCCTAAATCCCCAGCTGGCATAGGTTTTCCTCRTTCTGCTGCTCAGTGAGAAACTGGCTCCATAAACTCTTTGTGTCCTTTGTGAACATCAACAGCACAAACACAGGCCAGGACTTTACGCTTTCTTGGTTTTAAACTTTGAGCCAGAGTCAAAGGAGAGAGAAAAAACAAAGCTCCAGAGAAAACCTTACTGAGCATTTTGTATCCACGCAGGCTGGAAGAAACTTAGTAGTTATTTACAAATTAAGAAACTGTGGAGTGWGCTCTTTAAAGCAATCACATGGCTTCAAATACCAGTAAAACATCAGGTAGACAAAGTAAATACTATAYAATTAATCTCATACAATATTTTGTGCTATGGTCATGAAGTGTCAAGTGCTTCAGCAGAAAATATAGCGATACCTTTTATGCTGCAAAAGCTCTCAGAAGCTACACCAAGAAGATATTTGCTATGTCCCCACCAGAGTGTATTTCATCACTGAAACATCTGTGTGCCCATTAAAAATACATTTCTGTTTCTAGACTACTTGTGGCAACAGGTAAAGGCTAGGCAGCTAGGAGAAACTGCTTGTTTGCTGAGTCTGTCAGAACACTTTGTGTCAATAGAGAAAATGTATGTGCACAGCTCTAATGGGATCCCTCTATTGTAGTACCTTGTCATTTTGAGAGCACCTTGTCCTCCATGCCCYGTGAGCATTTCTTACAGTCAGAATCAACATGCCTGAGTTCTTGTTTCCAACTTTCAGTAATGTTTATTATTGTTTGTCAGCAACTCAGCTCTGCTGGAAAAACCTCCTTCGGTGAATAATGAAGTCATTCCCACAGTGACTGCTGGGTTCCAAAATTTTCACTRCTCTACCTATGGCTATTTAGCTGTACATGAGAAGAGCAGAAAATCCTACTTTTCATGGCCCATAAATAAACACCCAATCCAACACTTCAGCACATTTCTAATTGTAATGCAGCGTATAATGTTTCAGTGCACAATACAGATGTTTTCAGTTATTATATGAAGAGGAGACAATGATGGTTAAGTATGTGTTTGCATTATAGTCACGGCATGAAATCATTATGTTCAACTTTCTTGATCATTTTCTTCATATAAAAAAGAAAATTCTGTTCAGCCATTATTCTTTCCCACATGGAACAAGTTGCAGAAAAGTCAAAGACATCCATCTATAAACCATTAACTTATAGCAAAATAGAGGGTAAAATTTCTGTTTAAATATTGTACTCTTTCTGTCCTGTTTCTCTGTTGTTAATCATATACCACCAGTTAGCTGAAATGAGCCCAGGGGGTATACAGGGATGTGAACAAGAGCAGAGTTGTCCTGTGGGACTTTTATTCTCAGTGATAACAGCCCAATAACCCATCTGGGTCTATCCCTGCTGGGAGTTTTACAGGTGACTGTCCTCAGTGGAGCTCCAAAGTGTTCCCTCACTGACACCAGGGTACTACTATTTCTTTAATACTTGTTCTCATTAGCTTTTCTCTGCCTTCAGTTCCCTCTTTCTTCCTCCCCAGTTCTCCTSTCCATCCATCTTGGCAGTCTTCTGGAAAGCTAAAACTACACARCAGAACCTTCTGCTGTCATTTCCTTACCTGCTCCAGAGCTATCTCCCTCCCAGTCTGCCTAAGTGCAGTAAATTATTACTCGATGAGTATAACTCATTAGTTCACTTATAAAAAGGCCTGACTTCAGAACTAGATATTTTTATGAGTTCTATTTGTGAAGGCAAAAATAACTATTTTGGTTGTGTGAACAAGCTACATGGATACACATGGGCAGTAAATATCTAGGCAACTCCAGACCACAACTTGAGRCCATCTTAAATTTAGAAAAATCAAACCTTAAAAGGCAAAAAAATTTTTTATTCCTAGATTGGAAGGGCTGGGTTTATCTGTTCAAGAGAATTTATCATTTGAGATAATTTTTGATGCACAAATTCAGATGAAGTAGGAGAAGAAAGAGTTGTGACACCATTTGTCAAAGTACTGAAATMAAAATAGAGTAACTAGAATTGCTCCAAAGCCATCACTACAGAAATTCATATAACTGATCAAAGCAAACTTTAAATCTYGTTATGTGTCACTTTTCCTAAAGTACAAAACTGATGTGAGATGCCAAGCCAGACAAAATAAGAGAAATCAGTATCATGGTAAAGCACGAGTGATTTTAAGTTCAGCAAGCCTGAAAATTCTTCAGCCAGGTAGAGAATAAAAGACAGAAGGCTGCAATGACACTGTGTGCATTAAATGAAATATTTCAAAGGAAAATATAAGGCCAAAGTATTCAGAGATGGAGACTTCAAAAAAAAAATCTTCTACTTTTAGATAAGTGCTGCTGATGAGAAAATTATCAAAACTTCAGATTTCATTATTAATCACATTTAAGAGCTAGAAAATTTTAACAGTTCATTGAAAAAGTGAAAGATGAATTTCAACTTCAAAGATGAATTTGACCYTGATTGATTGTGAAAACTTACACATGGGGTTTAAATCCATGTGCTAGAAAAACTCTGGAAAATGGAAAAATCAGTTGCAGCAGTTGAATGGCATGAATTAAGATTGCAGTTGAACATGMTGGTCACAATAGATAATGTTTTTCAAAAGATTCAGTCTGATTCTAAATTCTGATTTCTGATTATAAATTRCTTACAAACAAATGATTTTTTAAATTAAGTGTATTTGAAATAATTTAACAAACTAAATATGGAAACTTTTTTCAGTCTATTTAAGGTCCTAAGCCATGTTTCCCACACCTCTGTACCATGCATTGCCTCAACTGTATRATTGATCATGAAAAAAGCTTTAGCCCAATCCTTTCTTCCTTATTCAAGTGCCCTCTGAGAGCACTTGCAGGTAGTGTTCCAAACACTGCRGAATGAGAAGCCAACTTTAATGCATTTATTACCCATTTCAAAACCAGTTTGTAAGTTGTTGAAAGCAGCCTCCRATGTTTCTTGGAGTCATTGCCTGAAAATTGCACATAAGTAACACACTCCTTACAAAAATTCAGCACATTYTTTCAATGGATGTGGCTGAATGCGAAGCAGTAGAGAGAGTGACTTTAACCCTTCTCTTGGTTCAGCAGTCAAGTTTGAATTGTTCTAATTTGTTCTTTCKCTAGTGTTCAAAAATAAATAGCCTCCGTGAACAAATGTCATGTAGACATGGAGGATTTATTCAAAGTTTCACTTTATGTTGATGTTTTTTATTTTGTGCTGTACATCTACTAATTTTCATTATAGTCTTCTTGTCACCTGACACAATGACAGAAGAAAGTAGAAGTATGTAATTATCAACATCCTTGTTTGTTCAATATTTRTTTAATTCATATGTGAATGACATCTTTTCAGAGACCAATATTAGCTCAAATGAGAGGGAAAGATACAGTGAAGGGTAGATCATGTATTTGAGGAATTGCAYATATAGAATATATAAGCAAGTTGTGCAGTATGGGATTATTTCTCTGGGTACCAGTAAATATTTAAATCTTGCTTCTTCTTGTCCACACAGCTAAATTAGTCCCAYAGCCCTTGAATCCTTTTCCTCTGATGCTCTCTTATACCTTGAAAATAATATTTTAAACAAATTCCCAGGAATCATTTTTATCATGCTTCGCAAACTTCATGCTGTACACTGCATTTTAATTTTTATATATAGTAAAAGCAGCTGTAAGCTATTTGGACAACTAACACATTGTGGCATGCTACCTGATACCACACTGAGGTATAACAATTATCTAAATTAAGCCCTTCAACAAGGTAGGCAAGGGCCTTTATAACACTAAGATTCCAAAGTAAAAAGGGAACATGCTTACACTAATTAGGCATTTGGTCTGACACATTAAATCCTATTTGGGAATTTGCCTTATTTACTTTCAGGACTGAATGTGGTGACAAAATGAATGTGACAGAAAAAAACACTTGGGGATATGTTTATCATCTCTACAGTCCTCTAGAAATTTSCCTGTATTACAGGTACAGACCAATAAGATAGCCAGGAAGGTCATTCCCGACGTTAACTTTTAGGCCACCAGGCAGCAGCTTTCTCAGAAGTAAACCACTGGAGAAAAATAAATAGTTTTATACCTAATACTAACACTTCTAAAACATGCTAATGGTCAGGTTTCAAAATGCTTWAATTATAAATGAGGCTTCTTTTTACTTAAACATGCAAATTGCCGGTGAGTTGAGCATACATTACAGAGTATGAATTCCTCACCATCAACAACTAATAACAATTAAAAAAAAAAAAAAAAAAAACCTGGAGAAAAGCAGCCAAACCATCTGACAAAGCCTGGGGCACATGTAACCCCATCACTACAAATGACTGCAGAGCTTACAAATCGAGCCAGATGCTGCTTCTGGAAGGATTTCATCTATAATACCCGAACCGCGTGACAGCCTATCACAACTCATGTTTGGCCTAAAGGTGTGCAACACTGGTGGAATGGGCAAATAATGAGAGGGAACAGGAGCAGAGCCTTAATCCTAGCTAAGGAGGGTGTTTTTTATTGTGGTTTATGGTGTGGTGGGGCTTTTTTAAATTTGAAAATTGAATTTGTTCTACCTGCAAACACAGGCACAGATGGTGCTTCTATATTATGCTGTTATAATGGACTGATTTGTTTGCAGTGCTGCATTCACGTCCAAATTCATGTCCAAATGCATTGGGCCTTCCGTAGTGTTGCTCAGAATGGATCAAATGTAGAGAAGATGAGAATCTCCTTGGTGTATAATGAAGAATTTTGCCCACAGCCCCTCTGGCAGGTGCAGCATCTGTGTTCTGAACTCCCTTCCCCAGCCAGGCATGCGGCTGGATAATAATTGCTGTATGAACAGACTTATGAAAGGGCTGAAAATATGCATGAGAGGGCTACATTTCACACAGGGATACTGGTAAGGGTTACACAAATTGTGGCTTCATTTCATCATTACCAATTTCTTCTGCAAAAGATTGCTAAGCAAGGCTTGAGATGGAGAAACCAAAACCTACCCCTGGTAGTGAGGTTTTAAGTAGAGACAATCACTAGAGTTCAGTTTCCTCCTATTCTGCTTCYGTTTGACTATTTTGAAGTTATCTTTATGAAAACCCTTCCCTGCTGAGCAGTCATGCCTGTGTTTACCTTCAGTGTAATCTTTCTATCAACTTGCACCACATTTTTCAACCTGCATTAGGTTGAAATAGAGGATTATTTGCATTCTGTTAGGAGGATTATTTGCATTCTGTTTAATTATTTTGCTGGTTTATGACTGCAATTTTTTGTAATAAAAAAAATAGTTATGCTTTCTAAAGATAAAGAAAACTGTCCCATCTTTGTAACATTTAGGAAAGTGACTTTGGCACAAAATTAATATCCATACATCAGTATTAGTCCATCACCATTGGGCATATGCCTAAAATATTTTTCCTTTTGATGAATCATAAAAGAGATTTAAGGCAAGAAACTTACAGAACACCACAGCCAGGAGACAGTAAAGAAACCATCATTCACTGTAAGTTTAGTCTSTTCTGGGGACTGGAACTATTCCCACATGCACACTTTATTCTTATTTTGGTTTGGGTTTTTATTTTGGTAGCCAAGAGAGCTGTTGAAGGATCAGTCTCCCACACGGTAGCACTCTGTTCAGAGCAGCACACAAATGCCCAGGGCCCATAACCACTCCTGTGAAAGGTCTCCAAATTGCAGGAACACACCACAACACAGGATTCTTCCAAACACAACCCTGTCTTAACTTTGCTGATTGGGAACATGGGAGGGAAACCAAGAATCAACAGGACATCTGGTGCTTTTACAGCAATAGTTTAAGCCATCTAGGCAACTCATAAGTTAGAGAAGGTATAAACTCCCCATTATAAAATGCAATCCACTTGCTTGTATCCCAAAATAGACAATGCCTAAAATGACTGGCACTATTCCCACTGAATCAGTCTTAGAATAAATGCTAAACTTGATGGAGAGTGGGGATACCATCATGGTGATGCTATCTTTGGATAAGGAAATAACAACAAGCMAGCATTGTATGATTTTCAGACAATGGAAAACTCAAGGCCCTAATCAGCTGGAATCTGTGTCCTGCTGCACTTGGTAAACATTTTTTAGCYATTGTCCTTTTTAGATAGTTCTTTAAACCCTCAAGTGTTGCTTAATTCAGGGCCCAGGAAAGGAATAAGAGAACTCTYTTGTCAAAAGTGGATCTCAGCTGGCAACCTGCACCCACCTTTGGAGGTACCAGCAGCAGTAAGTTGTTGTAGGAAAACCCAGAAGCCCCAGCTCTTATGAGTGAGTGCCTTTATACAGTCCTGACAGTGCAGTTACACAGACAGATCYTCACATTCCCATCCAGCTCCAATCACAAAAATTTACCTTTCTAAAGCCAGGATGCCTCAACAGACTRCACGAGTGTCACAGCCAGGCACATCACAAACCCACAGTAAAAAATGCTTTCTTGTGCCTCTTCTAGGGATCAGTTAGGACAATTTCTGTGCATGCGGCTAAAACCTTTCTTAATGGTTCCCACATCACTCGTATTCTTTCTGTGATCAGATATAAGATATCATATAATCACCATCTTTGTAAACACAGTGTTTGCTGAAGAGWTTGCCTTGTACAGCACATAGCCAAGGTGGCCAAAATAAGTAAAAAGGGTAGAGTTAGTGAGTTGCAATGGCACATGAGTGAAGTATTATAGTTTGTCTATGACCCCATAGGTAACAAAGTATGATAGGATAAAAATTTTCTAAAACCTGTGTTGTGGTTCCTCATCCTCATTACATGTAGTGCAAATTACTTTGTCGAATCATAGAATAATTGGGATTGTGAGGGACACCTGGATGGAGATTTTTCTGTGTTTGCTTCTCTTGGGTGTGTAGCAGAAGATGCTGCACACTTTAGTGCCAGCAGCACAGCAGAACTATTGATGAACACCAACTGCCAGCTGACTKTGTAGCTACTTCTCAGCTGTTCATAACCTGGGGTTTGTGAGCATTGTGTTGCCTGTTAGATGCTACTCTGAGATACAGAGGATTAGAGTGTTAAACCAAAATTGCCATAGAGCATAAAGATGATATAGAATATGTGACTGTTCCTCTTTCCTGTGAAGCAGATARGGACAGGGATCACTGCATTCACAAATATCTTCTATTCTGCAGATTGACAACAAATAAAGACCTCAGTGCACATGAAAAGGGAACAAATCATGTCAATTTGGATTTCACGATGCTCAAACTGTTTAAGGARTTCTTGTCATTTGAAAAGCAATTTTAGGCAGACTTAGGACAATAGATATGCCCTGACTTCATCTCACCTGTTCTCCTGAAGCAGAGCAGCCATAATTCACACACACATGTTGGCACAAGGTTGTTTGTTATTCACCCTTTTCATCTACTGTCTGGTGCATCTTTKTCATGATTCATTATTCCTAACAGCTATATCAAGCTGCAATTACTGCACAATATAGATTTAACTCTATAATATTTCTAGACTGAAAAGAGAAAAATAATATATTAAGTGCTTGTGATATCTTTATGTATAAGTTTGAGAATCATTAAATAGCTGTCACTCTTCCTTCCTCCTCAGCATCAATTACTCCACTCTGGTTTTACTTACTCCACTCTGTATAATGAGTCCCTAGAGCATGTTTCATTGCGGGAGAATGAACACATTTTTCACTTGCGGTCAGTGGGATGTGGTTAATTTGAAATCACTTAAACTATTATATCTGTCAAGCGTGGTTATTTTATTTTCAATTCACATCAGTGTTTTAGTATGCATGTTGGTTACTGGGTTAAACTGGCAGATTAATTTCCAAGCAGGCTGTTGCAATGCTGTTCTGCACTATCTTTACATGTAGGCTCTTGTTGAAACTTAATACAATCCCATTAAAATTTACTTAAGAGAAATCTACATTCAATATATAAAGACTCATGTGATAAATGACACTCACCATTGAATGAAAAAGGTGSCAAGATCAGGGGACTTAGTTTTCTCATGAAAATCCAAAATACTTGTTTTTCCTCCTTGTTACTTCTTTTCATATACATCATGACAGGCATCTGTGRAAAAAAAAAAGAAGTTCAGTAACTAGGGTCACTTTGACAAGCTTAGGGGGTTTTTTTTCTGCTATGTGTACTGATTGCATTGATCAAAAATGCTGCGGGTTTCAGTTCAATGTGAGCAGATTCACTAATCATACCATATAAAACTGTTTGAGTTGTTTGGGGTTTTTCTCTCTTTTTAAAATATTGTGGCTTGAAACTTATAAATAGCCAGAATTTGAAAATGCTGAAATACTGACTTRCACAGCTACTAATAACAGGGTGCTCATACAGAGAATTAGAGGAAACGCCAATGGGCTTTTTATTACAGCAATATCGTACATATTACATGAATAAATTACACTGTTGCATTATGCAGCTGCTGCATCATCAGTTTAGAGAGTAGACTGTGATCCTAAGTATTCGGGGATGCAAGCTCATTATCTCTAAACCCACTTTGGTTACAGCCACGATACAATCCCAGCTAAACAGCTTTCGCATAATGTATTGCATATACCTTTGCATAATCAGGTACATGGCTCAGAGACGGACTGATGAGTTTAGGTGTCTAATCAAATTTACAAAAAATAGTCACTTTCTCTGAATCAGGCAGAATCTTTCACTTGGAAAGGTTATTAGRGAAACTATATTACCCATAAAAATACAAATCTACATATGTTGTGAAACATCATTTTTGATTTGAAAGATGCTAGTAGAAAAATATGCATTTGTATAACAATAGATCTCACTGTAAAAAGAACCAACTAAATTAAGAAAAAAAGCCAACTGTTTTTTCTCTATCTTCTTATGATGATAACTGCCAGTGTTTGAATGCTGCCAAAGCACTTCTTGAAACTCAATTGTTTTTATTCTCTGCACATTGTTCTCTCATCCCATCAAATAAAACACAAATTTTAACATCTTCCACAGCTGCAAATGTTTGCCTACGACTCATAGATTCATTTACATATTTTATATATTGATGCAAATATCTTTGGCTAGGCAAGTAGTATTCTGTCATTTTACTCAGACCCTGCTTCTTTTCTTTGCTATATTTTTCACTTTGCCTTAACTGTGTCTATTTTCATTGCTATTGTTATTCCCCTCTTCTGAAAGCACATGCATCCTCCTTGTATCTTCCACCTGACTCATTGTGCTCATCACCTCAAGGGAAATCCCAGGCCTGGAGAAATCGGTCAAGGTTTTACAAGTGCCCTTAAGAGGGACAATGTTTTACTACTGGTCTCTTGCCAGATGAGGCTGCTTTTTGTGTGACATTTCTACAGAGCTTTTCATTGGTGATTTCTTGAAGAGGCTCCTAAAAGCTATCAAAATCATGGAGATAATGGCGGTTAAGGCAAGGATAAATATATAGTGCTATGTCTTTTTATTTGCACACAATAAAACTAAGTGAGAAAATCACACWCTTTTAGTCTAAGCAGTTTTAGAATAGAAATGTTCATCCCTCAAATCCCAAATTTTCATGCTGTTGCTTTGAATATTTTGAAGGGATTATAGGCAAAGGAAGATCCAAGCCTAATGTGAAGTGATACTTGTGTCATAATGCACATATCATAATGGTCATAATGGTGCTGTCTTGGTTTGAAAGAAATGTTCTGTCTGTATGCTACACTACTATTTGGGAAGAAACATTAAAATATTGTTGCATATAAAAGATAAAAGGTAGTTAAATAGAAAARGAACTCTCCAGATGAATGCTGCCATATTCCTAAAATAGCTTTGATAYATATAGATGTGTATGTATGTGCATGTGTAATGCACATACATGCACAAATGTGGACAGTGATGTATTCTGCAATATGTGCTAGCTCGATAATTTTTTTTGCAAAACTTTGGGTTTATTCAGCAAAATACCATGCCAATTTCTTCAGTTGTACTAGAGGAATTTCAAATAAATTTGGTCCCAAATAATGCAGTTACAAGGAGGAAGCAAGATGTTTTGTGGGGGTTTTTCCCTTTTCTTTATATCAAGAAATTGCTGAAGCAAGTTGGTTCACAGTCCCCTTTTGGTCAGTCATGACTTGATATGAAAAATTTTGATTGYAAAGATTATTGTAGGCAAATGAGAACACCTTTCAGAAGGGAAATGACTCGACAATCTCAGCCCAACTTTTATCACATGCAAACTAAAAAGGCAATCAACTCAATGGTAGCGTCTGATCTCTGCATGTCTCTTTAGAATCAGTCAGTAACCAGTACTGTGAGCAGCTGCAGAAAGTGAATTTAATTTTGCTTRTGTGTGTGTGTATAAAGAAAATGCAAAGCTGATTTTTTTTTTCAGTTCCTGAGCACAAGAAAAAGTTGGCATACATGTTGCCTGTAGTCACTGGGGCTAAAACAGTGTGTGAGGTTTTCTTCCTCCAAGCTGTAGTGAGAGATGAAGAGATCCCATATGGGCCACTAGTACAAAGAAAGCAGAGTAACAGGAAAAGGAAAAAAATCCAGTGTGTAAGGGTAACAGAGGGAAGTAAGATTGAAAGAACAAAACATCAACATTGTTAGTCATGAGGAACAGACAGGAGGGAGGTATTGCCTGCTGACCATGTGTACCAATGCCAGAGTCTAAAAAAAACGGCATCTGTGGTATGGGATGGTGTCTCTCTAGATCTGAAAGGCAGCAGCAGATTGTTTTTATAGAAAGAAAAGGTGTCAGCAGAAAGGAAGGAGCATACACACATGGAATCATTTGTTGTAAGAAGCCATTTGAAAAACAACTGAGGAGTTGAGTGGAAGAAACATCTGTGAAACATGCAGCAAGACCACCACTAGTGCTTCAGGGAAGAGGTGGGAACAGAAGGGGATACACAAGCAGTGTTGGACATAGCATCTTGTCAGAACGACAAGGAAATGTTGTCGGTACTCTCAAGAAAATACAGCATCTTGTGAGTCTAGRAGGAAAAATATTTTGTCCTCCCTGTGAGAGAGCCTGGGTGTATTTTTTATACTTCTCAAGAAGACAAATCTATGTTCATTGACYAAAGTAAATAAAAGAGTGTTATCTTTAAGAAGAAATTACACTTTTCAGGGGGTATGTTGTCAATTCTGCCTACCAGGATCAGGACATTTTGGCTTCTTTTCCTGAGAAAAGAAAAACTAGTAACCCTAAATGTGAAAGTCTTCAGAGATAGCAAATTGCCACCAGTGAAAAACAATGGTTATGTAGTTTTGGGGTCAGTGAAAGCAGATATGATGTGTAACAGCAAGGAGGGAGAAATTCCATACCTTTTAGAAGTCTGGCCTTAATTTTGCAGTTCAGGCTTTTTTTGGTTGACAGTAGAAACCAAAGTAGAAGCAAGTCTTCATGATATCAAGACCACATCTGAAGTCAGTTCAGCTATTCCTCATGAAGACGCCASTCTAGGTGCAAAACAACCTGTCTGATACACATGAAAAAGAAAACATTKATGAGAGGAAATTTTACTTCTCTGGGTTTGAAGCCTTATTTACACAAAGCCTTTAATGACTTTTCAGCATTGCTGAGGGAATGGTGTGGGAAAGGATATTTTGTTAGCCAACTATTACACAGAATTGTATGGAAAGCCCATGTGCTACCCAAAGGCCTCTCAAGGAGGTCACATAAAAGATGAGTCATAATGTAACTGATTTCTACCAGATTATCTTTCCATTTGCTCACTGAAGAAAAAACAAACTATGGAATGTGAAAGCACTTTGAAGTGACTGATGATCTTGCTGTTTATTAACCACACTGAAGACGACCTTAGTAAAAAGTAAATGAAGGCAAATGAGTAATAGACACTTGATGGCTCATTCCAACCACTGTAAAGACAAAGCAAACCTTTTATTCTTCTCAAAGAGATATGCTCTTATTCTTTCTCAACAGGTTAATGATAGCTCTGAAGGGAGATAATACTGAGAAAAAGACTATATACCTTAATTCCTTCCAAAATGTATACACATTTTMATTTAGGATTTTTTTCAAAAGAATAAATCTTTACATTAGCAATCACGGAATCACAGAATRTTCTGAGTYAGAAGGGATCCATAAGGACCAGAGTGTTCATCTCCCAGCCCCAARTCACAATATGTGCCTGAGTTATTGTAYAATAAAAAMCGCTGCCATTTATTTTCTTCCTCCACAGGTTAATAGTTAGGTTTATTCAATACCTTRTTTTTAAGCTAATACATGGGAAAACCCACTTTTTCACAGTGAAATCGAAAATTTAAATAGCTACCTCAATATAAGGGGGAAAAGAAAGGTCCAGAGGAAAAGACAGCTTTTCAGAAAGAAGCAGTGTCTGTCTGTAATAAGCTCCAGCTAATTTTTCTGCCATCAGTGGCTAGAAAAGATTCTTTTTAATTAATTACAATGAATTTGCTAATTTTTTTAATCTGTGACTGAAAAAAAAAAATCTTTCTTTCTTTCTTAGCACAACTTTTCTAAAATCACTTTTTTATTATTTTATATTACCAAACAGTTCTTTAAGATCTAACTTTGTAAAAAATAAAAAAATCAAAGGTAACAAAAAACAGAATGAAAAAAAATTTGTAATTTCCTGTTATTATATTTTTTCTTATTTTTTACTTTCTGTTGACCAATCTAGCATTAGTTATACATCCTTTCATTTTTTTTTATTGTATAGACCATACATTCCCTGCATCCTTCCACACACTGGGCTTTGTTAACTGAAAACCTGCTGCCCTGGTGCCCAGCGAGCGAGTCCAATTCACAGTGGGTCCTGAGGGTCTGGGAGCCTCAGACCACGGGCTGTGACTCACTGAAATCCTGATTTAGGAGAGAGGTTTGTCATCTTGCACATCGAAACCTTAATCCACATGCCTGGCACTGCATACTGGTCTTGACAGGAACGGAGCCAGCTTGGCACTTGGCAGATTCCAAAGGACTGCCTCCTGGAGATTAGATGGCTTGGCACAGTGAGAACACAGAGGTCAAACTACGATGTTTGCCAAACAAAAAAGAACCTCTCATTTTCCAACTCCGTTGCTGCTCCCTGGATAAGCATTTTTGGCCTTCTGCCTTGGTTTGAAGGCAAGACTTGTTAGGATTTAGCCTGAGGGACCTGGTTTACTGCTGAAGGTCAAGCTAGATTTTGACTGTTGTGAAGCCTTGATACGGTAAGGTCACATGCTTTCTCGTTAGGGCTGATCTCTCAAGGCTCTGGGTAACTCCTGGGACATCATTGAGAATGGAAATTATTGCACACCTTGCTGAAGCCAATTCCTGATGGTTTTTATGTTCCAATTTCATGAAATACAGACAATTTTCTACTGCTGAGATTGCAGCAGAATAGAGCATAGTAATTTCATTTCATATAGGATTTCAGAATATGAACATTTGAATTTTTTCCCAGCAGTAYACTTTGTCTTGACTACTACTCATTATATGTATACTTAATCATCATGTGTATTTTTAAACCAGAAGTACTTAGACTCTAAAAATGTTGAAACCAGATTTATTTTAAGGCATTTCATTCTCAATGAAACAGCAGATTCTCAAGAAACACAATCCTATTATCATTTTTCTAACAAATTTTCCTTGTCATGCATCAGTGGTTGTTTATTGTTTCGTTTTGCTGGAGCTAACATCACTATTGCAAGGATGCTTTTCTGCTCTGAACACCCTCTCTGCCTTCTGGTGGCACAACAAGCACTGGACATATTCCCCAGCACCTCACAGCCTGCAATAAAGGCCACTGTTGCCTACCAAGTTTAGTGGGYCTGCCAAGGCTTCAGCAGCAGCAAGGAATCCTCTTTCACAGTTTGCTGGCTCACACAGCTGTGATTTGGGTATTGCTGCAGTGTGATAGAACTTTACCCCCTCCTCAAGTCAGGCTTTCAAGGAGAGCACCATTCAAAATGCCTCCAAATTCACAGGGCTCACCCTGTACCAGAGCCTTCCTCCCTTCTTGGGGTGTCTTTTATGAAAACAGAATTTCTCAGAAACAACCAGCTGTTTTGAAGCAAACTGTAACAAAAGAAACTTGAGCAATTTCAGCATRTGTTTTTGTTCCTCACCTGTCTTTTTGCAGCAGACTGTGCAATAGAGTGAAAGTTTTACCTACCACCACACTCACAGTTCCTCCAGACCTCCAATATCACATTTGTCATCACTGCAGTACATCTCAGCTGCTCAGTTTTTCATCATTGTGGTTGTGTATTGGAATTAATAACACAGTTGCTCTTGCAGAAGAATCACAGAGAGTCCTTCTTTRCTCAAACATTAGTGCAAACAGCCTTCTGATTAAGGTAAAATTTCTTTTTTAATTAAATCAGACCAAATTGTCTTTTGAGCAGCAGTGAAGACTTTTTGTTTCATTTCTCAASTTTTGAAAAATGTTTTCTAAAGTTTTGATTGAGGATATCTTGACTTCTACATGGTTCTCCYTTTAACAGACTGAGCAGCATGGAGCTTCTGTCACTACAAAGAAAACGTTCCAAATCCCCTGCTCTACTGTCAAACCCACATTAAAAACAGAAGGAGTCAGCAATCCAAGGATGCTGCCTGAAAAGCTCCTAAACAAAGGTTTAGTTCCCAGAGTTCAGCATGACAAATCGTATGCATAAAGTCTCTCACAGATGTAATTATGTGATGTCAGAGCAGGAGAATTTTTCCTCTAATATTTTTAATAATGCCCAGTATYATCAATCCCAATGCTGAGTAAATTAATTTCTCTAAAAATTGAATAAATTCCAATGAGGGAATTTACTTCTATAAAAATTATACTTATTGGAAATCATTGTGATTTTTATTGCCTTTGCACAGTATAACTTTGCAGTCTAATTAAGAATCCTTAAAATTTCAGAATTCAAACATTCAATTCTTTCATTTTACTAAATTTTAAAGCTCCTTCAAAATGGCTTCATTCTAGCCCAATTGTGTCTTTTATATTTGCTAATAGTATCAAACCTGAAAAAAACACCACTCCCATTATTGYAAGAATGAAAAAACTTGCAAAAAAAATAGTCCACCCAAAATGTTGTTTTGACAAAATACAGTAATACCAGGGAAAGTACAGGAAAGACTAATATACTTCATTGCATCTTTGAGAATTTGTAATTTGGATAGAGAAAAGTAGCTACAATAGAAGTAAAATCAGGGGATAAAAGCATRGAATTAATGTCTAAACGAGCATACCTGGATAGGGCTATGCTCTCCTTTTGTGGCATGAAATGAAACACCATTTCAATACAGAAAAAGCAGCCAAAACAGTAAAGAAACCAAGGACCTCAGTTATTAAAAAGGGYTAGACAACTACTATCTGCCTATATCTTTTAAGGTAAAGATTAAAAGCCAAAGAGGGCCCTCAGAAGGCTGTGAGGCTCACTGGAATCAAYGGGRAAATGCATGYGCATCTGAAGGCAGGGCTTGGCCTGAGCAAGGGAACCTCACTGAGAGAAATTGTTCTGCAAAGGCTTCAGAAAGGATCAAAGCTCCTGCACTCCTTGAGTTCATGTCAGCCACAGAAAGAGAGAGCAGAAAGGAAAGCCAAGGATGGTCCAAGAACAAGAGGAATTGAGGTGGATGTCTTTGCACATACTATCATTGCAGAAATAAATTATGGAGAAAGGGACAAATACAGTTAATATAATGTCTTGAAAAGGGAGAGAGCAGCTTTCAGAGGACAAAGTTCATTTCAGAATATAGAGCTGCTATTGCAGAGGATGGGGCAGAATGGGCAAAGCATCCCATCCTCCTCCTGCCCAAAAAAACAGTCCCTCTTCTTGTATCATCAGCATTTAATCAGGCACTAAACATAACTCAAAGCAATTTCTGCACTTCCTCCAGATCAGGAAGGACATACTCTGTGAGAACTCAACATTTCACTAAACCAACAGTGCATTGTGAAAGACTCGAGCTCCCCAAATTAGATTTAAAGGCGCAGAGACCTTTAAAATGCTGCGGTGCCCGTTCAGCGAACCGCGGCGGCTGCGGGGCCGATGCAGCTACCGAGACTCTAAGCTGACATCAAAGGGGAAAAAAATCAGCTGAAATGACAGCAGCAGCTGCAGCATCCGCAGCATCCGCCTCTAAATTAGGCTGTGTTTCAAAGTCTGGACTCAACTGCTAAGCAGTATAAAGACCCAGGAGGAAGGCTGCCCAAGAAAAAGAGTTAGATTTCTAACCTAACACATCAAAGTAACACATGCTTAGAAGAGCAATAAATGCATATGGCACACATTCACATGCTGCCTAATTGCAGCGGGCTCATGAAGCCAAGACAAACCTTCAGCTGATTCCTACTTTTAGAGGGGATTTGAGTCCTTTTTGAATGCAGAAAGCTGACACAAATTGGGAGCAGATTAGAGTCTGGCATTGTGATAATATAGCCCATAATTTCAAAAGATGGCCATTTTTCATATCATAAGACACCTTCWAAATACTGAGCTCCCTATTAGATAATTTATACATATACCAGATTACAGAATATCCACAAYATAGTAAATTAAGAAAACCTTTCTCTCAAAATTCAGAAATAGATTAGAAAATCACCAATTTCACTATTAATTAACCTGCATATAAATGYAATAATACAAGTGAGAAGAATGAGAAATAAATTATTAAATGAGATACATTCCTGAATATTTTAGCACTAAAAATCCTTGATTTGGGAAAATTATCCATATTTTGATATGCATTTTCATTTTAGTTCAGTCTATACTTTTAAGGAAACTATTTGCAATGTTATTGATGATGTACAGATTTATAAGAAAGTATCAGGAAATAAGCCTGAATGTATAGATACTTTGTTATGTACACCAAGCACGCTTAGTACAAAAACCTGCACATTTTTATAGTTGTRGCAATATGATTTGATCTCTTTTTGCATTTCCTGCAAGCTGGCAAAGGAAACTCAGTCCTTCACTCGATATGTTTATTAAAATTCCTGTTTATTGCAGCACAATGGTGAATTTTGTGAACTAATTCAAACCAAAATCTTCCTCACTTGTCTTTAAGAAACTGTGAATAAGTATTTAATACAAACACAAATAACAAACAACATAAWAACCATTAAATACACCTAACAATATAATTCTCTACAATATAATTATCTACAAACCTCAGAATCTTGCTTTTATACCTTTAAACTATTACACTTTTCCAAAGGGCTAAAGTTGCAAGCAAGAGCAACCATCTGCATTGCACTGTCTTAACTTGCTCATTAAGAAAAACAAACCCMCCAGAAATTGTTTGATAACCCTGACACAATGTCTTTTAAGCTTACAGATTTCTACCAGTTTGAATGAATCTGTTCGAGGACATCCACATCAAATCCAGTAGTACAGCAGTTATTAAAACAATCAGAGATGGCAAAAAAAAAAATCCTAAATGTGCAGTGTTCAAGAAAAAGCAGAAGCACAAATGTCTAGACATATCTGGTACTTATAGCATGTGTTACCTCACTCAAGAGTCAAGTGATAAAATATATTTGTTGAAATKATTCATCCTGAAGTAAAAATTACTCACAAGCCAATACTCACACACCCCGAGAAGGGAACAGATCATCGTGCAAAATAAGGCCAGGTTCTTATTTTAAATTTTCCAGATTTTGTCATTTGTACAGTTGATGTAACATCATATGAAGCCATGCTGTAAAATGAGGTAAAACTGAACTGTGTGCAGCTTCTGGATGTCACACAGAGGAGCCTGGAGGGGTGCAGTGGCCATCACAGGTTTGGTGCACAGGGAATCTGAAAGCACAGAAATCAACACAGCCCCTCTTAAATTAACTCATCCTSATTACCTGAGTGCATTCACCTGTTTCAGCAACTACACCCAACTCAGAWACAGCATGGTTTGTTACTGCTTAGTCAGATCACTTTTTTGTTCTTTCTTTTGGTTCTCTTTGATAGTACTTATTGAATGGTCCTGTTCAGTGAGCATTTAGGAGGATGGATGTTAAAAACCCAACAACTGTGGATCTCAGAAAGGACTGGAAACTTGCAGTGCAGACATGTTGAATACTCAGAGAATAACACAAGATCAAATAGTTATGTGATTGCCTCAATAGACAGCTTGCCTGGTATGGAAATTACAAAGCAAAAAGTTTTTTTCCTGTGCAAAATGGAAGACCATAAAAGGCCAAACTCAGAAAAACCCCTTTTATAAGTGAAACACAAAAATACTGATTCTGTAGTATGTACTGATGAGATATTTCTGAAGTTATATTATAATGCTAAAGGCATTATTTGTGTCAGGCTTTTCTGACACAGARTATTGATATTTTGAATGGGAAGATTTTTAATGTAGTTCAGTAGAGTTGTAAAAGTGACAGTGTTTCTCAGAGAACCTKCTCATTTTCCAGCAGCCTGAAGGGTATCCAAACATAATTGGCATAATTTTCTGAGGATGGCCTTAGTTCTATGCTATTTATATTTTATTCTAGACTATTTCTAATTTAAATTCTGGAAAGAGGCTAACTGAGGAAGTAACACCATTGTTCTCCAATTTTTAACCACAGTTCACATTGCCTTCCCAATCTGCTCCAGGGATTATCTAGAAATCTCTCAGAATTTAGAAAGAGGCTCTCTGCAGCCTTAGCAGTTTCCCTCTACTTCCATCTGTATTATTAACTGTCCAACACCAACCCCAAATGAGCTTAAATATAGACTCCTCTGCATCTAATGAGCCATAATTAGCTCATCAACTTCTGACAAGCCTAAATTGACTTGTTAGGGAATGACAAGTCTAGTCTGTCTCACACTGGAATGGGTGTCATCCCTCCCACTCAACCCTCCAAGGCAGCAAACACATCACTTAACAGCTCTTTGCAGGGTTTCCAGTCTCCTCCAGGACCCCAAAAGAGGGAGCCTTTCCAAGTTTGCAGAGATTTCCACAAAAATGACCTAGAGAAGAAGGAGACTGTAGAATTTATTCATGTGACAGGCCACCTCTTCTCTTTCTGCCCCTCTAGGACTGTGATGTTGAAGGGAACAATCTTTGACTTGTTTCTTCAGGTTGACTCCAAAGTTTCCAGAGCCAAAATTATCTCCTCAGTTCCAGATGAACCATGCTGATGTTACTTATTTAAAATGTTAATCAGTCTTTAAACAATAAGAGTCTGATCAAATGTTTCTTTTTCTTCATTTCAGCTCAAGTAGATGAACCCAGAGARCCAAAATATATTTCATTTATTCCAGTTATTTATTTATTTAGCCAGCTAGGGAATGCAAAAATGGCATGGAGTAACAGTGCATTGGAGCTGCTGGAAAATGTCTTTCCTGCACCGAACCAAAATGCCTCAAAGGATCCTGTCACTTTGGAAAGTGTTGGTTTTTCCAGGTGTATAATTCAAAATTGAAAGTTTGGAAACTGCATCAATATTTGCAACTTTGGAGAAACTGGCAGGCACTTCATTCAAAAACAGCATATGTATTGTTGTTATGTTAAATTTATTTGCATACATTGGTCTTAATAGTGACCCATCTGCTTCAGAATCTATGCATTTTAGGTGATTGTCTGTCTAAATTCTATTTCAGGGTCTGGCTTCCAAAGGAAGACACTACCTCAAATTGCTTGGCAATTGAAGCACTGTAATGCACGTTCCATTCCTCCTGTGCTGGGAGGTCTCCTCAGCAGCAAGGATAATGCTGGGTAAAGTTGTCCTCCCTGCCCTGGGGTGAAAAACAAACAAACAAAACAAACAAACAAAGAAAAAGAAAATAACTGAAGATTCTTTCTGAGAAATCCCACACTGCAGAAGTACTCMTTACACTTCAAGAATGAGTACTTGTTTCACAAAATGTGAAGGCCACGTCAYCAGTAGGTTATTACAACATCTGGCATTTTCAGAAGCCACTTGAGGACCTGGGAGTTGGATACCTTTGGAAATCTGTGTTAAATTTGCAGCTTAAACACTGACTTCAGTGGGGCAATGCAATTTCCAGCAGCTGAGTCAATGCTGAGTGCCAYAGAAAGCCTGTAGAGAAATTAAAATTCCTGCTCTGATAATAAAATGGATCTGAAATCATGAAACTGCAATAAAATTAATACGATTCTTGTTTGCTGCTTTAGCAGTTATTACATCTTAGTTTCTGAAAAATATCTATCTTTTGTTTCCAAACTATGTTTGTGCAGTAGGATTCTGCCCTAGGAGAATGTTATCACCAAGTTATAAATCTCTGAACCCAGAGAATTTCAATGGAAATACTTACTCATTCCTAACTAGTTTGGGTTTAACAGAAACACTGTAATTAAATTGGGTTTTTTTCACTTTTGAATGTGTTCAGCTCTTTGGTATACAACAAGAACTAAGTGAATCYATTTTAACCTCAGTGGATTTGAAGGAGAAAATAGACTTTGATTTTAGTAATTGTTTTCTAAAATAAGACCTTTAGGGAAAAAAACACGTCAGAACAGTACCTTCACACATTTATCAGAAATTCCAAATACAAATTCTGTCTTCATTACTCTAACACAGAATAGCAAATGCTTCTGTCAGACTTTAATTGAATCACCTAATACATGTCAAAAATTTTTTTGATCAAGCCTTCATCTATAAAGTCAAACTGAAGGAGAGAATGTGCCTTCTGCTCTCACAAACATTTGAAATTGGCTATATATGACGTGTTCTCTGCTACTGTCATCCCACACTAGCCTATCTAAATTACCACAAAGTTGAAAGTGCTCCCTTGAGGCCCCAAATAACATTGGCTTACTCAAGTACTACTTCATTCTTTCTTTTTTTTTCTTTTTTGAGTGACCATGAGCTAGGCAATGGCTCAGGAATGAGGAGGAAGGGACTGTTATTGGGACATGACCCTGGTCACAGGGACATAAGCACCAAAGCAAATGGTGGAAATGAGTGGGAGTACCTTCAGCTAAATTTGGAAAGCCACATTTGATGTGTTGTCTTGCCCCTGATCACAAGTTGCTGTGGAGAGCAAGACAGTCCACATGTTTTTGGGAAGACAGCAGCACCAGAGATGTAGACAGGCTGGGGTTGTGTGTGAAATGCACAGAGATTCAGGTTTCCTGTTCCATTTCTTCAGACTTGCACACAAAGACAGCAGTTCAACCGAAGAATCAATATTGACCAAAATGACCTGTTAGTTAGGGAAGTTGTGTGATGGTCACTGGGCCCCCTGACGTACCCTGGCCATCAGAAAAGTTTGTTGAATTGACATTTTTAATCCCCTCCCAYGCCATGACAGATCCAGGAATGCACATTTCCCTTTCTCACTACAAAACCCTATTTTAGGGCTGCCAGGACAAGAGGATTGCTGTGTAATTCCTGTGCATCCTTAAKGCCAAACATGGTTCATTAAGGGTTCGGACAGAGAGAACTTAAAAGTAACACGGCTGTAGTGAAATGTTTTGTTTTGCTCTGGTCCTTGCAAGTGGAATAATAAATTACTGTTTTAAACTTTTATCTCCATATTTTACAAGTCAGAAAATGTGACAGTGAAAGTAAGAGGCATCTGATGAATTGCTGTGATATCTATAGAGGAAAAGTTACATTATATGCAACTTGCCAAATCAACATAATAGACTCTGGAAAACTCGTTGAAACTGGTACACCGAGACCAGAAAAATGCTTTGAATAATCAGGACCAGTAAGCATATGAAAGCACAAATCTTCTGGGAATATTGGAGAAGAGACACAACATTGACCTTTGCCATGGCATAAAATTAACCCTTTTTTCTTGAGCAAAGTACAAGCAAAGAAAATCTTGTCCTAATACAGAAAAGCAGGAAAGAGTGCACGAACCTTCTCTGCAAAAGCCAGAGAAAACATAAGGAGCAGAAAAGCACTGTCTTAACAGGGCCCTCAGAAGTTTAGGCTCACACAGAAAATTTTTCAGATACCCTAAGAGTGAAAGGCTCCAGGTGAAATCTTTTCTCCTCTAAGGTCAAGGACAAAACACCTTCTGATTTTGTCCTCAAGATCTTGATGTTCTGCAAACCGAGGTGGTAACAACAGAAAAATCACTATAAGCAAACTTATTTACATAACCCATGCATTTGCAACTTATGGGTGTTTTTCTGTATATTAAAGATGCTTCAGGAACTGGATAATAAGCCACAACATTCAGTTTGCAGGGTATAGTGGTATGAACTAATAATAAGGTGTCTAGGAATGAAGATTTCTGGGGGCACTGAGTTAACATAACTGTTCCTCAGGATGCCCTATTTGTAAGATTGCCTTTTCTATTTGCAAAGCTTARCAGTACAATTTAAAGAGGAATAAAGATCTATTACGATACACAGGCTTYTTGCCCTTGCTTGTGAGCTCTTTCTTTATGCAACACTAACTCCATAAGMAAAACAGTACCTTGCTATATTGAGGGAAGTAAATTTTATGACTTCCTGAGCATAACTGAGATGTCTGGATCAATGCATAAATGAAACACTAAATTTAGTAAGTAGAGTACTCTCTAAATGTTCAGTATTTATATATTGCTACACTGTGTCTTGCACTCAAAGAAGTTAGGAGAAGCTTTTCTGGAGCTACAATGATGCAGAATAATAAATTCAGATCAAGGGGTTGATTAAARAATCTGTAGAAATTAGTACTTCTTTTCTCTCTCTCATGATAAGACAGAAGCCCAAGATGCAGTCTTAATTATCTAGAAAAAAATAATAATACAGCAATGGAAATGGGTAATCATGAGGTACTCAGCTTGTTAAACCTTTTGTGCATGTGATCAGCTGGAGCAGAGTATCTCAGCTGCTCARACCATAATGTCACCTGGCTTTTCCATGATGGAATGTGCTCTGACAGACCTGGGCCCCTTTACTGTTRCATTGACYATGTGGTTATTCAGCAGTCTTCCCYTTTATTTAYATTTCCTCTCAATACCACTGCTTTACTGTAATTTCCTGATTTTAAACTAACAAATAAACAAAACCACTCTAAATTCTGCTCTCAAAGGTTTCTTCTTGACCTCATATGTAAACTGAGACTTGAGTACAAAGAACTTTAAAGCGTTCAAACCTAATTTTTCCAAGTACAGTGAAGGTATGGAAACTCTAGTGGGCGGTGGATCAAATCACATCTCATATCTTCACGGCAGAAACAGGGCAATATAGGGACATCCAGGAAGCTGTGGAAAAACCCTTTGAACATTGCACATGACAGATATTGTTTTTCTTATTCYTAATTCGCTGCATCCTGTCCCTTCTGTACATCTTAAGTATCCTTTCATCCTGCAGGTCTAGGACTTTGTCTCCTGAGCACTCACCAAAGTAAAACATCCCTTGTATTTTCCGTGGGTTTTAGCCCATGCATAAAACGGGCAGGCAAAGCCAGGYTTTATCTGAGTCAGGAGGCACAAACCAGAAAGATGATTTCAGAATATGTTTTAGAGGTGTGTCTCAAGTGCAGATGTAGCCCCGTGATGGGTGTTTTATTTCCCGTGGGAATGRCCAGCAGCACGGAGGCCGCTCCGGCCCCGCGGCGGAAAATCGGGATCGGGACCCGGCACCGCGGTGCAGCGCCGCGCGGCGCCGTCAGAGGGCGAGCGAGAGCAGCTGCGGCCAGAGGGAAACGCGGCCTCCGGCCGATGGAATAAAAAAAAAAAAACAAAAAAAAAAAAAAAAAAAAAAAAGAAAAATAAAAAAAATCCCCCTGTAATTAATATAAAACAAGAAAAACATTTTTACTGATCCTCCTCTGTTGAGCAACCGGCTCTGGATGCCAGCCCTGCAAACCCACACTTGCCTTCTTCCTCCTCGCGTCTCCTGTCACTGCAGGGAATGTGTCTTGGCCACCAGCAAAAGCAAGATCCAGACCCATTTTGGTCCAGCTGCAATATTTAACTTTTGGAATTTGTAAGTCATGTATAAAACAAGACAAAACCCCGAGGTTCAGTAATCTAACTGCTGTGCCAGGGACACAGGCAAATCAGAGGGATTACAAATGCTCAGTGCAAGGGGAGCAGCTGATGTCTAAAAGGCTCAGTAAAATAATAAGAGATTCACACCAGGAAACAGCCACAACAACATGTGAAATGTATTTTAAAGGCATTTAATAGATTTCTATTAACCCCTTGGACTGTTGGGAAAGGCCTGTGGAAATAGAAAGATGTGTCAGAGCAGAACCATCAGCTGCAGAGAATGTTAGTTAAATAAAATTTCAGCTTTCTGAGAGACATGGAGGAAAAGAAATGGTCCATCACAAGAAAACCATCATTTTCTTCTATGCACCCCAAAGCAAAGCTAGAGTGATGCATGAGAAAATTATTTTTTGTACTTCACTCCTCTTAATATTCCCTTACCATTCAGCTGAAAAAAAAAAAAAGAGGTAAATAAAAAGTAAAGTACAGAAATTTTTAAAAAAATATTTAAAATATTATTTCTATTCCCTTCATTTGGGAAGGCACAAGAGTTGTTGCTGTCATCATCTCAAACCCCAAGAGATACAGCAACWCCTTTCCTATTATTAGGGTTAAATCTGTGCCCACTTTTTTTTTAAACATGTCCTACTTTTCCTCCCTCTAAGCCACTTCTTTACAAAAGGTTGACAATCTTTGTTTCTGTCTTTTACTCCCTATCAGGAAAATTAGGACTTCTCTGTTTGCCTTGTACTTGCCATGGAAGTTAGCCAAGATCTGTTCATCATGATGATTTTTGCTGTTTGTTGATGTTGTCCTTGGTTCAGAGTTTCTGCCAGGTGTTCATTGGACCCCAGCAGACAGAAGATAACAAAAAAAGCATAAGGTTTCTCATGAAGAGGGTATTTTTTAAAACACATTTGTCCTTGTATGTCACAATAGTCTTCTTCCTCTCCAAATGCTCCCTCTCACTTTGAATCTCTCTTCTTTTGACAGTGATCTCCACATGCRAACCATGYGTCAAAAATACACCTTTTGTGATGYTGRGGAACACTGAGGTTTCCTAAAATACCAAGTTTCCAAACTTAATTCTGATCTCTTGATTTATCCATTAAGTATGAGTGTTTTTCATTCCCTCTCAATAAACAAAATATTCACCCTTTGCAACTTCTACCTTTTTGCAAGAAAACRTAAGTGTGTATCATCAGATCAGCAGACTGACTGCTGCAGAATTATTTCATTTTTTAGAAATAGTGAGGTACAAGCATCAGGATAAMTATTCCCATGGTGTGGAAACAGACTCTGGATGAGAGATATGAGGATTAGAAACATTAAGAATATTTTTGCTTTATAGGATATGATTTTCTTTTCATGTGACTTTTCTTTACCTTCAGTTTCATGTGATTGGAAGGCTTAATAAAAAATGAGGACATTTAAACCCACCTCACATTATTTACTTCATGCAGTCAACATTCACAAGCATCAAAGCTTTTCTTTCAGTTCTGTATCAAAAACCATGAAGCTTTAAGGCTTGGCCAAAGAATCAACACAAACCCAAAGCAGAGGCATCAGCTCATGAGACTGCTGACAGAATGGATTAAACAGACGTTTGAAAGTATTGCCAGTGCTGTGGGAGAAAAAAGAAAAGGCCTCAGTTCTACASTTTCTTTTAAACTAAGAAGTCCAGCTTTAGTAAACTACTCACTTTGTTGATGCTCAGCAAATACCTACTGATGACATGACATCATCTGCTAATGAAAATAATTGCTCAGAGGCTTARCCCTGGTTTTGGGTAAAATATATGGGCTATTCAAGCTTTGATTGTAAAAGAATAAGAATGGATTTTTGTGATCAAGGAAATGTTACAGTCCTTTTTTTTTGAAAATGGGGTCTGACTGCGTTCACAAGTAGAATTGGATCCTGGAAAAATAATTTCACTGTGGTGTTTCACAGAATTTCAATGCATATTCAGATTTGTTTCTTCTTTGCCCATTCATTATCAGCTGTTCTAGTGCTGGGGACAGGTATCATGGTGGGGTTTATTTGTCAGCAATGCTGCATTTTCCATACTGGGAGATTATGCTTTCCCTTTTGGCTGCTGCTTTCTGGCTGCTACCTCCAGATCTTCCTCACTTACAGACTGTTGGGCTTTGTGCAAAACAGGAGTGGTGAGGAACAAGATGCTCTATAAAAATGATTGGTCTGTCTTTGGGAATGAAGATTCTCTCCAGTCTACTCCATAGCAGGGTTGCAGCACAGCTGGGAGTCAGAGAGGAACACTGCTCTTTGCTGCTYTTCCAGATACCTTGTCAGCATTAGTTGTCCTGCCCAGAGATCCACAGAGGGACAGAAAGAATCCTGAGGAGGTAGATAGAATTTTCATCTGTCTAMTGTTGTCTACTTTTGCATGTTATTGTTCTCCTGGAGCCAAGACAATAGAGTAGGCAATGGACACATTCATGCAAAACACAYRCACATGAAATACATTCRGGAAAAACTAGCTTTAGAGTCAAGSAAGAGAAAGCCCTTTAAGATCWTCTGAGCTCTGCCAGAGAGCTGTGGCAGGCAGACAGGCAGTGCCAGAGCAGGGCTGCCCACTGTCACAGTCCTGTCTTCACACCTGAGACTTGAACACATCAGGCACTTMTGTTATTTCCTTCAATTCTCACTCATTTTACTGCAAACCCACCTTCCCCAGTAGCATTTTCTGCTGCTCAATCACATCCATTACTAGGCCCTTTGTGCATTCCTGGTRCACCTCAAAGCTTGGAAAGAGGGAAGGAGAGTTTGGGAATTAAATTGTGCTTTCCTTCAAGACCTGRAATCCAAATCACTCAGGGTGTACAGGTCAGGCATCTCCAGGGACCGGGAGCTGCTGGGAATGCCCCAGGGAGGAGGGGCAGACCTCACAGCCAGGGTGTCCCATAGGCTGGGGGGCACCAGGAGAGCCCCAGCCCTGTGYCCAGCAGCCCTGGGGACTGGCTGTGGGACCTGGAGGTTGGCAACACTGCTGTGTCACTGGGGCCAGGATGGGTGGCCCTGGGGAGTCTGAAATWGTGACCTGTGCCACGGGCTGGGCAGGGGAACACTCCAGAGAGGCTGCACAGGACCAGTCTTACAGCCCATCACAGCCTCAGCCCACAGCCACAGTGTCCCTAGAAATGCCCAGTGACAGCAGAGTTATTGCACCACAGTGCTGAGAATCAGCCAGCAAAGCAGCTGCTGTTAGAGAGCCATCACACTGCTGTTGGGCCTTGCATGTCACAGCAGTTTAGAACTGAAGAGTGGAGATAGTGTGACTGCTTTTCCTGTSTACAAGTGGAAGTGAGACCAAACTCAGGGGCACAAACAGTGGATTTGAGACTCCCATGGCACGGGGGCTGCCATCAAAGGTGTGCTCACACAACCCCTCTGAATGCATAATAGAGGTACTGAAAAAGAAAACAAGAATGMTGTACATGGGGAAGAAGAACAAGAGCACAATGTGATGTTCATAAACACAGATAATGGTGAACAAATAATGAACAATGTTCAAAAAACTGTAATAAAATGGTGATGCTCATAGCAGCTCAAGCAATGGAACTTCAGCAAATGCTGCTTTATTGCTAAAAGAATGAATTTGGTGCTGAAGTGGGTGAGGATGCATTCATTAATGGTTAAGATGGCTGTGCCCCATAAATCTGTCAGTTGTGAGGCTCACAAGCCATGGGCCTGACCACCAGATAAAAAGAAAGAACTTTTGCAGTTTTACTAACTTTTTGGGGCTGAACAATTAAACACCATACTTCCTTTGATACTGTGTCATACTTAAGATTATTCTTTTAAAATTCCTTTCAAATTAAATGAATTCCTTCTTTTTGATACAACTAGAAAAGCATTGATATTGAACTAGAATAAAACTGTTATTCATTTTCTCAGAGTACAATGACTTGGCCAAGTCATAAGCTACATAAAGCTCTGAACCTATTGCGTGCCTATTTTTAAGCAAAGTTATAGAACTACATTATGTGACATAATCTTTTCAAATTTCCATCCAAAGGAACTATTAAAAGTCATTTGTCTTGCTGCACTGCTGGGCATATACTTTTCAGAAAGACTGACWAGCACATGCCACTGTATTTGAGGGGTTTCACAGGTGTTCTGTATYTTTTGAATACTAATATGTCATAAAAAAGCATGATCTCCTGATGTTTGATAGTGCCACACATCACATCCAATCTTTCACCTTTATAAAGCCAATTCCCCTGAAAATGCCCTCTCTGAAATTCAAGAGCAGTATATTTTTTAGTGAATTCTATTGAGAAGACATAACTAATTTTCTTACTTATGCTGTTTGTTTCTTTAGTGATGCCATTTGTTTCTTTGTAAAAAAAATTAAAAGTTCAGACTCTTCTCTGTGAGTGGAACTTGGTCCTTGAGAATGAATCAGATTTACTTAAACAATATGCAGTTTGGAAAGTAAATATATAACTTCAGCTCTCAGGATCAGTCGTTCAAGTGTCATTCCTTCATGGAGTTTTGTTATTTTATACCAGACTATACCTTTAGTCCAAAAATTATTAATGATAGACTATAATAATTATGCAACATCTTGTGAACTGTTTTGTTTAACAACACTTGCATTGCTTGGAGAATGGTAGAATAAGTTGGTTTCTRTGTCCCTGATGGTGGACTTTGACTTTTTTAATGCCCTTGTTTTGGATARAAGGAGGGAATRTCACTGRCAAAGGAAACACCTTTCCTGCAGAYRTATTRAAATCACTGATCTATAGACTAAGTATAATTACAGAATTGGTATTTTTTCAAAATTCAGTTGCATACATACAGAGCTGATCCAGCACTATCAACATTCCCTAGCTACTCTTTCACTTTTCTATGACTGTAGTGATTTCAAAGACATTCTGAAATGTCTGTAGGGCTGTGATTTGACYGAGTATCAACTTCCTGCATCTCCTAATAATCCTTCTTCTCAGATTAGATTTGAGTATTTTATTCATCTTTTAAGGTCCCTCTGCATGACACAGAGTAGTTTTTGAGCTTTTTCCTAGTCAAATATATGAAATATTCTGATTTAAAATAAAGATACACTAAAACACAGCCCTAACCAGAAACGCCCAAGATGGTCGTGGCTGCCTTGAGGAACTGTCATCCCAGCTCCCTCTGTTTCTTTTCCTCTTGCACACTCCTCCTTCTGTATTCAACATCCCTTTCCACTCTTTGATTAAATATAAGCCAGCTCTTGCTCTGTGGATTTGCAGTAAGACTTCAAATACCTCAGCACTTAGGAGCCAGAAATGTTCTTCAGGCAGAATAACACACAAATGTTAATTCAGCATGTTCTAGACTGGGCACACAATTCCTCCCATTCATGTATATCAGTTTTACACTGCTTTAATTCTGCCAAATTTAGCAGAGTTCACCTTGATTTAAACTTCTGAATAAGGGAGGATAAATCAGGCAAAAAATAACAATCATATTTTATTTATGTGAGTGTGTGTGTGTGTGTGTGTGTAGTAATGGTAAGTGTAGTTCCTCACATCCTCCCAGTTACAGGGATGGTTGTGGTATTCCCCATTAAAAAAAATCACACGAGATGGTGAGATTGACTAATTTCAGTCAGCTGACAGCTAGTTAAGAGCCAGCAGTAAGGACACAGGGCTTTTCAGCACACTGTTTGAAGTGCTAAAGCCTGCATTTGTGTCTGTTTTTTATTGTGTAATGCATTTGTATCACTCTCAGCAATGTATCTTATATGTAGAAAACTCATTGCATTTTATTTCCTTCATTTTATTGATTCATTTTTAAGTGTCTTTGTTTTTTTTCAAGGCTCAGGTGCATGTTGACACAATTTTGCCACAATTAGAACAGAGTCTACCAGGTGACAGGGAGGGAATGCAGATGAGTGAGGCCCTGCTGGTTGATTCAGATCTAGAATTCAAATCTCTGGGCTACATCCAGCCCTGGTGAAAAAAGGGCAAATTCCTTGAAAGCTCTGATATTGCCAACAAAGAGGTTACCTGAATAGCTCCAGCTACTTAAAATTTAGAATCTGACTTGAAAGGGCAAGCTGCAGTTATCCTGCCTGACTCTTCATTGAATATCTGGTTATATTCTAGATCTTATTCCTCAGCTTCCAAGCCATCCATGAGATTAGCCTAAGATGCTGTGGATGACCTCCCAAGAGACCAGACCACTGAGCTCTCTAGAGTCAAACATAAAAACTGAAGTGAGGACTATGGAAGACAGAGCTTTCCTGACCACTCACCCACAATGTGTCTCCATCCTCAAAGAGATGAGCTCTTCTGGGAATCCCAGCTTCTTCAGATCAAAGTATAAAATCYACCCCTTAACATGGTCGTCCCTGAGAATAAAAGATAAAAAAAAAATCTTGATGTCGAGGAGGTGATGAGAGAGCTATGGCACTTTTTAATGTGTTTACTTTTCCAGTCTGGAATGTGCTCACACAGTACAATGTTGGAGTGCAACAAAACTGCTCCAGCAGGCAGGGGGGTCACTGATGGCAGGCTCTGTGCTGGGAAGAGACTAAACAGGAGAGAGGCACAGAGGGATGCAGGACTGTGGCTCACTGCAGTTTAACCGTAACAAGTGACTTTGGTGGTCTCCATCTTGCACTGTGCTCAGGGTGGTCTACATAAATCAGCAGGATCAGCTTTGACTRGGGATGTTTTTCATTTATTGCCTCTCTCAGATTCAAAGGTAAATTTTCAGATTCAGAAGCTGTGATCTGATATATATCTCTGCCATGTATTTTAATTTGTATGCCCTATGCAGAGGAAACCATGGTTGTGTGTGAAATACAAAGACAAGTAATGGTTTTATTATGCTGCTCTTAGGCCCTGCAAGTCTAATACTACATGAGTTTGAGTACAGTCACACACTTACAGTGTCATTTGTCTGTATATATTCCTCCTCTTCAAAWKGSYTTTTTTTTTTTTTTTTATGGTGCAGGCTCAAAACAAGCATTTTCTTCAAGAACTTTTAAAGTTTCAGTATTTCTGCAAGTTGCATTAGTAAAAATTTTCTAAATTCTATATAAATCTCTTAAACTATATATCAATAAAAAGAGTACTTTTACCAATTACCACAGTGTATTGAAAACATGTATGTGACTATCTCAGACTGCATTGCTATTACCTCACTGAGCCTTAGTTCCAAGTCTTTTCTCTAAAATGGTAACTTCATGAGCATTTACCTCTCATAGTCAGCAGTCATGAGCAGCTTTGAATTCCTACTTCATTGCTTATGGAAAAGCAGCATATCTGAGACAATCTGAGGGTCTGTTTGCACTACAGAGTGCTGTACTGCAAAGGTACAGGCTCTACACTCACGTAAGATTAAATAGTCCCTAAGTTTATTTAAACCAGCTTTAAAAGAGTCTAGAGTCAGTATCATTCCCTGGCAAGACAGCTGCTGGCATCTGATCTGTTCTGGCTTTTTTCTAGCATATTACTTATCAAATAGACACAAGCATAAKGTTAGATTTTTCATTCTGCTTTGCTCWTCTGGAATTTTTGTTCTGTATGTTTGATTACAAAGACCTGGTTTAGTGAAAGCCTTGTACCTGCAAAGCAGAAGCAGTTTAGTCTCCTGCCCCTGGTTAATCCAGCTGAACATCCATGGAGTWTCTCAGGAGCACTCAGTTAAGCACATCCCTGCATATGTGCAGTTTTCAGGCCTCYACTGTCCACTAATTTGCACCATACATTTGTGATTATGTACATTAAGTGTTACATCTCCCCTAAGATTTGAAGTGATTTAAAGGATTCCAGATATATCATTAAACTATACAGTGCCCTAAATCATAAATTCAAGTAAGTCAGCAGTAATAAAATAGGGGCAATGTAATGGAGATGAGGCTGCTGATTTCAAGTACACTATTTGGATTTTTACTGGTGCTATAGAAATTAAGAYCTGGCCTATAGTAGTATTGTTTCAATCCTGACAAACCTTTCCACAASTATTTTTTTCTTCACATGGACAGGGCTGTAAATAAGTACTTACCCCATAAAATGAATATGGTACATGGAATACTTGGTCTTTGTATTCTTGCAATGTATGTAGCCTCATACAAGTACAGAAATGGATTAGACATTCCTCTTTGGTTAAGAGATATATCAGTGCATAAAGTCACAGTCTGGGTTCATTTAGCCTTTTCATTTGTAGTGCTCCATATTACATGAGTGCAGATCTATTTGAATCTGTTTAATATTCATGATCCTCTCACCAGTCTGAGTGAAAGAGATAAAGCTTTTGATAGCAATCTCAGCAACTTGATTAACAATGCACTAATCATCACTACCATTGACCTGATTCAGAAATGTTTTCAATTCATCCATCACTTTATAACCAAAGATGATTGCATTACCTTACCATTTTTTATTTAAATAAAACCACATGAGCTGTAAATATCTTGCCATTTTACTAAATGCACCTTGGTACCAAATTAATTTATTTTTAAAACTAAATACCAAAATGACCTATAATAACCAATTAGGGCAGGAGCATAGGGAAAAMGTATCACAAGTGGTCT
Source organism: Alauda arvensis (assembly GCA_902810485.1). Classification (NCBI taxonomy): domain Eukaryota; kingdom Metazoa; phylum Chordata; class Aves; order Passeriformes; family Alaudidae; genus Alauda; species Alauda arvensis. The sequence goes on from CADDXX010000132.1 coordinate 799,390, forward strand.
GCAATAAAATCAATTCACTTTGACTTCACATCAATAAATGTTAAATTGTGCCAAGGAATTAATTTTGCAATAAATTGTTATTGTTGTTATAAAATCTAACTAACACATATTACCAGGAGTAATTATCCATATATCAGAATGCATTGAATGTAGAGTGTGCACTATAATTACTCCCAAAATTGCTTATCATTCAAATGGTAATTTTAGGGATAATGTTTCTTTAACTATAACTTTATAAATTTCATCAGAAAATTATTTTTAGGGTTTTTTTTTTTCCTTTGGTACTGCAAAGAAAATAGAAAATTGTGAAAAATGCAACAGATAATAAATATGGTAATGTAGTTTAATCAGTATGTCTTACTTTAATATATAATTGCCAAATTTTGCAACACTATTAGTAAAGTGAGATASCTCCTTGTGAGTAGAATTTCCTTCACGAGTGCTAACTGGAATCTCCAAGCCTRTTCATAGCAATAGGTGGAGTACAGCACTGTAAAAATATTAGCATCCAAGTCTGTGTGAASACAAAACCTGTAGGGGTCATTAAATGTTTTTCTTAGGTATTGAATTTTTCTCTTGTCCCAGTATTTGTGTTCAGGCTGAAGTCCACTGTCACAGGGGTTTG